>NW_021026097.1:221701-233044 GCF_004153795.1 Camellia sinensis
ATTTTACAAGTTAAGTTGGAGTTAAGCTGATTCCTTATCTTCACTTGTTGAAATTTGTAGCAATTTCCAAGTTGGAGTTAAGCTGATTCCTTATCTTCACTTGTTGAAATTTGTAGCAATTTCCAAGTTGGAGTTAAGCTGATTCCTTATCTTCACTTGTTGAAATTTGTAGCAATTTCCAAGTTGGAGTTAAGCTGATTCCTTATCTTCACTTGTTGAAATTTGTAGCAATTTCCAAGTTGGAGTTAAGCTGATTCCTTATCTTCACTTGTTGAAATTTGTAGCAATTTCCAAGTTGGAGTTAAGCTGATTCCTTATCTTCACTTGTTGAAATTTGTAGCAATTTCCAAGTTGGAGTTAAGCTGATTCCTTATCTTCACTTGTTGAAATTTGTAGCAATTTCCAAGTTGGAGTTAAGCTGATTCCTTATCTTCACTTGTTGAAATTTGTAGCAATTTCCAAGTTGGAGTTAAGCTGATTCCTTATCTTCACTTGTTGAAATTTGTAGCAATTTCCAAGTTGGAGTTAAGCTGATTCCTTATCTTCACTTGTTGAAATTTGTAGCAATTTCCAAGTTGGAGTTAAGCTGATTCCTTATCTTCACTTGTTGAAATTTGTAGCAATTTCCAAGTTGGAGTTAAGCTGATTCCTTATCTTCACTTGTTGAAATTTGTAGCAATTTCCAAGTTGGAGTTAAGCTGATTCCTTATCTTCACTTGTTGATATTTGTAGCAATTTACAAGTTGGAGTTAAGCTGATTCCTTATCTTCACTTGTTGAAATTTGTAGCAATTTACAAGTTGGAGTTAAGCTGATTCCTTATCTTCACTTGTTGAAATTTGTAGCAATTTACAAGTCGAAATTAAGCCCAGATTATTGTTTCTCTTCACTTGTTGAAATTTGTAGTAATTTACAAGTCGAAATGAAGCCGAGGTTATAGTTTGCACACTTCTAGCACTCTACTGGTTGGTCCAACCAAAGAAGATGCTTAACACTTGTTGAAATTTGTAACAATTTACAAGATAATGTTAAGCCGACATGTGATCATCTGTTGAAATTTGCAGCAATTTGCAGGTTGAGGTAAAAGCTAAGTATATTGTTTAAACACTTGTTGAAATTTGTAGCAATTTACAAGTAGATCATTGCTTAAACACTTGTTATAACTTGAGGAAAAGTTTACAAAGTTAACATTGAGTAGTATATGTTTCACACTTGTTAGAATTTATGAAAAGTTTGCAGATCAGTATCGTGCCGAAGTAAAAGTTTTGTAGCTATTATACCCGAGGTATGTAACCCCGAGAAGATTGCACAAGGAAGGAAGAAGTATGTAAAGCATGCAAAATATTCTAAGTATAGAAACCATGCAGAAACAATCAAGAGAATTGAAGATTAAAGCATTCAACAAAACCAGGAGGAACATCGGCCATGTGAAGAAGCTTATATTATCCAGGAAACAAAAAAAAAGTACAAAAGACAAAAAAAGAGAGACATCAAAGTTGTGGTTCCTCAGCCTCAGGAGCAACTTTGGTTTGGACCTCTGCAGATTCTTGAAGAGCTACTTCGGCCGCCTTCTCCATTGCAAGTTCTGCATCGATCTCGGCAAGAGTTTCATCAATATTCTTGTCAATTTGAGGAACGTTGGACGAAGCGTGCTCTAGAGTGGTTTCCTTGGCAACCCCTTCACCTATATCATCTTGAGTTAAGTCCATGATTTGCGAACTTGAAGGAAGGGATTTGGTCCCGGCAGCATCCTTAGGTTTCCTTACCAAAATTTCAGCCTTATCCTCGTCCTCACCTCCATCTTCATCCTCAGATTCAAAAGCATCCTCAGGTTGACTTGGAGGTGGAGGTGGTGGGAAGGGAAGAGGGATAGCATCGGCATTGCGGAAGGGTGAATCAGCAGGAAGATCAAGTTTCTTTATCAGGGACATCCAACTAAGGGAGAAGCCCCTGTTGCATGCCTGCCTGACCTGAAGTTTGTATTCTTCAGTAACGTCAGCCATACCCTGGGCGTATGCCTTTTCATCAGCCTCCTTAATTTCGACATCCTTGGTGGCCAAGGCCTCCTGGAGTTCCTTTTCGGCTTGGGCCTTTCTGTCCTCGGCCTCTATCTTTTCTGCTTCGGCGACCTTCCTTATGGCCTCGGCTGATTCAGCTTTTTCTTCGGCTATCTGTTGGGCCTTAGTTGTAGCCTCAGCCTGGTCTTCCAGCTTCTTCATTTTTAGTTGAAGACCTTTGTTAGTCTTCTGCAAGGCAGAAAACTCCTTCTTCATCTCGGTCATTCTTTCCCGATTCTTAAAAGATTGCATTGAAAACGAATGGGCATGCTGGATGGCCTGAAAGAAAATAGAAGTGTTGGAAAATATTTTAAGTATGAAACAGAAAGAAAGTCAAAAGTTCAAAGCAGGAGCACTTACTTGAACGGAGTGCTGGAGCATTAACGCGTAGTTCTCATACTCACTATACTCAGCATTTCGCTCCAGGTCCCCTGGAAGAAAAAGAGCGGTGCTAAGGGCGACGCCGACATTAATGTCATCGGCGCTCTCACTAGACATGATTGGCTTGTCCTCCAAAGTAATCTTTGGGGCCCAGGGGACGTCAGGTTTTTTGGACCCCGAAGCCGTTGCAGAGGACGACCTCGCTTTCTTTGACTTTGAAGATTCTGCTGGCTGTGTTTCAGCCGACCTTTTTGTAGAAACAGTCTTCTCACTCCCAGCCAATTGTGAAATTGGCAAAGCATCTTCATTCTCAACTACAGTGGCTTTGGCCTTTGGCTGAGCCTTTTTGGTTCTTTTTGGCTTTGGTAGGGGCATGGATTGAGTTGGATTAGCATCAGCATCAACTGGGAGGTCGGCTAGGAGATCTTGGGCAACAGGCTTCAGGCGACCCATCTCAGCAGTCTTGACAAGTCGACGCCGACGTCTTCTTTCTGGTATTGGGATTAAGTATGGGGCTGAAGTAGATGGCAGATCTGCTGGGTCAGAGGTGGATCCTTGGTCTGCTCGTGATGTGGAAGCAGTGGGAAGAGTTGTTGCAGAAGGTGGAGAAAGACTTTTCTTTTTCTTCTTCGGGACGTCAGGCAGAGTGGATTTGTACGTAGGAATAAAGTTCAGAAGAAGATGTGCTTTCCTTTTGTGGACAAGCAAGTCCAGGAGCTTTTTCAGGTCCTTGCTAAGAACGTAAGATTGGTGAAAGTCTTTCGCTGGCTTGCGAACGTCTGCAAGAAGAAACAGACATTAGAAACAGATAAAATATTGAAGACTTGAAAAGAAACAACTAAGTAAATAACACTAGGCTCTTACCCTTGCCCTCTTTAACCGTTCGAGAAAGAGGGTATAGATGGACATCTTCGTCTAGGGCAAATTCCCAATTTCCAGAGACAATGAAGCCGGAATGAAAGTCGCCGAGATAAGGCAACGGTTACAGACACGACGGAACAGCAAAACCCTCGCTGAAATAGAAGAATGAAGACGGTTGCAGAGCTTGAAGCTAGAGTAATGGAGGATTTGAGAAAGTTTAAGAGAGAGAGAAAGCCAGAAAATCAAGTGCAAAAGTAAAGAAGTAAGGAGGGAAAGTAAAATTTTATCAAAAACTTGAAGCGGTGGCAAAACACGGCATTTATTGCACCTAGAGGAACGCGTGCGTCAGATGGCGTAGACGGATAAAAGACGGCTTACAAGCGCGTCACAGACACGGGCAAATAAAGATAGAACACGTAAGGGGAACGGTTGAGAAGAGATGCATGACAGCTCATGCGCATGGGGGAATTTGTTTGAGTTCTTGTTCTCCGAAGAGAACACGTCGGCCTGAAATGAATGATCTCGGCTAAACAGTTTTTGAGCCAAATATGCAGAAAGAAATATCAATATAGGTTCCATCACCTCAGGATACCGAGGTAATAGAACCTAGGGAGCAGTTGTGGGGATATATTTTCTAAGTACCGACACGTGGCATGGTCACACCGACGTGTCAGCCGAGGTGTCACGTGTCGTGGTAGTTGTGCCGAGGTTATCTTGGCGAGGCCGAGGTTATCTCCGAGGATATCGGAATCCGAGATAAGCGGATAAGGGACAAGAGTCCTAGAGTAAAAAGAAGACTTTGCTAAAGATAAGGATAAAACTCTTAAGGAGTTTATCTTTATCACTTGAAGAGTCCAAAGTCAGTATTGAATTGAAGTCCATAGAAGTCAGGCTTCTAGTAGGACTTGGATTGAGTAAACTATAAAAGAGAGGTACCCCCGTGGGTCTAAGGTACGCAGTTTTATACTCAAGCTTGTGAGTTTAGCACTTGATTATCTTTGAGAGATATACTGACTTGATCGTCGGAGTGCCCCCGGGTGGTTGAACCACCGCCGGAGACTTCTCTTTCTGTTGCAGGTTAGCTAGAGGCCATCTATTCTGCCAGTGTTTTTCCAACTGATTACTAGGCGGGCAGTGTGGTCAGAAAATCACCCACACAGCTTTGCTTTGGTTGTGTTACTATTTATCTGATAGCAAATTGTCTTATATCTATATAATGGTGCTTCATTTTCAGCCATAAAATTGCTCCAAAAGATCTGTTTGCCCATTCTCCTGGGAGCTCGGCAGCTAGGCAATATCATCTCGGCCATCGTCTGCCATGCTGCGCTTCATGCCCAAGTACTCCAACAGCTAAGCTCAGATGAGGATCGGACTCGGCGGCATCTCGGCAAAGCCGAGCTCAGGACAACTCACGCTTGTCTGCAGTCGACCTACTGTTTTTTTTAATATAGAAATAATTTATTTATTTATTTTATATAAAAATAATTTAACAATCACATCACTAATCATTTCTCACACTATCATCAAAATAAACACACTTTTACTTAATCCCCTCACTAACAATCCACACATTAACAATCTTTTCACTAACAATTCTCTCACTATCAATTCTTTCCAATTTTTCTCTGAAAACAAACGGGGCCTTATTGTCAATATTTTATTATCTTACTACTTTTGGTAAATTCAATAGTTTAATAGTTAATTTTTTGGGTAAATTATAGACACCTTCTTCAGATTCTTGACTATTACACTAGTCTCCCCTCTTTTTCTTTTTTTCTTTTTAAATTACACTGACCTCCCTTGAAGTTTCTGACAATTAAACTGACCTATGCTTTTTTTTTCTAGAATTATACTCACCTCTCTTTTGGTTTCTGACAATTACCCTGAATTTTCTTTTTTTTCTCTTCTTTTTTTTTTCTCTTCTTTTTTTTTTTCTTTTTTTTGAAATTACACTAACCTCCCATGAGGTTTATTTTTTATTTGCAAATTCTCTATTTTTCATTAGTTGACCATTAGTTTGACTAATGTTTTATTTTATTTTTGGCGGAAATCAATGATTACTTGATATCACATAGGGAAATTTCAGTTTGATTTGTCTAACATTTAAAGTGATTATCTATAAATTAAAAATAAAGGAAGTCAATTAATCATTTTTTAGGTGAACAAATTAATATGAATTATTGAAGTCAAATGAAAAATATAAGAACTTGTATGTATGTAATTCAATAAATATGTGTATATATTCAACCATATGAGTATTTAGAAATATTATTTGATACTATTCAAATAAATGCATGTGTTCTCCAATTTGATTTTTATTAATTTAGATAGTGAGACTCATTAATTTTATCTTATTTGTTTGAAGACAATTGAACTGTATGATGTCTAGTATTGATTAAAAACTACCAAATAACTTATCTTATATTTATATAATTAATTTTTTAATTTGTTTCATCATCAATTTTGCTATAACAATAGGTTATTCTATAATACACATCATTTTATGTGTACCATATACAAATTATTATATTTATGGTGTTGATTATCACAAATATCATAACTAATTTATTTTCAATCATAATTGAAAAAAATAAGTCATAATCAAACACCACATAAGGTATAACCAAAATAATAATTATACATTTAATGGTTATCAACAAAAATATCTCAAAAGTTAAAATTACTAAGCTAACCCCTCCTATTAACATCGGTTACTAATAGAGGCGATCAGTGTAATTTCAGAAAAAATAGGCGAGACCAGTGTAATTGTTAGAAACTTCAAGAGAGGTAAATGTAATTTTCCCTATATATAAGTGAATTTTAATATATATAATTTTAATGATTACATGGTCATTCTAGAATACAAACTCTCAAAAGGGTATGTACCAATCACTTTCAATCATAACTAAGAAAAATAAAAATGAGTCATAACCAAATACCACATAAGGTATAATAAAGATCTTTTTATCATAATCAAAATAATAATCACAATAAATGATAACCAAAATACAATGAGTTATAATTAACACCACAATAAATCAACCGAAGATCACAAATATTATAATTGGGCCTATGGTACATGGGTATGTATTATAGAATTTCGTATTTAGAAAAAAGTGAAGGAAAGAGAAATTTATAGGTATTTATCATTTTACCTATATTATTTTTATTATTTATTTTTTTTTTATTTTTTTTTTGTAACATGAATGGAGACCCTATCTTAAGTTCGCTTAGGGCCCAAAAATAACTATGGCAGCGGGCTTTTTTCTTTTCTTTTTTTAAAATTTTATTTTATCAATTGATAAGAGATTAATTACAAATATTTCTTCAAATTAGAAAATTAAAGTCTAATAATAACTAGAAAAACAACCGCCAACAAGCCTGCATCACAATCTCATACTACAAAGTGATACTACACAATTTCTAAGCCAAAAAGACCTCAAATCTTGGTCGGCCGGCCTTGTTAGCGGAGCATATTTTTGTATTCATCACGCAAATTAGACAAATAAATTGTATCATGCCATATTGCAGTGGCTTGAATATTCTCAATAGCTTTGCTTTGGTTGTGTTACTACTTATCTGTTGCAAATTGTCTTATATCTATATAATGGTGCTTCATTTTCAGCCATAAAATTGCTCCAAAAGATCTGTCTGTTGATTTTCCAATCAGTTGAATTTTTTTTTTTAATTTTTTTTTTCTTTCTCCCTGCTTTATTACTAGTATCTCCTGTTAATTTAGCGTTTCTTAAATATGATTCTATTGTATTTTATTTTTGTGTTCTCTGTTGTTGTTCATGCCAAATCATCTTGATCTCTTCTTACTCAACCTATCCACTTTTACCAGTTCATGAATAAAACAAATAAAATTCTATTCATTTTAGGAAATATGTGATACGTGGAAGAATGAATGGACTAAATCAACATTCAACCCAAAAACAAAATTCTAAAGGCTGTGCTTTGAAAGTAGTATCCACTATATGTTGAATTATTAGTCATCTTCAATGACTTATGAAAATTGAAATGAGACTGCTTTGATGCACTTGATGTAGATGACTATGAAAGCAACAGTGAATTGATCTCCTAATTATCCTAAACTTTGAAAATTGGGAGTAGATGAAAGATATGAAAAACCATTTTTTGTTACAGTAATGATTGAGAGTCACAATTTTTGTGCCTCAAATAGCTCGAAATTACTAAAACGACATCGTTTTGAGTAAAAAATAATTTCAAAATTACCAAAACGACATCATTTTAACAATTTTAAACCATTTAAACCATAAAAATTATGACCCTCTTACAATTTTCGTTTTTGTTATTGAAGAGAAGATAGGAGAGTGTCCAAATCAGAGCCATAGAAAAAGAACCAGAGGTAATGGGGTCCATCATTAATTGTCTGTGATGTGGTTGTATTAGTCCTTTCATGTCTCACACTAGCAATCCATATAGTTCAGAGCTCATTATAGAGAAATTTTTGAGTCAGGGCTAAATAGTATTTACGAAAAGTGTTTAGCTTTAATTTTGAGAGAATTTGATGGAGTCGTAAAGTTTATTATGATTTTGTTTGGAGTATTAATTTTGGTAGAAATTTAGAGAGAAAAAGAAAAAAAGATAAGTGAAATGTAAATGAAATACTACTATATTTTACATACATTTTTTTTTCTCTTTTTGAATCTCTATCCAAATTCATATTCCAAATATAGCCTATAGATCATGTTTTCATAGTTTAAATAATTTATTTTGTAGAGTCTTCCGTGTATATATCATTTATAAAAAAACAAAAGTTCATTCGATAATCATAATTTTTTCATTTTATTATATTTGTCTTCGAAAAAATAAATGATTTATTTTTAAACTATTTTTTTAGAGACAAATACGATAAAATGAAAAGGTTATGATTATCAAATAGACCTGATTTATTCTATGGATGATATACATTGACGGTATTACAAAATTAACAGTTTGGATTATCAAAATATGAATAATTGTGGACCCTACAGTTACCTCAAATTCTCTCAAACTTATATGTGAAATTGAGAAAAACTTAACCACGAGGAAAAATAACAATTCAATGTTCAAAAAAAAAAAAAAACATTCAAATATAAACTTTACAAATTTTAAATTTTTAACTTTTTCAGGATTCTATAATTATTTTTAGAAAACATCACTGAACAATAATTCTCTAGAGTAGTTATTTATTCTTATTTTTATTTAAAATTTTATTATATTTTGCCAAGTGTGCAGCTAAGAGTTGGTCTGAGAGGTAATCTTTCTAGTAGCTTTTTTACGGGGAAAAAAAATTAAAATGTTTAAAAATGACTTTTTAACCCTTTTTTTTTATAAAAAAAAAAGGTGCTAAAAATAAAAAGAATTGAAAAAAAACTTTCAGTGTGTTTGGTTTCAATTTTCTAAAAATTGAATTTTAATTTTTTTTTTTGTATTTTTTGCTTTTAGTTAATATTTTTAAAATTTTAAGCAATCTTTTAACTTCTTTAGATACACCTTACTTAGCTTTCGTTTGGGATATGGGTAGGCTTTTTGATTTTTTGGCTTTTCGACTTAGTCTGGAGCTAAAAAGCCTCTTTGGGATAGGCTTTTTCACTTTTTTGACTTTTGTTAGCAAAAAAATAAAATGATTATGGTTTGGATGTGACATTTTATCTAATTAACTTTTTAGCCTATTTTGTCTTTTTGTGACTATTTTAACCCAAAAAATTTATGTCAAACATAGCCTTTGATGTATTTAAAAAGTAAAATATTTATAAATAAAAAATCAATAAATACACAAGAATACGAAAAATGTATTAAATTCTCGTATTTTTTTTATATTTTTGGTATTTAATGAATTTTATAAAGATTTTTTTCACAAATATTATACTTTTTAAGTATATTTATATTAGGTGTATCTAAAAAAATTTTAAAAAAAAATTCTTAGATCACTAAAAAAAATTTAGTAAAAAAAATAAAAAGTTAAATTTTTATTGGCTACCGTGGGGATTGAGGCTTTTTGACCAGCCAAGAAAGCGACTAGGGGATGTGGTGATTGCTTTCTTAATAGGATCGACTTTGACTTTGACTGTTGTTGCAGTGGTTTGGGTTGTGCTATACTTCCATTAGACTGTTCATTATGGTTTCTTATTGTGCGAGTTTCATCTGACTCTATTTGAATCTTTCATGGGGTAAACATTTTCCTCCGTCATGGCTTTTCTTGAGTGGCTATGGATGTCATGGCCATGAGGAGAGAGATGCTTATTGGACTCTGTGTTTTATTTATGGTAGAGATTGGAAGCTTGTGGGGTTAATTATCAAATCTTGATTGGTCTTCGTGGGCATTTAGCTTGTTTATTTGGTTTAGTATTTTTTAAGGAAGATATATGGGTATATACAACATGAAATAACAAAACACACATAGTAACCCATATATCTTCCTTAAATTTTCATCTCTTATCTTTGATGGTAGGAATAATTTGGGGATAAAAAGAATATATGGGCATATGTTTTGGGCCTTACTAGTGTTTTTCTTTTGTTTCTCCCAATATTTGCAGGGTTAGTTATATTTTGTTTATATTGTTTACTCCCCCCCCCCCTTTGGGGGATAGTGTTAGATTTATTGTATTACCTGGGGTATATCCCTGATAAATGTGTGTACCCTTTGTTTTTAATTTATGACTTATCCAAAAAAAAAAAAATTGTTGACTTTTTTTAAGTATTTGACTAGTCTATTATCATCCCTAAGAAGGAAATTGACCATAAAGGGGCACTCTTAATGCGAGTGTCTTTTATTCTAAATATATATATATATATTAGCATAAAATTCGTATTATCCACAACCTTAAACAAATAATTAAAATTTTATTTTTGAAATTAAATAGCAACAATTTTAAAAGTTAGAGATAAAATAGTTAAAATCATATAAATTAAGTTGTTTTTAAACTATACTCAAGTGATGTTTTAATTGTGTCATCATTAAGGTTATATTTTAAGTATTATCTGTGGGAAAATATTTTCTGAGCCCCAACACGTGGCTAAGGTGACGCCGACGTGTCAGCCGAGGTACCACGTGTCCAGGTCATAACGCCGAGGTGATCTCGGCAAAGCCAAGGTTATCTCCGAAGATATTGGAATCCGAGATAAGCGGATAAAGGACAAGAGTCCTAGAATGATGAAGGACTTTAGCACGGATAAGGATAACACTCTTAGGGAGTTTATCTTTATCTCTTAGAAAGTTCAGGATAAACACTGAGTAAGAGTCTATTGAAGCTAGGCTTCTAGTGGGACTAGGATTGAGTTTGCAATAAAAGAGAGGCACCCCCATGGGTCTAAGGTACGCAATTTATATTCTGAACAGTGAATTTAGCACTATTGATTATCTTTAAGAGATATACTGACTTGATCATCGGAGTGCCCCCAGGTGGAAGAACCACCGCCGGAATCTTCTCTTTCTGTTGCAGGTCAGCCAGGTGTCATCTATTCTGCCAGTGCTCTCAGCTGAATACTGAGTTGGGCAGTATGATCGGAAAATCACTCACACAATTTGGCGCCGTCTGTGGGAAAGAAAGAAGAATAGATGGCCAGTAACGGACAGAAGGAAAAGATTGGGGACGACACTCCTGCTGGGAGTGGGAGACCTATTGACCTTGATATCGAAAGGGACGAGTGCAACGCAGAAACTCGTGACCAGAATCACAAAGTGAAAGACGTCGGCCAGACTGGCGACGTACCAAAGAAACCAGATCGAAGTGGGTACTACAACGAGGACGACCTCCAAGTATGGAAGGATAGGTGCCTACGGAGGGACGAAGAAGTAAAAGAGATGCAAACAAATTGACAGACCTGCAGTCGGTCGTCAATTTTATGATGAAAAACAATGTCATGCAGCCACTATACCCGCTGTAGGACACGCCGATCCCAGTGGCCAATGCCCAGAAGGGAGGTCAGAAGCAAATCCCAATAGTCCCTCAACATACCAGGAGTGAAAAACACTCTCACCAGCCTTCAAAAGAGGTCGGACAAGAAGAGTCGAGGAGAGAAGAATCGCGGAGGACGCA
>NW_021026097.1:235036-250382 GCF_004153795.1 Camellia sinensis
GTAAAACCTGTGATTCAACGAGCCAGAAGACCGACGTTGATGCACGTCGAAGCAGTAGAAGAAGAAGTAGATAGACTTCTGGAGGCCAGGGCCATCCAAGAAGTTCACTACCCGACATGGCTATCAAACACAGTGGTGGTGAAGAAGAAGAATGGTAAATGGAGGGTCTGCGTAGACTTTACCAGCCTGAACAAGGTCTGTCCCAAAGACAGTTTTCCTCTACCTAAGATTGATCAGCTAGTAAATGCCACTTCGGGGCATGGAAGAATGAGCTTCCTGGATGCCTACAGGGGATACCATCAGATAGCCATGTATCCCCCAGATGAGGAGAAGACTGCGTTTTTCACCCCAAAAGGTTTGTACTACTACAGAGTGATGCCTTTTGGATTGAAAAACGCAGGAGCTACTTACCAAAGACCGGTAACCAAGATGTTCAAACACCTGATTGGCAGAACGGTGGAAGTTTACATCGATGACATGGTCGTGAAGACCAAGGAACCTGAAGGTCATCTAGCCGACCTTACAGCAGTCTTTGACGTCCTTAAAACATATCGACTCCGACTCAATGCAGCAAAGTGTGCATTTGGAGTGGGATCTGGTAAGTTTTTGGGATACCTGGTGACTAGAAGGGGCATTGAGGCCAGCCCAGATCAGATTAAGGCCATCCTGGAATTACAGAACCCGACGTCGGCAAAACAGGTACAGATGTTAACTGGAAGGACCGCAGCCCTGAATAGGTTCATAAGCAGAAGCTCAGACAAGTGCAAACCTTTCTTCAACTTGGTGAAGAAAGCCACAAATTTTTTATGGACAGAAGAATACGAGGCCGTCCTGACCAACCTGAAGAAGTATCTGACCACAGCTCCAGTTCTTTCAAACCCAGAACCTGGGGAGGAGTTGTTTTTGTACTTAGCAGTCTCAGAACACGCAGTAAGCGTAGTGGTAATCCGAGAAGAAAAAATAGAGCGAAGGGCTGTTTACTATGTAAGCAAAACCTTGGCCGATGCAGAAACAAGGTATCTACCCTTAGAAAAATTGGCACTGGCTTTAGTAATGACTTCAAAGAAACTGAACCACTACTTCCAGGCCCATAAAATTGCGGTGCTAACAGAGCACCCCTTGAAGTCTTTGCTACAACAAGGAGACCTGACAGGAAAAATAGCCAAATGGTCAGTGGCCTTGGGACAATATGACTTAGAGTACAGACCCAGGACAACACTCAAAGGCCAAGTTTTGGCCGACTTCGTGGCCGAGTTCACACCAGGATCCATTGCACATCAAGCTCCGTTGAGCCGAGGTGAACGATGTCAAAGCAAGCAAGGAGAAGCCCAGCCAAATGCAACAGAACAAAGGAAAAAGCAAAAACTCAGACCCTACAGCATTTACATCAGCGACTCATTTCGACTGTTTGTTGATGGGAGCTCAAACCGGCAAAGAGCGGGGGCAGGAGTAGTACTGGTATCTCCAGATGGAGAAGTAATGGAACAGTCCATTCGATTGGGGTTCAAGGCCTCAAACAATGAAGCAGAGTATGAAGCATTAATTGCAAAACTAAAGCTAGCGGTAGCAGAAGATGGAGATGAGGTAATGGTTTTCTGCGACTCCCAACTCATAGTCAACCAGACAACGGGCGAGTTTGCAGCCCAAGATGAAAGGATGTCAGCCTATGCAAAGGAAATCAACAGGTTAGTAGCCTTATTTCATAATTGCCGACTATATCAGGTTAGCCAAGATGATAAGAGTCACGCCGATGCTCTAGCCAATCTGGCCAGTGCAATATAACCTGGAAAAGTAAGGACGATAATGGTCGAATACTTGTCGGGCCCGAGCATCGAACCACTGACCACAGAGCGTGAAGCAATGTGTGTGGACATGGGACCAAGCTGGATGGATGCAATTGTTGCATTCCTAAAAGAAGGAAAGCTGCTAGATGACCACAAAAAGGCACATAAGATCAGATTGAAGTCGGCGAGATTCAATCTGATAGCATAAGGACATCTGTACAAAAGATCTTTCATTGGACCCCTTCTAAGGTATGTACAGCCGTCACAAGTTGAAGATTTTCTATATGAAATACATGAAAGAATCTGTGGAAGCCACACCAGGGGCAGATCACTAGCCCATAGGGCCATTACCCAGAGGTATTGGTGGCCCTACATGCAAAAGGACGCAGAAGCCTATGTCAAGAAGTGTGAAAAATGCCAAAGGTTTGCACCACTGATACACCAACTAGCAGCAGACCTTAACCTAGTATCCAGTCCTTGGCTGTTTGCCCAATGGGGCATGGATCTCGTTGGGTAACTGCCCCAAGCAACTGGACAAAGGAAGTACATGCTGGCAGCAACAGATTACTTCACCAAATGGATAGAAGCTGAGCCCCTAGCCAAGATTCGAGATGTAGACGTGAAGAGCTTCTTATGGAGGAACATCATCACCAGATTTGGGATTCTGAGAGCAATAGTCGCTGATAATGGAACACAATTTGACAGCAAATTGATCAAGAACTTTTGTGTAAAGTTCAAGATCAAGAACTACTTTTCAACCCCAAGCTTTCCTCAAAGCAATAGACAAGCAGAAGCATCCAACAAAGTTAGCCTAGATGGGATAAAGAAGAGGCTACAGGCAGCAAAAGGAAAGTGGGTGGATGAGCTACCAAGTGTGCTGTAGGCATATCGGACTACGCCGAGAAGATCAACAGGGGAATCCCCTTTACCATGGCTTATGGCACAGAAGCTGTCATTCCACTGGATGTCGGCATCCCAGGGATCAGAACCCAGGGAGTAGAGAATGGGACTAATGATGTACTCATAGCCCGAGATCTGAATCTACTAGAAGAAAGAAGAGAAAGGGCTGCAATTCAGTTAGCAGCATACCAACAGGAGCTTGCCAGGGCTTATAATAAAAGAGTCAACCCAAGGGAGTTCCAAGTCGGCGACCTAGTCTTGAGAAAAGTCGTCGCCAACAAGAAGGATCCCAGAGAGGGCAAGCTTGGCCCAAACTGGGAAGGACCCTACAGAATCACTTCGATATTGGGCAATAGGGCATATCAGCTTGAAGACAGTGAGGGCAAAGAATTGCCAAGACCCTGGAATACTTGTAATCTGAAGTTTTCGATCATTAAATTTTCCATGTTGTTTGCCGACGTAATGAATAAAATTTCAGCAGAATTCTTCTATATTTGTGACTGATAAAGATACATAACATTGTTTCTGGAAGACATGCATAATGAGACCCCACGTGGAACTTAGGTTCACATTAGGGGGCAGAGAGAAGAAATGATGTTTAACACTTGTTGAAACTTGAGAAAAGTTTACAAGTTAAAACCGAAATGATGTTTAACACTTGTTGAAACTTGAGAAAAGTTTATAAGTTGAAGTTAAACCGAAATGATGTTTTACACTTGTTGAAACCTGAGAAAAGTTTACAAGTTAAAACCGAAATGATATTTAACACTTGTTGAAACTTGAGAAAAGTTTACAAGTTAAAACCGAAATGATGTTTTACACTTGTTGAAACTTGAGAAAAGTTTACAAGTTGAAGTTAAACCGAAATGATGTTTAACACTTGTTGAAACATAAAAAGTTTACAAGTTGAAGTAAAACCGAGCAAGAAAATTTGTGAAGGGTGGCCCTTACCAGCTCCTTTCCCGAAAACTGTTTGACTAAAGGGATAAAGGTGGAGGTCATCGTTTGGCTGAAACTCTCAGTTTCTCGAGACGATGAAGTAAGTTGAAACCGAGGTCATGCCAAGAAAGCTACTTGGATACTTGCTGAAGTAAATAGTCATAACCGAGGTATGTTATCCCGAGAAGGTTACACAAGATAAAAGTATGTATTAAAGATATGCAAATTATTCTAAGTATGAAGGACATACAAGAAGCAATAAAGGGAAGACAAACAATGCAAACATTCAAGAAAGAAGTTGTATTCATGAAAAAGCACATCGGCAACTTAAAGAGTTTACATTACTTTGAAAGGAGAAACAAAGTACAAGAAAGGAAAAGAAAAACATCAAGACTAAGATTCCTCAGCGTCATCAGCAGGCTGGGTCTAGATCTCGGAAGACTGCTGGGAGGACATCTCGGCCACCTTCTCGGCCGTAAGCTCAGCATCAATCTCTTGAAGGGTCTGATCAAGGCTCTTGTCGGCGAGAGGCACGTCCAATGATGCCTGCTCAGGAGTAGCTTCCTTGGGCACCTCCTCAACCTCCTCATCTTGAGTCAAGTCTAAGACTTGCTCAGTTTGAGGAAGAGACTTGGCCCCAGCAACATCTTTTGACTTCCTCACCAAAACCTCCTCCTCAGATTCAGAGTCGTCATCGGATTGAGTTGGAGTTGGAGGAAATAGAAGAGGAATGTCGTCGGCGTTCCTAAGGGGCGAGTCCTCGGGGACTTCAAGCTTTTTTAGAAGAGACATCCAACCAAGGGTGAAACCCTTGTTGCATGCCTACTTCACTTGCTTTTCATAATCCGCCGTGACATCGGCCACCCCTTCGTTGTAGCCCTTCTCGTCGGCGGCCTTAACCTCGGCCTCTTTGGTGGCCAGGGCGTCTTGAAGCTCCCTTTAGGCCTCAGCCATCTTGTCATCGGCCTTCTTCAGCTGGGCTTGGAGAACTTTGTTTATCGCCTCAGCAGCACCTGCTTTCTCTTCCGCGTCATGTTGAGCCTTGATAGTATCCTCAGCCTGATCTTCCAGGGTCTTCATCTTTGAATGCAAGTTCTTATTAGTCTTTTAAAGAGAGGAGACCTCCCTCTTCTTCTCGGCCAACTTCTCCCAATTCTCAAAAGATTGTATTGAGAAGGAATGGGCATGCTGGATGGCCTGAAAGTAAAACAGAACAGAAGTTGTTAGAAAAAATTACAAGTATGGAACAGAAAGAAAAAAAAAGTTGCCAGATAAAGACACTTACTTGAACGGAGTGTTGAAGCATCAGGCGTAGTTTTCATACTCGCTCAACTCGGCATTTCAGTTGATATCACCGGGGAGAATCAGAGCGGTACTGAGGGCTACGCCGACGTTAATGCCATCGGCACTATCATTGGCCATAACTGGCTTGTCTTCCAGAATGATTTTTTGGGCCCAGGGGGCATCATGTTTTTTGGACCCCGAGGTGGTTGCAAAGGATGACCTCGACCTCTTTGATTTTGGAGAATCGGATGGTTGGGCCTCGGCACGCCTCTTCTCCGTGATAGGCTGGGACTTGTCACTTTCAGCCAGTTTTGAGATCGGCAACGTGTCCTCAGTGTCAACCTGAGTCACCTTCGCCTTTGGTTGAGCCTTCTTTATTCTTTTCGATTTAACAGGGGGCTGAGATTGTGTTGGTGGAGCGTCAATGGATGATGGGATACTAGCCAAGAGATCTTTGGCAACTGCTTTTTGGCGGCCCATTTCAGTAGCAAAAACTGTTCGTCGCCGACGTTGGCACTGGGATATCAGGATCAAGTATGGAGCCGAGGTTGACAGCTGCTCGGCTGGATCAGAGGTCAATCCTTGGTCTTACCGAGATGAGGAAGCAGTCTGAGGAGTTATGGCAGAAGGAGGAGACGGACTCTTCTTCTTCTTCCTCTTGGGGACGTCGGAAAGAGCTGACTTATAAGTAGGGATGAAGTTAAGAAGTAGAGGGGCCTTCCGCTTGAGAACTGGCAGATCCAAAAGTCTCCTCAAGTCTTTGCTGGGAAAGAAAGACTGACGAAAACCCTTTGGCGGTTGGGGAAGAGCTGTAAGCAAAATTGACGTCAGAAGCAGGTAAAATATTAAAGACTTTGAAAAATTTTGAAAAAAAACAAACAAGTATGGACGCAGGGCTCTTACCATTGCCCTTTACAAAAACGGTTCGAGAAAGAGGGTAAAGATGAAGGTCCTCATCTGGAGCAAACTCCCAGTTCCCCGAGGTGATAAAGTAGTCGTCTCCAGCTCCCTTGTTGGAGTCTGGGAGGTCGGCTACAATTTTCTACTCTGTAGACCTTGGCTTGAGGTAGTAAACATAGCCCGTATCTCTTTTTAGGCCACACATGGTGTAGCAGCACTGGATATCAGCTAAGGTGATCCTAGCATTTTCTTGTTTAGCTAAGGCTATGATACCGTTAATAACTCGGTAGGAGTTGATGGCAAGTTGCATTGGATTCAACTTATAATAGTGGATTACCTCGCGGAAAAGGATGTTGAGTAGAAACCGAAGTCCACACTCAATAAAGGCTACGACAAGGAAGGGCATGGAATCAGTAGTGGGCATGATGGAGTCGTCATCCCCAGCCAACCTCAGATGGACGTCGGCAGGGATGTCAAACTCACGTGTAAAGTGATCTAATTTGCTCGGGGTATCTACTCTATGTTTCCATATACCCATGATATCGGCTTAAACTGAAAAGGTTGGATTTCAAAAGGGGTATCTCTAAAGGGTTTTTATGGACCTCAGCTAAAGCTGGAAGATACACAGAATGTGTGGGAATAGTTTCAATTTTTCCTAAAAAATCAAGGGTTTTACAAGCAAATCCCAAACCTAGATCTATGAACGCAAAGATTGAAGGCGCGAAATCTGGAAAACAGAAAAGCAAGATTGTGCTTCAGAATTAAGAACAGAGATGGACTATCAAGAACATCGCAAGTACAAAGGGATGAAGTTAAGAACAGTGGCAAAAGTGCAAAAAAGTTGTGAACAGTGCGTATGCTCAAGACATGGGCAAAAAGCAAGGTTGTGAAATAAACATATTCAGATATGAGATTCATCAATTAAAAACTTAAATAAAACAACAATGGCAACTAAAGCAGAATTTCTTGAAAAGCAACAAGAAATAGAAACCAGGAGGAAACAGTGGCTTACCAGAAAGAGGGAAGCCGAAATGGGATTTGCCGAAGTCTGACGACGGTTGCAGAGACGGAAGATCAGTGGAAATCTCACCGGAAGAGGTGAAACAGCGGTGGTAACAGAGCTTTAGAGCTTGGAACAATGGAAGATTAGAGAAGGCAAGAGAAAGAAAGAGTTTGGATAAAGACGATGTAAAGTGAAAAGACGAAAGGGGGAAAAGTTTTGTTAAAAACCTAAAACGGCGACAACACAGAATTGATGAGCCTAGAGAAACGGATTTGTCAGACGGCGCACGCAGACATGAGACGACTTACAAGCGCGTATCAGGTACGATCTAGTAGGAGGACGACGCGTGGCTGAAAACGGTTGAGTTGTTATGTATAACAGCTCATACGCGTGAAGAAGCCCTTGGGATTCTTAATCTTTAAGAAAACATGTCGGCCTATAGTAATGAACTTGTCTTGAACCGATGTACTGGCAGGAAGTACCGATATAAGTTCCATCACCTCAGATGCCGAGGTAATAGAACCTAGAGGGCAGTTGTGGGGAAATATTTTCTGAGCCCCAACACGTGGCTAAGATGACGCCGACGTGTCAGCCGAGGTGCCACGTGTCCAGGTCATAACGCCAAGGTGATCTCGGCAAAGCCAAGGTTATCTCCGAAGATATCGGAATCCAAGATAAGCGGATAAGGGACAAGAGTCCTAGAATGATGAAGGACTTTAGCACGGATAAGGATAACACTCTTAGGAAGTTTGTCTTTATCTCTTAGAGAGTCTAGGATAAGCACTGAGCAAGAGTCCATTAAAGCTAGGCTTCTAGTGGGACTAAGATTGAGTTTGCTATAAAAGAGAGGCACCCCCATGGGTCTAAGGTACGCAATTTATATTCTGAACAATAAATTTAGCACTATTGATTATCTTTGAGAGATATACTGACTTGATCGTCGGAGTGCCCCCAGGTGGAAGAACCACCGCCGAAATCTTCTCTTTCCGTTGCAGGTCAGCCAGGTGTCATCTATTCTGCCAGTGCTCTCCAGCTGAATACTAAGTTGGGCAGTGTGATCGAAAAATCACTCACACATTACTTAACAACCTCAAGGGATTGCCTAGTAGGTGCAGCTTGAAAGCTAAAGGTGTGTTCCCTTCAGTTGTCAGATTCAACTCTTATTAGGAGTTATCAATTCCTTGGATCTACACTCATGGGTTTTGCCTGAGATTTGACCGATCCAATGGAGGGAGTGTTTTGCGTGGGTGGACCCAATCCACATGAAGGGGGCACTTTGCGTGAGTCTTAAAATTAATCAATGTGAGTGCAAATATTAAAGCAACAAAAATTTCAATTAGAGTTAAAAGGAAATATATTATTTCAAGCCAATTTCTTGTCACATAACAACTTATAACTTTTAATTTACAATTACATGTTGAAACTCAGATTAGAGAATCAAATGAAAGAAAATTGAAAGAAAATAGTACTAAACTTTCAACCAAACATTGCAATTTGCTAGGAAATTGAAATTTGCTAGAGCTCCTACCTATATTCTCCAATCTAGACCCTATTAACTAAACAGACCTGTGGTGAACGCTATGAGCCTTTTAAGTTATGTCATGTTAAGATTTGAACATGGGAGAAGCGTAACCTTTAACTAAACTAACTCTTTGTGAATTACATCATCAAATGTAGTTTTAAAACAAAAAAATAAAAAAATCATGAAGTGGTTATTTTTCAAGTTAAAGGAAATTTTTGTAATTTACAAAATTTCATGGAATGGTTGGACTGCAGAGAGTGTGGAGTAAGATTAAAATTAGGTCAACAAATAAAAATATAAACCAAATGTTAAATTAACTTGAGGGTTGGTTTGTAATATGCCATTTAAGTAATTTTTGACTTTTTGACTAAAATACGATGTGGAAAAAAAAATTGTAAATTTGAGATAATTTTTTAGTTTTTTATAATAAAAAAATGTGTAAAATGTACAGAAGAAAAGAAATCTTTAATTTTTTTTATATAATTTTTTAATTTTTTAAATAATTTTTTAACTATTGTTATAACTTCCCAAACTTGCCTTTAGTTTGGCACAAGCTGAGTAAAACAACGTTTGACCCCATTTCTTTTGGCCCAAGTTCAACTATTTTAGGCTATATATATTTTTGACATATATATTTGAAATAATTACATAAGATTTAACCATGACATTCTTTTGTATGACATTTATGTTTTGTTTGACTAATGAATTTAGGGGAAACAAAAATGAAATTAACTAAACAAAAAATAGATTACTTTTTTTTTTTTTATAACAGTTACCTTCTTCTTTTTCATTTTCGTAACCCAACAAAAAAGTGGAGGAAAAAAAAATATTTTTTTCACTTGATTTTATTTTCCTATGGTCTTTTTGTTTTTCATGGTTCTTTCATTATGTAAATCCAAAATCCAAACAACATTTTAATTCTATTATAATAAATTTATAATACTATAATAATTCAACTTATCTTGTCTTAACATGAAACATAAGTCACAAATTATAATTACTTTGCACCTTCTTTTTTTTTTTTGTAATCCACAAAGAAAACTTTTCATTAAAAACATGAAATTTAAAGGTACGAAGAAAAAATACATATTAAGAGAGATTCGAAGAGTACAAACTCTCCTACTACTGCTACTTTGTGCCTACTTGATAGATTATTATCTATATGCATATTTGCTTCTTCTTTTTTTTCTTTTTTTTTTTTAGAAGCATATTTGCTTGTTGTAGTAAAAAAATAAAGAATAAAAAATATAAAAAAATCATTTTTTCTTGAATTAATTTATCTAATAATATTTAGTTTGTCTTAAACTTAATTAATTTTCAATTTCAGGTGGACCATTTTGGTCAAGTGAGTCATTTGGCTCATATTTGTACCTAACTATTTTTTTTTTTTAATAATAATTTATAAGAACAACGTGTTAGTATTGCAAAATAAATAAATAATAAGCTTATCTAGGTTCACTACCTCAAAATTTAATTTCAAGCATATTAGAGTTACGCTATAATTTCAAGTCAAGCTACTTACTTGACTCATATTCTTACATGATAAAATGAAAATTACAATTATTGAATTGAGTTAATTTTTTTTATATAAATGATATATACAGAGGTTTACAAAAAAAATTATTTAGATTATCAAAATGAATCCATGGTGGGTCCCACGGGCCCTAAAGTTTTCTGGAGTGGAGATTTAAGTTCAAGAAAAACCCAACCCAATAAAAATCACATGATAATATGGCTAAATTCAATTTTTATATTGAATTTGAAGAAAAATAAATATTTTAGATCGTACACTATCAAAAATTTAAAGAAGTAAAATATTATGATAGAAATAGTATTATTTAAAAAAGAAGAAAAAAAAAACTATCTTTTCTCAATTCTTACAGTTTCATGGAAATATAGAAAAAATATATATATATGGAATTTAGTGGTAAAATTTGTGGCATCATGAAAATGACAATCTATTAATTTTTGGACATATGTATAGAATTTTATAACTTAATTTTTTATTTTTTATTTTTTATTTTTTTGGGTATACATTTTTAAAATGTTGCCTTTTTTAATTGAAGAATCAACCTAACATGTATATTTACATTTTAAAACATAAAGAAATTGTGTTAGGCATGATTAGAAGGAAAAAGTCTTACTTTCATGCCATGTGCCCTTTTATAATTTATAAATTCAGTAATTTGAAAATTTTGTACTGAGACTTTCAACTTCAAACACCCAATAACATTTTTACTTATATTATAATATATATATATATATATATATATATATGGTGTGACATCATTTTGCTTAGTATCATTCATCAAAAATAATTAATAAATGAAATTAGATAGACATTTTTGTTGAAAATTTTTAGAAGTCAATGGAATTTGACTCTATTTATATGAAAGGATACAATCTTTCATGGTAACTCTTCATATGAAAAGGTGTGACTCAATGGTGTCTTTACATATGAAAGGAAATAGCCCAAGGGTCATAACTCTTCTCCCAAGTGAAAATATGCAACCCTTTATGATGTATTTTCATATGAAAGGGTATGACCCAAGAGTCATGATCCTTCTAAATAGCCATGAATACTTCTATAAATGGCTTACACCATTTCCTCAAATCCTCATTCATTCAATCTTAGATTTCTTTCATTCTCATTTCTTCCTTTCGTGTTTTTCCTCCTCCTTTGCTTCTGCATATTTTTTGCAAATAGTTTTAGGAAGAGTCTGTCAAAAAGAGACAGTTACAACACTAGTTTGGTTCGTCAAGCATGAATTTTAGTACTACAAATTCAAGATTTAGTCCTTATATCGTGAGAAGTAAATGCCGGTAAATCTCGAAGCACCAAAGCGAGGACAAAATCTACTTTAAGAAAATTGTGTCCAACACAAGTTTCGGCTTAAAGTTTCCGTGTATTAAGCACCGTAAGCATTAAATTCGGAATTTAATTTCTATAATTATTATTTGAATTATTTTTGCTTTGTTATTTATTTATTTATACATTTAAATTACACACACATTACACAAAGAGTCACTGGGTTCTAATAATTTTTTTTCTCTTCTCTAAACTAATCATATGTAGTCTAGGACTGAGTTTCTCTTAAATTTAAATATGAACTTATCTATCATGTTCAAGTTTATAGGGCCTCCTATAAGTTTCATTTCAATTATTTGAATTGTTCATTTTGTAAAATCCTACATATTATTATTTATAACAACAAGTAAAAAACTTGTGGTGGTGTTGAAAGAGGATATTTTGATCACTGAAAAGAAGAGAAAGCAAAGAAAACTTGCGGGCTGCTGAGAAGGTAAAGTGGGCCAGGTAAAGGAGTCAATGGATTTGGGCTGTCATGACACAGAGTACAGAGCCCAGCTCACCCCAGTTTTAAAATGTCCATTTCGGGCCTCTCTGGCAAAGTTTAGCGGGTGGGCGACCATGCCAAGTCAGATTTGGCAGTTGGAATCTTCTTAAGGGCTCGTTTGGGAGGGGAGGGTTTGGACTCTTTTGTTCAAAATAGTTCAAAAAAAAGAAAATAGACTTTTTAGTCTAATAAAATAAAACATCACATCCGACCCATAATAGTCAAAAAGTAAAAAATCTACTAAAATAGCCACTTCCCAAACGAGGCCATTGTTTAGTAATTTTTAACTTACCAAAATGTCCTCATATATTTAAGTTAGTTGTTTGATTGTTTGTCATCCGCACAATCACAATTGCATTTCCAAGAGCTGTCGAGTTTGCTAACAAATCTATTACTACTGAAAAAGTGCGAAAACTCTAGGGCTCTGTTGGGGAAGAGATATTTGGGGTTTTTTTTGGCTATTTTAGCCATAAAAGACAAAATAAGTTATTTTAGTCACAAAAAACAAAACATCACATCCAACCCATATGGAATTTTATTTCCTATGGTCTTTTTGTTTTTTCATGGTTCTTTCATTATGTAAATCCAAAATCCAAACAACATTTTAATTCTATTATAATAAATTTATAATACTATAATAATTCAACTTATCTTGTCTTAACATGAAACATAAGTCACAAATTATAATTACTTTGCACCTTCTTTTTTTTTTTTAATCCACAAAGAAAACTTTTCATTAAAAACATGAAATTTAAAGGTACGGAGAAAAAATACATATTGAGAGAGATTCGAAGAGTACAAACTCTCCTACTACTGCTACTTTGTGCCTACTTGATAGATTATTATCTATATGCATATTTGCTTCTTTTTTTTTTTTTTTTTTTTTAGAAGCATATTTGCTTGTTGTAGTAAAAATAAAGAATAAAAAATATAAAAAACTTTTTTCTTGAATTAAGTTATCTAATAATATTTAGTTTGTCTTAAACTTAATTAATTTTCAATTTCAGGTGGACCATTTTGGTCAAGTGAGTCATTTGGCTCATATTTGTACCTAACTATTTTTTTTTTTTAATAATAATTTATAAGAACAACGTGTTAGTATTGCAAAATAAATAAATAATAAGCTTATCTAGGTTCACTACCTCAAAATTTAATTTCAAGCATATTAGAGTTACGCTATAATTTCAAGTCAAGCTACTTACTTGACTCATATTCTTACATGATAAAATGAAAATTACAATTATTGAATTGAGTTAATTTTTTTTATATAAATGATATATATAGAGGTTTACAAAAAAAAATATTTAGATTATCAAAATGAATCCATGGTGGGTTCACGGGCCCTAAAGTTTTCTGGAGTGGAGATTTAAGTTCAAGAAAAACCCAACCCAATAAAAATCACATGATAATATGGCTAAATTCAATTTTTATATTGAATTTGAGAAAAAATAAATTTTTAGATCGTACACTATCAAAAATTTAAAGAAGTAAAATATTATGATAGAAATAGTATTATTTAAAAAAGAAGAAAAAAAAAACTATCTTTTCTCAATTCTTACAGTTTCATGGAAATATAGAAATATATATATATATATGGAATTTAGTGGTAAAATTTGTGGCATCATGAATATGACAATCTATTAATTTTTGGACATATGTATAGAATTTTATAACTTAATTTTTTATTTTTTATTTTTTATTTTTTTGGGTATACATTTTTAAAATGTTGCCTTTTTTAATTGAAGAATCAACCTAACATGTATATTTACATTTTAAAACATAAGAAATTGTGTTAGGCATGATTAGAAGGAAAAAGTCTTACTTTCATGCCATGTGCCTTTTATAATTTATAAATTCAGTAATTTGAAAATTTTGTACTGAGACTTTCAACTTCAAACACCAATAACATTTTTACTTATATTATAATAATATATATATATATAATATATATATATATATGGTGTGACATCATTTTGCTTAGTATCATTCATCAAAAATAATTAATAAATGAAATTAGATAGACTTTTTTGTTGAAAATTTTTAGAAGTCAATGGAATTTGACTCTATTTATATGAAAGGATACAATCTTTCATGGTAACTCTTCATATGAAAAGGTGTAACTCAATGGTGTCTTTACATATGAAAGGAAATAGCCCAAGAGTCATAACTCTTCTCCCAAGTGAAATATGCAACCCTTCATGATGTATTTTCATATGAAAGGGTATGATCCAAGAGTCATGATCCTTCTAAATAGCCATGAATACTTCTATAAATGGCTTACACCATTTCCTCAAATCCTCATTCATTCAATCTTAGATTTCTTTCATTCTCATTTCTTCCTTTCGTGTTTTTCCTCCTCCTTTGCTTCTGCATATTTTTTGCAAATAGTTTTAGGAAGAGTCTGTCAAAAAGAGACAGTTACAACACTAGTTTGGTTCGTCAAGCATGAATTTTAGTACTACAAATTCAAGATTTAGTCCTTATATCGTGAGAAGTAAATGCCGGTAAATCTCGAAGCACCAAAGCGAGAGACAAAATCTACTTTAAGAAAATTGTGTCCAACACAAGTTTCGGCTTAAAGTTTCCGTGTATTAAGCACCGTAAGCATTAAATTCGGAATTATATTTCTATAATTATTATTTGAATTATTTTTGCTTTGTTTATTATTTATTTATACATTTAAATTACACACACATTACACAAAGAGTCACGGGGTTCTAATAATTTTTTTTCTCTTCTCTAAACTAATCATATGTAGTCTAGGACTGAGTTTCTCTTAAATTTAAATATGAACTTATCTATCATGTTCAAGTTTATAGGGCTCCTATAAGTTTCATTTCAATTATTTGAATTGTTCATTTTGTAAAATCCTACATATTATTATTTATAACAACAAGTAAAAAACTTGTGGTGGTGTTGAAAGAGGATATTTTGATCACTGAAAAGAAGAGAAAGCAAAGAAAAACTTGCGGGCTGCTGAGAAGGTAAAGTGGGCCAGGTAAAGGAGTCAATGGATTTGGGCTGTCATGACACAGAGTACAGAGCCCAGCTCACCCCAGTTTTAAAAATGTCCATTTCGGGCCTCTCTGGCAAAGTTTAGCGGGTGGGCGACATGCCAAGTCAGATTTGGCAGTTGGAATCTTCTTAAGGGCTCGTTTGGGAGGGGAGGGTTTGGACTCTTTTGTTCAAAATAGTTCAAAAAAAAGAAAATAGACTTTTTAGTCTAATAAAATAAAACATCACATCCGACCCATAATAGTCAAAAAGTAAAAAACTAAAAATATATATATATATATATATATATATATTATTCTCTAAAACATTCTTTTTCTCACAAAAAAATCAAAAGTCCTTTTCAAACGAAACTTTTTAGCCCCAGGCTAAAATAGTCAAAAAGCTAAAAAATCAATCTACTTTCCAAACAAATCCTAAGCTACCTAGCATAGTCAATTATCAATTGGTTCACTAATTCATATAGTTATTTTTTGGAGTAGTGAATGTCAGATATTTAAAATTTAAGTCGATGGAATGACTATAATTCTTTCGTCGTATTCTAAACCTACTAATATCCTATCTTATGGCCAAAAATATATATATATATAATATATATATATATATATATATATATATATATATTATATATATATATTATTCCCTT
>NW_021026097.1:250407-341046 GCF_004153795.1 Camellia sinensis
CCTTCCTAATGCCCAACTCACCACCATTCTTTTTCAAAAAAATTATGCGGTGATCTTAAAGTAAGGCCTCGTTTGGAAACAAATTTTTTTAGTAATTTTTTAACTAAAATATGATGTAAAAAAATAGTATGTTTAAAATGACTTTTTAGTTTTTTTCGAAAAGATGTGCAAAACGTAGAGAGAAAAAAGAATCTTTGACTTTTTGATATAAATTGTTAGTTTTTTGGTTTTTTTAGTAATTTTTTGGTTTTTAGGCTAAAAAGATTACTTCCCAAACGACGCCTAAATTCATATGATGTTCTAAATTAATATTTATTTGTTAAAATTAGGGGTGAGCTCAGGTTGGTTGTAGCCACGAAATCTCCAATTTACCATCCGTCTGCCAGATTGATGGATTAGAGAAAATCAATCCACATCCGTCCAACAATCTGGCAGATGTGGAATAAGCGGATTGGCGGATTAACGGATGGATGCGAATCAATTTGGTGGTTTAAAATTTTATAAATTGTCAATATAATTCAACTTGTGCACTTACTTAAAAAAAATAAAGAAAATTTAAAAAAAAAATATTACAGTCAATGGTTAAAAAAAATATTACAATCACTGCATGTCTCAACATATTACAATCACAGCATGCCTCATTTACATAAAGTATTACAATCCGTACTTCTTAAAATATAAAAATAATTCAAACCACTAAAACCATGAACAGAGCAATAATAGAAATTGTATACTTCTATATTGTTACATCTATATCTGTTTTTGAAAAAAAAAAAACCAACCAGTATATATCATCTTTTTTATTTATTATTTTTAGAGTTAGATTTAAAAACTAAAAAATATAGATAATAATACATTTATTTTTTTCAATTCAAAAAATATATTCAAGTTGAAAACTCTTTTTTAACAGAATATTTAAACTCTTTTTCAATTGAAAATACAAACAGAATATCTAAACAAATTAAAAACACAAAATCTTACAAATTACTAGAGGTGCTCGCGGTTTGGTGGGACGGTGGTTCGGTTGCGGCTAAAGAAACTTCAAATCCGTCATCCGTCCAAAACTAAGCGGATTGGAAAAAATCAATCCACAACCGTTCGCTTATCATCACACATCCGTCCAAAATGCGGCGGATCAGTTGAATTCGGTTAATTTGGGTGAATCGGTATATCCGTTACTCACCCCTAATTAAAATTGTAAAATTTAATATTTTTTGTTAAGATTTTGGAATATAACTTGATAAGTATAAGTGTTAAGTGGTGTGGAGTAATATTTCAAGATTACCAAATAATTACTCTTCTTTTACATGCTAGGTGTCAATAATGATATGTTTGGATTTTTTTTTTTTTAATTGAATTTATAAGTGATAAATGGTGTGGAACAATACTCTAAGAAATTGAGTTTTTATATAAGTGAATTTATAACGAATTAAAACTTGACGCACTATATGTCAAATCGTTATGAGTAAAATTATGGATAGCTTGTCTCCAGTTTAACTAGACGATATTGTTGGGTTCGTGAGGCTTATTACGGGTCCTATTTTGATAATTCGAACTATTCAATGTGTAGAGCTCATCGAGTACTTTATCCTTGTAAAAAATTACGTTGATCGAATATCGATAACTATTTGATCAAATCAAATTTTTATCAATAATTTATTTTAAAAGTTATATTTATCGTTAATAGAAATCTAATCCGATCAAGTAGTTATCGATATCCGATCAAAGTAATTTTTTACAATAATAAAGTACTCGACGAGTTCTACACATTGCATGATTCGAATTATCGAAACGGGACCCGTGATAGGCCCTCACGAGCCCAACATTACGCTATAATTCGATCACAGACTGGAGAAAAGCCTAACCTAAAATTGTTTTTCTAACTTTATTTTAGCCATGTATGTCATACACACATAATCAGTTAGGTGTGATTATTAGCATTCCAATTTCAATAATACTACATATAATTTTTACTTAAAACATTTATTGAGAGATATCAATGTGTAATTTACATCATTGAGATATGAACCCTACATTACAACAATTCAATCTCACCCATATTCATTGTCCAGGTACATTTGGACATACTTTTAATTCAATGGTATTTTTGTCATTAAGGTCTAAATTCAAAAAAATTTAAGCAAAATGATATTCATATTTTATTTTTATACAAAATTTAAGATAAGAATGATGTGGTATAATATTCTTACAATTTTGAAAATGATGGGTATTTTGACTTGCAATGAATAACTATAAATGAGACACATCATTCACTATGAATCTTTGTATATAAATTCTAATGGTATAACATTACATAATTTTTACTAATTCAAGATGATAAAGTCCTATTGCGTGATAATTTAAAGGACACTCAATCTATAAATTCAAATTTCAATTTCCTTTATTAAAGATTCAGGTACTAAAATATTATGTCCATAAGAACAAATGCTTGCAATTAGGGGTGTTCGCGGTTCGGTTTTAAACGGTTTGCGAATTGGTTTGGATCTGCACCACATGTATGCAATTTGAGGAAAATTCAACCCGCAACCGTCTGCAGTGCAGGTTGCGATTTGTGCGGATAGGGTTTACAAATGTGTGGACAGTTGCGGGCGATTTGCGGATTGAACTTTTTTTTAAAAAAATTATTTTGAAAGCCTTTTTTTTTCCATTTTGTAAATATTTATTTTGGGCCATTTTCCTCCCATTTTCTAAAATGGTCCAACATTATTAATTAATGAATTAAAACTTATAAAATTAAAAATATAACAAAATCAATTCCTAACACAAACAAATCATTTAAAATTCTAAACTTTTAAATTAAATCATAAACTAACACAAGCACATCTTTCAAAATCCTACACTAAATCATCAATCTCATTCACTATCTACTACCCAACAATATAATTAAAGTATAATAAAATCATTCAAAATCCTAAACTTACCTAAAAGTAATTTTTTATTAACTTTTATATTCATCCAAAATTCAATAAGAACACAACCCAATTTTCAAGAATAAGAACACAAAACAAAAACAGATTTTTAATTATGAATGGAATTAAACTCCATAGAGCACTGCAGTAAGAGACAGTATCATAGAAATATATTCTCTGTTTTTGGTAAACAGAACTCCATATTCATTAAGGAATTTAAAATTGCAATTCACACTTCATCCAGGACATGTTCAGTTATGAAAAAATTATGCAATAGACAATCAAGTGTTGTCATGGCTGAGGGCGACGACCAATCGTATCATGTAGTGTATGTGTGGAAAATTGAGCACAATACAGCCTACTTACAAAGCTACTATACTGTGGTCTTTATATATGTGGAAAATTGAATTGGCATATAATACACAATCAATAATGAAAAAAAAAATTTAAAAAAAGGTCTAAATATGGGCAAGTTCTTGCGGGTGCTGGTAAAACCCGTAATTCGCAATAATGTCATATTCCAAACCGCATCCGCCCGCATTGTGTTTGCGAAACCGCCAATTTATATACGAATCGGGTTGGGTTGGGCTAGTTATGTGGTTCGAATAACCCTATATCCAGCCTTACCCGCAATACATATAAAACATACAAACATTTAATTGTTCAAAACAAATTCCCCATCCCCTCTGAGTAATGATACATAACTCTAATTTGAGAACTCTAAATAGAGCTCATTAAAACTCTAAATAGAACTCTAATGAGGTGAAATAAAGACAGTAGAGAGAGATAAAGAGAGTAGAGAGAGATAAAGAGAGGAGTATGGATCTCACCTTCACATGAATGCTATCCACATCATTAGAGCACTCAAATTAAAGTTCTCAAACATTATTAACCCTCTCTCTCTCTTATCCTCATTTTCCTCCTCCTCCTCCTTCTCTCACTCCTCCTTCTATCAACACCTCTCTCTCTATCTTTCTCTCTCTCTACCCTCTTGATCCAATCAATGTCTTTCTCTTCTCTCTCTTCATCGAAGGCTTTTTTGAAGCCAAGGCACCGGCGCTGACTCTCGTTGCCGCTGCTGGAGCCATCTCGCCCTTCGCTCATCGACGGTGTCCCCTTCAAATTTGCGCTCTAGAGCTGAGATTTCACTCGTCGATGATTTCACCTTTGGATCTTCACTCGTTGATGGTGCTGCCTTCAAATCTCGCCAATCTAAAGCTTTCAAGGTATTGGCAAAGAACTATTAGGGTATTAAGAATAATGAATTATTTCCCCAAATTGAAGGGTTGTTGAAACAGACTGACATTACTTCAGCTAATGTAGTAGAGAACTTGATGGCCGATGACGACAATGAGGGCTTTGCAGATGCTTGCTTGTAGACATTGATCGATGTTTTGGAAAAGACATTGAGGTTGTTGAAAGATGATGAGAAAATGAATTAGTGGCATTGCTTGTTGCTGCTGTGGCTATCATTCTTGTGACCACCGCCATTGTTGATTTTTCTATCAGCCCCGTTACAGAGCCCGAAAGCCCCGGCTCGAATTTGACTCGAATTTGAGAAGGAAGAAGGAGGAAGAAAAAGAAGAAGAAGAAGAGAAGGAGGAAAAAGAAGAAGAATGAGAAGCAGAACTGGAGGGGTCATCAAAATCGGGCTGGAGGCGGAGGTGGGGCTGCGATGCGACGATCGGCCGACGAGTTGCGACGAGCAACGAGCTACGACAATCAGCCGACGAGCGACGAGCTGCGACGACTCTCTCTCGCCTCTCGCCTCTGTTTCTCTCTCTCGCCTCTGTTTCTCTTCTCCTGTGTTCAAAACGAAGAAGAAAAAGAAAAGAAAGAAAAGGAAAAAAAAAAATTGAAACCCAAAACGACGTCGTTTTGGGTTTCAAGCTGAATTCGAGCCACTGATTTCGGGTCCTCAAACATTTTTCTTTTTCTATGAACTTGAGTCAGGGAGTCTGCCAAGACCAAGAAGAAATTAAGCAGGCGAAATATTTGAACAAAAAAATTAAACAGATAAAACATTTGACTAGATAGTTAAAAAAAAATTAAACAGATAAAAAAAATATTTAAACGAAATAGATAGGATAAAATAATATATTAACTAAGTTATAAAAAAAAACTTAGTGAAAATTTAAAGGTAATAAATTAAAAATTATAAACGAAATATGGCATATAATACTAAATAAAAGTAAGTAGCCATTGTATAAGACAATCTAAGAAGGATAGATATTTTCTCTTACTTTTATAATTTTATTTTTTTTAAAAAAAAAACATCATTAGAAGAATTGACGCCTACTTTCAGAGATAGAATAAAAATTTATAACTTTTTTTTTTAAATAAAATTTTAACTAAATATGTCCTTATACTAATTTATAATATTTATAAGTGAATATTTTATTTTTGTGATCTTTTCACGGACTAAATAGCTTTCAATTAAATATTTTAGCGACTTAACAAATTCAATCGATAATTTAGAAACTAAATAAACTTTAATTTATATATTTTAAAGACTTAATAGACTTAATCGATAGTTCAAGAATTAAACAAATAATTTAACGATAATTTAATAATAGAACGTGCAATAAACCCTTTAATTTAAGTTCTTTTGTGTGCCATGACCGATTGTGGTTCATGTCCATTTCATTCTCATCATATATGAAAAATTCATGTGAATTGCGTACCAAATTTCTGAAAAATTAAAATAATAATAATAATAATAAGTCTACAACACATGTAATAGTAATACACTAGCGTATATCCGTGCCTGAAGGCACGGTATAAATAATATTATGATTAAAATATAATTGTAATCCAACACTATTTAAATTTATTTTTTAATTTGATAAAATCACAAATTTATTCTAAAATTTTGGAGTTCTCACAAAACTCCTCACGAAAACTCACTTTTGCTTATATAATGAATAGCTAGATAGATAAATGTGCCTAGCTTACATACAATTTCCACAGGCATATATACAATACTACTTTTGCTTATATAATTATATGAAAATTGTATGTATGCCCATAATATCCTAGTGTATTACGGGTATATCTGTAAAATATATTGAACAAAAAGGAGAAAATAAAAAAAAATAAACAAATAGAGAGAAAATTAAAAACGGGAGAAAATAAAAAAATAAAAAGAAAAGAGAGAGGAAGCCGGGATCATGGGATCATGGAAGGAGGGGTGTGAGAAAAGGAAAAAGTAAGAGAGAAAGAAGCAAGAAAGTAGAAAATGTATATGTAGAACATATTTTGAAAAATATATATTAGCATTGTTTTATAATTTGAACAGATCTGAGACATCCAAATGTCCTATTCAAAAATCATCTTGCTTTATTATATAGATGTTAAAGATTCATATAAGGTCTAAATTTCTGAAATCTATCAGATATTCAATATATTTAAAATTAATAATTAATTGTTCAAATTCATTTAATTTGTGGACTATAAAATTCATTAATTTAATCTCCACTACAACAGTAAAATCTGGCTCCTAATTCTGAGATCGCTGACTTTTCCAAATAATATGACTAAAAAAAGTGAATAAAAAGGAGAAAATAAAAAAAAATAAACAAATTGAGAGAAAAATAAAAATGGGAGAAAATAAAAAAATAAAAAAGAGAGAGGAAGGTGGGATCATAGGATCATAGAAGGATGAGTGAGAAAAGAAAAAAGTAAGAGAGAGAAGCGGGAAAAAAAATATACATATAAGATATTTTTTAAAAAATATATCTCAGCCGTTGTTTTATAATTTGAATAAATTTCAATCATTCAAATGCCTTGATAGAACAAATTTAAAAACCATCCGATTTTATTATATAGATAGGTCGATTGCTACCACATGCATGGATTAGTGACGTCCTCACCAAGTGCTTGAATTCAATTCAAAGTAGTTTTTATTTTTACTTTTTTTTTAAAAAAATTCAAAATAGTTAATTACGGCAAAATTGACGGCCTTTGAGTCAATTTATATATATAATAATTCACCATGACATGCAAGCAAGTGTTAACATCAATCAAACCATGAAGACTTGTTTCAACTTATGATTCAATTGAGACAAGCCAAGAATTTTTGCCCTTTTTTTTTCCCAAAAAAAGATTCTAGGCTTTTGTTTAGTGGTAATGAGAGAGCTACATTATAACGAATTTCATGACGTTTGTTATGTTGAAATAATCTTGTGTAAAAAATAATAATTTGAAACCAAATCAAATAAATAAAAATAAATTACTTACAGAATTTATTTTACCGAATCGAATAAAACTTTAAAAGATCAAGTTAAGTGTGTGACACTCTATTCTTAAGATAAATTCGCCCCGCTACGGTGCTTACAGATAAAAGGTGTCTATCTCCCATGATACAATGATCATCACAAATTGTAGCAGCACTCCAAATAATTTATACAGCAAACAAAACCTGTGTTCTATACTCTCTAAATTTTTCCTAAAATTATATGAAAAATATATATGCAACAGAGCAAAATCTAGACAGCAAAACTGAATTTTTCAGATTGTCAAGACTGCTGGAAATGGCTGGTATTTATAGACAAACCATGGCTGTCCGAATAGGTTCAATTCGAACCGAACAGGTGCATATTTGAATGAACAGATACAGTTTGAATTCAAGCAGATCTGGTGGCAGATTCAAATAGATAACTGCACGGCAGTTTCAATCTGTCTAGGCAGTTATAAAACTGCTAGAAATGGACTGAAAAATGGACTGTTTGGACTGCAAAAAATTAATTTAATTTTGTTCAGAAATTCAAATGATTTTTTCGCAAGAATTTGAAAAAATTTAAATAAATTTTATCCAAGAAATTATTATTAGAACCAACCCGACCCATAACCCACAACCGCGCCCAGTCGGACGGACAGTGGTTGCGACGCGCGCGTGCATGTGTGGTGGTTTGGGTTAAGATTTACTTTGTCTATAACTCATCACTTTACAAACTTGGGATGCCCCTTGGGGCCTCACCCAAGTGTTGCCACCTAAAACTTATATACACACATAAGTTCTCTTAAGTTTTCAACGTGGGACAAGCCTTACAAGGAAACCCACATATTACTTCTTTAAATGTCCATTCCACGAACTCGAAAATGACGTCAAGTTCCCATTCACTCATAAATGGTTTTGACGAACCGTTTTCACCGTGTGACTTGCTATGCGACAAAGAACACGTCACCTCTTTGGACTCACTCCAAAAGACGTGTGGGACCCACTCAATTTTGGGCTCAAAGTTAGCCCAAAATAAGCCTATAAAACCAAATTTTCCAACAATCCCCCACATGAATGGAATTTGACAGAGAAAAAATACAACAACATGATCTAATTACAGAGAGTACAAAAATTGGAAATATTCTGCAAAAGATAGGTAGCTTTTGGCTTTGAACCTTCTTTTGTGAGACACTATCGGATTTACTAGCTAACTAGTGAACATGATGTAATGAACTGTTCATCCGTTTGTGTAAACCAAGACAATAAAACTCACACAGTATATTACCAAACATAATTTAGTTCTCACTATTATGTTCATTTTGGTCTTGAACAACCTGCTCTTTCATGAATACTCTAAAGACTTGTAGCCTTTCACAAATCTCATAGAACCGGCCCAATTCACACTCATATAGGTAATTCTTATAAAGAGTATCTTGACATACTCCATTAGGTATACCTAGCTATAAGAATCATTAAAAGTATTACTTAACCTAAAACGCTGCAAACATCACTATTTTATCATAAAATTTGGTAGGAGTTTGACTCCTCAATGATCCTTATAAGTCATACACAACTCGGTTGTCCCTTTGAACCTAGATCTTGGGATCTTCAGTCAACTAGGTTGGGTTGCCGTTGTGGTAACTCTTATTTAATAGGCTTAAGTCTCATTCCCCTCGATGAATTCTTAACTAGCTCTCTTGCTAACCCTTTGGTTAGCGGATCCGCTATGCTGTCTTTAGACTTCACATATTCAATGAAAATAATTTCATTAGAGAGTAGTTCTCTTACGATGTTATGTCGACGACGAATATGTCGTGATTTACCGTTATACATATGACTTTGTGCTCTACCTATTGTTGATTGACTATTGCAATGTATGCATATAGCAGGCACCGGTTTTGGCCACATTGGAATATCTTCAAGGAAGTGACAAAGCCATTCTGTCTCTTCCCAACTTTATCTAAAGCTATTAATTTTGATTCCATAGTAGACCTAGTAATGCAAGTCTATTTAGAAGATTTCCAAGATATAGCCGCACCACCAAAAGTAAAGACATACCTATTGGTGGACTTTGAGTCTTTAGTATCCAATATCCAGTTTGCATCACAATATCTTTCAAGTACTGTTGGATATCTAGTATAATGCAGCCCAATGTTACGAGTAAACCTGAGGTATCTTAGAACCCTTATAACTGTTTTCCAGTGTTCTACTCTTGAATTACTCGTATATCTACTTAATTTACTTACTGAATAAGTTATATCCAGGCGGGTGCAGTTCATCAAGTACATTAAGCTTCCAATAATTTGGGCATACTATAATTGAGAAATACTTTCCTGTACATTCTTAGAAAGAAACAAATTAACATCCACAAGTGTTCTAGCAAGATGATCATCATCTTTGCTAAATTTGTCAAGTAGTTTCTCAATGTAATGTGATTGTGACAAAGCATAACCTTCTGATGTTTTGGTAATTTTCATATCAAGAATTACATTAACAATCCCCATGTCCTTCAGGTCAAAATGTTTATTCAACATTTTCTTGGTAGTTTTAATCATGTCATTATTACTACCTATAACGAGCATATCATCCACATAAAGACATACAATCACATATACTTTGCTTGTGTTTTTAATATAAACACATTTGTCACATTCATTAATTTTGAATCTATTTAACATCATTGTCAAATTTCTCATGCCATTACATTGGCGCTTGTTTTAAACCATATAATGATTCAACCAATTTACATACTTTCTTTTCTTTTCCTAAAACAAAAAATCCTTCTGGTTGTCCCATGTAAATTTTTTTATCTAACTCACCATTTAAGAAAGCGATTTTCACATCTATTTGATAAATTTTTAGATTGTACAACGATGCAATAGCAATTAGTATTCTAATGGATGTTATTCTAGTAACCGGTGAGTATGTGTCAAAGTAATCAAGACCTTCTTTTTGTCTAAAACTTTTGACCATTAGTCTTGCCTTGTATTTGTCAATTAATCCATCCGCTTTCATTTTTCTCTTGAAAATCTACTTGTACCCAAGAGGTTTACAACCTGGTAGCAGATCCACCAATTTCTAAGTGTGATTTTGCAAGATGGATTCAACTTCACTATTTACAACTTCTTTCCATAAAGAAGTTTCATGACTGGACATAACTTTTTTAAAAGTTAAGGGCTCTTCTTAGATTTACCATGTCCTTCTTGTCCTTAAAAGGACTCTTCTTAGATTTACCCTTTTTCAACTTGGAATTTCCAGAAGAACCCGCTAGCGATTGTTGCGTGCCACGGCGAGGAACAATGCTTCCCCCTTCCACTTTAGCCATATTATAAAATGTTACTTGTATCAACACAAGAACTACAAATCAAAAGTTGCATTCATCACACAAAAATCTCCGCTACTATGGAAATTTGACTGCTACAAATACTTACCTATTGAAAGTTCAGATTGCGCGTTACAAAGATGGAGAAACGCAAAAAAGGTTGAATCCCAATCCAATTGCAAAAGTATTGCTACCTACAGCGGAACAACACATTAACGACCAAGCAATTTGGAGCGAAAGACAAGCAAAAAAGATGCAATTAGCATTAAAAAACGGTCAAACAAAGAAGATGCATTGAGGTGTAGTTCAATGATGCATTCAAGCAACAAAGCAATGAAGCTTGATTGTGGCGAGGAAAGGGTGATGGACGGAATTTGGTGCCTCTGGAACGAAGCTGAAATCTTTTGTGAAATGGTGGAGATTCCGTGGAATCAAGCCATCGCCCAACAAGCCCACATCTTCATCCGACCGGCTCGTACCGGATGAAACTTAAAATGTAAACTCTCCGTGAGCAATTCAAATCCCTCTATTGTATCGAAAGCCTAATTTTAGATAACTCTATCTAAATACTTATCCGCATGAGCTAATATTTTCAAAACTTTTTAACATAGTCATGTACAAATACTCTCATTAGCTATAAGAGCATCTGTACAGGGAAGCATTATTGTGGGAACTTGTATCAAGCCCAATACGCGGCAAGTCCTATGAGTGCCACATCACCAAAACTCCACTCGCATTGCAGACCAATATAAGAGCATATGTACAGGGCATTACTGCGGATACTTGTATCAAGCCCAATACACTGCAAGCCCTACGAGTGCCACATCACCAAAACCCGCCCACGTGGCAGACCAATAAGGCACCACGTGGGCATATCACATGTTTGATACATGGCGAGCCCTATGGGCGTCGTGTGCCAAGGCACCAGGCAAAACCAAGACTATATGCTTAGCCTAAATGGGAGCAGACATACAAGCCCAAATATGTCTAAATATGAAGAGACTTACAATAGGTAGCACCATGGCCCCGCCGGGTCCATGGTCCTTCATACCTCGCTCTAAGACCAAATAACAATATAATTAGCCCCTGGTTCACTTGAACTTGGACTAATAAACCCTAGTTCTCCTAAACATTGAGATAGGCCTGCGGCCCATTCTCCTACTTGGAAGCGAGCCCCTGGCTCTCCTAAACACCAAGGTGGGCCCTGGCCCATTCACCTACTTGATTTCCTGGGTTGGGAGCAAGACCTAGGCACAACTGTTCAGGATCATCAAAGGATATTGGACTGGCGGCTAAGGTCATGGGATCATTAAGATGGTTGTCTTCTTGCTAAGACAACTCCATTTTAACCAGGCTTGGAGAAGAAGCAACAACGACCTTACATTCATATCATCCGATGCATATACGAAACGTTACTTTCTGCCCACCATGAAACGTTGCTTTCTACCTGCCGTCAAGTCACAGATGATAGAAGAGCTTATATCACTTTTGGCAAAGTTAGAGAGAACAAGCCACCTGTTCAACAGATTGCTTGGGCTCCAATACTCTTGTGGCCTATATAACGTATTGTATATGCAATAAAAAATTTCACTTCACTACAACAATACTCCGTAATTCTAACACACTAAGTCACACACTTAAACACTTCCTCTCACATTCTACATTAGTGTTCAAGGTCCATCACTACCAACCTTTCCCTTTCCAAGCTTGCCTTAACCTCTTTATCTCCACCTCCAATGATCTCAATCCATTGAAGTGCCTGTATCTTCCCAGACTATCTCCAACCACACCTCTCACCCACATAGATAAATCTCTTGCTCATCTTCTGATTGATGGCGCATGGAAACGGACAACAAATGAGGATGGAGCTGCTGGGGTATAGACAATGGTGGGTTGCAAAGTCTAGCCTTTGAGACAGTGAAATTTAGAGCAGTATTCGACATTGGAAGCTGAGTTGAGGGCATGCCTTTTAGCATTACAATGGGCAAATTGAAACGGATTACACGAGTGAAAATTCTGAAAATTCAAACAGATTGTCAACTCCTTCGACATGGACTGAAAAATGATTCTTGAGAATGCTGGAACACTGGTCCTATTTTACAAGATATAGTTGCTTTATTAAAGAAGTTTTTGTTGATACGCATCTGCAAAGTTCCCGGACAATCGGTGCAACAGGCACACAACTTAGCTAATTAAGGCATGACTAGGTGAATATTAATTTTGTTTCTAGGTTTTATGCAGCAGTGTAATAATTTGCTTTGTTGTATTAGCTTGCCCTAGTTTTGGTTGTGTAATATGGATGAACTTTGTAATATCTCTGGTATGTTTATCAATATAAATTAGGGCGAATTATACTAACAGTCCTTATAGTTTGACTCATGTCACTTTGATATCTGACTTTTCAATTGTGACACATTTGATCCTGAATTTTAAATCTCATTTCAAATAAGGACAATTGAAGATACCATTGCTCAATTTCAAGGGCAAAGTCGTCAATTTGATAAAATATAAACTAATTTGACAAAAATAAATGTCAAAAAAATATTTTTGAATTTTAAAAATAATTTCTACCCGCCAAAGATAAATTTACGTAAAATTGATTAATATTGTACACATTTATTTATTTATTTTGCCAAATATGTATTTGGATGATGATCATGTAATGAATAGTTGTTAAACTTTTAATATATAATCGATATATTTAATATATGAAATGTTTTTAATTTGAATTTCTTGATAAATTGGTTTAATAATGATATCAAATTTGTCGCCATATTTGACTTTTGAAAAATATAAACTAATTTAATGAAAATAAAAACTATCACCCATTACATGATAATCATCCAAACATATAATAAAAATTAATTTGATAAAAATAAATAAATAAATGTTTAAATACATAATTTTATCTTTAGTTAGTAGAAATAATTTTTAAAAATTCAAAAATATTTTTTTAACATTTATTTTTATCAAATTAGTTTATATTTTATCAAATTGACTACTTTGACTTTAAAATTGAGCAATGATATCTTCAATTGTCCTTATTTGAAACAAAATTCAAAATTCATGGTCAAATATATCATAAAAGGTACTAGAGTGACACGTGATCTAAACTATAGAGACCGCTAGTATAATTCGCAGTATAAATTATAACTCCATCCAGAAAATAATTTGTACATTAGTAGTACAAGACTCTCTCTCTCTCTCTCATCAGCAGTACTCAGCCAAAGCACTTCTTCAAGCATAGTGGGAAGACCTTTGTATTTTCTATATACAGCGAAAGAAGATAGGACGCAGCCAAATGACATGAGAGTGACAAAATCAAAATATTTTGCAATTTGCACATATATGTGCTAAGATTTTAATTCGTTGAATGATTGTATAGCACTGACTCAAAAATTATTTTCCAGGAAAAAGAAAAAAAAAGAAACCATTGTCCCAGACTCTTGAGAACCAACCTCCCTTCCAGCAATAGCACACTCATCACTCGAAACATTATAAACTCTATGCGGAAGTCTCCGTACGTAGCGTTTTCAGTTCTTGCCAATAAAGATGCTTTTTCAGTGCTTGCCAATGAAGATTTAGGACGATCACTCAAAGAAACTATCAATAAATCGCTTTGACCAGAAAATCATTTTACACTTGCACATTGCTTGAGGAATCAAACCACAAAATTGAAAGTCAAAGTGAATGCCACAGTTTGTAGGGGAGCCTGGAATTCAGTGAAAATAGACACAAATTAATGACAATATTAATTTTGTTTCTTCCTCATAATAAATAACAATGAGATATTACTAAACGTAAACATTCAGAGTTTATTTGCATAGATGTGAATTTTAAATTAAAGGATTTGAAGTTAAATTTTATGTAAATATTGTGCAGTAACTATTTTAGGTGGATTGAAAAATTAAAAAAGAAGATAAGTTGAGAGAAAGGATAAATTTTAGTAGAAAAATTCTATAAAACACACCGCAAAAAAAAAAAATATCTATCATATGTCGCAGTTATGATCTTTATGATTTTTAGTTATAACACATTATAATGTTAGATATAACTTAATTATAACTTCTTGTAATTGTTATTTTGGTTGTGATTGAAGAGTCTTTGATTATACATCAAGTAATGATTTGTAATGACGCATTCTGATATTATTTATGACTTAATGTAATTTCTTTTTCCTCTTTTTTTTTTTTTTTTTGGTTATAATTGAAGATTTGTTATTTGGTTATAATTTATATAGTAGTCATTTTAGTTATGAATAAAAATAATTTGGTTATAAAATTTATAATATCAATATCATAAAGTAATAACTAGTATATGGTACACCCCTTTTGGAGGTGTATAATAGAACGACTCACTTAGTAGGTTCATTGTAATTAGAAAGAAAATTTATAATAGAAAGACTATTCATTGTAACGACTCACTTAGTAGGTTCATTCAGAACTTCTCAACCAGCAGGACCAAAAAGGCTCCAATCATTCACCTTGAAGCTAGAGACTGCAAGTTGAAAAACCTCGGCCATTGGCACACATCCAGATTGTGCAGCAGGTACAGCCAGACCAGCACCAACTGTGCTCGCGCTATCACTCAAAGGACTGCAACCACATTAGCAAAACAGTTGAAATTGTCAAAGAAACTCCTCCAGTGACAACTATTATTAGCCTTCAAACTTCAATGTGAACAACCTTTTTCTTTTTTTTTTGGTTTGGTCAGATTACAACACAATGAAATGCATGCAAATTGAGGAGTTTAGCCATCTTGAGAAATAATTCATTGGTTAAATACAAACCAATAACCAACTCTCTTTACACTTTATATATAATAAGTTTTCTTACTGTAACTAGAGAAGCATGTGTCTCTATTTTGTTTTCCACTTTTTCAGGTGAACGAGGAAGAAAGATTGAACAAGAAATGACTTGATTTTAAGAAAATTTTCTAACCAAAAAATTACTAACACAACCAACAACAACAATATATGAAGTGTGTGTAAAATGTCAAACGCCCAGAGTCAAAATGGTAGGGAGACAATGTCAAATGGTGGAGTTGGATTCTAGACCCTAGTTGTTCCACAAACTAGCCGTTCCACAAACTAGCCCTTCATCTTTCTTTTTCTTTTTTCTTCTTCTTTTTTTTTTTTAAAATTGCTTTAGAGGATGTGTTTTGTTGGGCATTTAAAAGTCAGTGACAGGGTGAATGTTCAGACCGAGAAGATTTTCAGACTCTGCTGCTACAAAATAGGAAAGATTTCCTCTAGGGTGTCTAAGTGAAGAACTGTAAAATTAAAAAATGGAACTACTAGCAAAAGCCAAACTACAAGGATATCCTTGATACTTACCTTATTAAGATGGGTTCATATGCAGTGATTAGTACATCAGTACCAACTTCCCTAAGACGCAAATTTGCCAAATACACCTGCAGGAATTAATATTTCAAACCTCATTTGGCAATTTGAAACAAAAAACCAGCAGTAGAGAAAGAAAATACAAACTTACCCTAACTATATTTTGAGCTTCCCTTCCTTGGCCTTCCTTAGAGATGGCCTAAGCATGAGTGTTAATAGCAGTTAGTAACCAAAGTGTATCTGGAATGCAAATAACATGTTTAAAGATAGGGAGAGCAGGGTACAGCAAGGTGTGTGAACACATGCAAGCAAGCATTTTTATACACGATAATCATCACGCTTACAATTTGAGGTCGCTACACAATTCCAGTAGTGCTATTTTGTAAAAATACCTTACCAACAATTTCGCGGAAAGTCATCTTATGGACTTGTCTACCAAAACTAGGCATTACTATTAAATACAGCATGTGATAATGTTCTCCATCACCATGACATGCTAATAAATGACAAATCAATAGATAAAAAGCCTCTGCAAAATAGATGTGGTTCAATATGTATCCTTTACAGCATTAAAAAAGAAAGTTAATTTTTAATCCACTTAAAGCTCTATCACCGATATGCAAGATCATCTAAACACACTGATCATACAGCCTCCACGTAACAGAGTTGGTCAATACCATGTGAATATTTTCTTCCTTTCATTTAAGCATCACAATTAATTAACAAAGGTACTACTCTGATTGGTTTCCTTGACAAAAAGCTTTAAAAAAAAAAATTTGGCTCACAAGAACGTTCCCTCATGCCTAGTTCTTCACCTATCATTCTTCCCCACATAATACAATCACAAATGGTGTGACTGTTATACAATTGCACTGCCAAAGGAAGGAGCCTACAGAAAGTTAGAACAGTGAACAGCTTGATGAGTATTCTGTCATCACACATACACTTACAAGTTACGAGTCCCAATTATAATAATAAGCCCAAAGGCAATAACTTTTTCATCCTTGCAAAGACATTAGAACTTCAAATGATCTAACAAAGTAGCACCAGGCAATATTAATTCAATAGATCACCGCCATAATCAATGGCATGCAAATTTAGAACCACGTAATACATAAAACAAAAGAATAAGAAATTCACCAAAAACTTCACTTCATGTAATTGATATGCTATTTTTTTACCATCTGGCCAACTGCAGTAGTAACAACTACAGGCATGTTTCTGCAACGCAACCCATCAAACTCAATCACTCCAGACTGCTCAATTATCTGAAATAACAAAATAAAAGGAAACAGAATAGATATGAACAATGGCCACGTTCAATAACAAAGACATTTGATTTTATGTCAAGTTCTTTTTTTATTTATTTATAAAACTTATAATTGGCAAAGAAGAGAAAAATGTGAATGTTGATTAGTTACCATGACTTGCTCAGCATCTTGTTCTGTGGCAAGGTCTTGAAGAAACCAGGTTGCACTTCCATTGTCAGCAACATCAAGTTTGAGATCTAAGAGTTCAAATATCAGACTCTCGTCACGCTCAGGGTCCCCTAAAACCTCCTTCAAATAAGAATTGAATTACAACAAAAAAATCAATCAACAATTGAAACCCAAGAAAGTGATAACCATAGCTAGCATCATACAACTGATAAACATCAAATTGAAATAAAAATGCATAAAATAACAAACAAACAAACAAACCTGATGATCAGGCACTGGCCTGACGTTGCTCACATCCTGCAAATCCAACACAAGTTCGTGGGTGAATTGCCTTTGTCTAGTGTTCAACTATTAACGAAGCCTTAAATATGTATGCACACATAAATACTAGCTGTCTGCGCACATGCCATTGGAAAATAATAATAATATAAGAACAATAAATTGAGAGAGCCTCTCCAATTTACCCGAAAATTTACTATCTGTCCATAAGCTTTTAAGGAAAAAAAGAACATTCCAATTAATTAGGTTATCGATGCAGTTGGTAATTTTTTTGGTAAATTAAGCCTCTCTAATTTACCCGAATACTTACAAACTTTCCTATCCTATCCTATCCATGATCTCAATTTCAACTCTCATCCTCCTCATATATAACTCAATTTTCAAGCCAGTGATATTAAGGCAAGATTATCTCATATCTTCTTTAATCATCAACTAATCATACCATTTACCCATTATCTTTGAGAATAGCAAATTCCCATATTTGAAAAAAGTAAAAGATACCAGAATCGAACAAAGTAACACCATAAAAGTTCGCATCTATATATTTTATTATAATAGCATAGATAGATAGCTGAGAAGTAACCTGAAATCGAAGAGGGAATGTGGAGGCTATTGCGCCTCCAAACAAAGGACGCGGTGCACAGTAATCTCGCGACATTTACAGCGGTGGAGAGAAAAGAGGAGAGATTCCTCTCTGTTTTGTTCCTTTTCTGTTTTTGAACAAGGCCCCCTGTTCGTTTGGAACCTTCCATTTATGTAGTCAAAATAGACTATGCTTTGCTTCCACGCCGTGTGTGCGTGTAGGAAATGGGATCAGTGTAGTCTCTCTATTTGAGGTGTGGTATAATCTTATTTTTATGATTTAAACCGTTAATTTTGTAGGGTTTATTGAATATTTTATACTTATCAAAAATCATATTAATTGAATATCAACAACTATATCGATAACTAAAAAAATAAATAATAAGATTTTCTTTTGAGAAATAGCATAAATAATATGCAATTTGATCATATAGTTATTGATATCCGATTAATATGATTTTTGGTAGCCATGAAGTACTCAACAAACCCTACAAAATGAACGGTTTAGATTATAAAAATAAGGTCGTAATGTACCTCAAATGAAAGCACCACAATCACTACTATACTTTTAGCACAATAGTAACCCATTTCCGTGTATCACCGACGTAGCTTTTTACCTAAAAACAAAAGAACAAATAAATAAATAAAACAATAAAACAAAGGAAAAATTAAAAAAAAGCATGACAAACACAGTACAAGTGCCAACACCGATAGGGATGTCAATTTGAATCCGGCCTGATGGCGGCCCAACCCCGACCCGAATTAGAGCGGTTTTTTTTTTTTCCTGAAAAATACCCTCGACAGGCCAAGAATGGTATTCAAAAATGAATCCTCGATGATTTTAAAGCCAGAGACGGTGATACGTTTCCCAACCCTGGCCCCGGTTCCAGCCCCAGCCCTGGCCTCGTCCCCGTTTCCCCCCAAGTAAAATTACTATTATACCTCCTTCTATATATATATGTGTGTGTGTGTGTGTGTGTGTGTGTGTGTGTCTATTTTGTTGACTCATTTTAGGGTTTGGTTGACACTCACACAAAACACATTGCCTTTCTCTCTCTGCTCTGCTCACACACAGTCGTTAGCTACTGCTCTTTCACCGCTCATCGTCGATTTTCAAAGGGTACTCTCTCTCTCTCTCTCTCTCGTTAAACTACTAATCGATCTCTTTTTTCTTCTTTCAATTTTGATATATTAATCCAAAAATCACTGCTTTTTCACCCCCTCTCCATCATCTATTTTCAACGATTTCAGTTTCGATCTAGGGTTTTGAGTCAGCTCGTGCTTCGCTAGTCAAAAACCAGTTGGTTTTTCTGCTACTATATTTAGGGTTTTATCGATTGGGCTATTGTATGACATAGATGAATGTAACAATTTTAGCAGAACAATATAACAACTTTTATGTGTTGAAAAATAAGTCTGAAATCAGTTTGTGAACATCATTTGTTTGAGACCCTTTGCACTTTAGAGTTAAATTTGAAGAACTGGAGCAGATGCTGCAATGTGAGTGTCAATTTTTGAATTTAAAGACATGGAAACAACTGGAATTGCTATTTATAGATCACTGTCTATTCGGGGATTTTATGGGGTCGGGGAAACCAAATCCCTGTTAGGGGTATGGGACGAGGACGAGGACGAGGCGGTGATGGGTTCCCCGCCGAGAATCGAGGGCGAGGACGGGGAATTTAACACCTTAGGGGATCGGGGACGAGGAGTGTAATCCCCCTCCCCGCCCCACCCCTTCTCACCCTATTGCCATTCTTAGACACTAGTTATTAGTGTGTCAACAATGAGCTTAACAGACACTACAAAAAAATAAAAATTACTTATAATATGTCTAACCCAACTATAAGTAAGTGTTTGGCATGCACTAAAAAAGTGTATTTTTTTTGCATACATATACTTATTTGAGTCATATCAATCAATATTTACTTTCTACTTTTCTACCCACTTTCTCTACTTTTCTACACATTTTTTTATAAAAAATCAAAAAGTGCACTTATTTAGAACTTCTCAGATTCAACTATCCAAAAAATTTTGTGACAATAATTGTATGGTAGAGATTAATTTATATGGTGTGGAATTCACAATAAATCTGAATCACAAGATAAAAATTTCAATTAATTTGTTAATTGATAAAGATGTGTTCGTAATAATAATGCTACCCAATACTCTCAACTATAATGGATGAAAATAAAAAAAAAAAATTATTCAAAAAGTGAATATAGATTATCTTTCTATTCATCTAAACTCTAACCACAAATCTTCATTTTCTTTTCTAAAGATTTCTTTCCAAAATATTTTCCTCAAGAAGTGAATAATTTTTGTTCATTAATAAATATTTAATTTTCAAAGTTTTGTTAAATATATTTAAAATTTGACTCATTTTAAAGGTATAGTTTCACTTACGCTGTATTTGATTGGGAGATTTGGAAAGACATTTGAAAGAGAAAAAGAAAAAAAAATATATGTGAAATGTGAATAAAATATACTTACATTTCCCTTAATTTCACACATCTTTTCCTTTTCCTTTTCCTTTCCAAATCTCTTTTCAAATCTTCCAACCAAACACAACGTTAAGGGTGAGAATTTGTGATACGACACAATAATACGACACAATAATACGACTCGAATTGTACACGAAATTAGCAGGTTAGAGTTGACCATTTCCTGTCACGAACATGTAAATGACACAACTCGGTAATATAAATATTAAACAGGTCGAGTTAGTGTCAAATCTGTATAACATGAAATTGACACGAATAAACCGTATAATGAAAAATTAGTTATAAATTTTAATATTATTTTTACTAAAGAGTATCATGATTAATATTTTTGAATCTTTTATATAATTTTATCTAACTAAATAAAAGTATGTAATAGGATTTTAAGGTTAATATAGTTTTTTATTTTTTATTTTTTTATTTAGGATAATGTATTTCTTATCACCTATTTTGGAGTCAATCAAATAAATAAAATATAACAATAGACTATACCTATTTTATTTATTTATTTTTTAAATTGAAAAAGTGGCATTGAGTTAAAATCAAACATGCTTGTCTATAATAGAGATCAGTTCATTAAATTTAACTTGTGAAGAAATTTTTAATTTTTTTTATACATTTGATATTTTTAGTCCCAACACAAATCGGACATGGACCGAAAATAACATGACACAATAAAACGAAATAATAAACAGATCAGACCGGGTCGAGTTAGTGTTGAGATAATTTTGACACAAATCTGAGATAACACAACACGAATATGACCACGACCCAATACGACACGACGCCCATCCTTTCACTCTTTTTAATGATATCAACTTTATAAAAATTAAATATATCTATATCTATATAATAAGGGAGAAGGGTTTTTGAAAATGTATAAAAATGTATCAGAGACACATTTTCTTTTAATGGTTGAGATGAATCTGAGATGTATATCAATGGTTGAGATTAATGGATGTTCCTGCCCAACACTCATCTCCCTAAGATACAAATGATTTGCCTCAGTATCTACCATCTGTCTCCCTATCACAAATGATTTGCCTCCCCATCTACCCTCTATTTTCCCACGTTTCCTCTCTATCTTTTTCTCCATATCTCAGCTTTTGCCTCCGATTTCTTTGTCTACCCTCTCTATCTCTCTCTTCCTCTTTGTTCTTCTTCTTAGATTTTAAACATCTTTTTTCATCTCTCAACTTTTGCTTTCATCAGAGCTCTCTTTGACTGTAGGCCACTCTAAGCTCTCTCACCATTGTTCATTTCGACTGTGACATCACTTTAGTTGCTCAGCTATTCATTAGGGGTGAGCATGGACCGGATTGGAGGTAAAACCAAGACCAATCCGTTATTTACGGTTCCTGAAAAATTTGAACCAATTCATTTAAACACGGATTGGATCGGTTTAGGACCACGGATTCACATAATTAAATAACAAAAAAATATATATATAACACTTTAATTTCATAAAAACATAAACATAGTGTTATATTAGTTTCACAATAGCAACATGTCTTTCTATAATAGCGACATACTGTTCTACAATTTAAACAATCATAAGAAAATTAGTTTCACCATAAATATTTAAACCATTACAAATTAAAACTAAAAACTAACAAACAAAAGTAATAAAAGAAGATATTATGCTGGTTTAGGTTTGAGTTTAGGTTTTATATGGAATAAGAGAAGATACTATGCGGAGGATGTATAATAAAAACATAGACTATTTGTATACGGTCCGGATCGGTTCCAATTCGAAACCGTGGAGTTCAATCCGGAACCAATCCGTGGACTACAGATTTTTAATTGTTTAATCTGGAACCGAACCACGGATTCAAAAAATCAATCCAAATCTATCGAGACAATATTATCTCAATTTCAAACCAATCCAAATTTAATTGTTTAATCTCAATTTCAATTCAACTCTCATTTTCCTCATATATGGCTCAATTTTCAAGCCCTGTGATATTAAAGACAATATTATCTCATATTTTCTTTAATTATTAACCAATCATACTATTTATAAATTATCTTTGAGAATAGCAAATTCTCATATTTTAAAAAAATAAAAATACGAGACGTGAGCACAGTGACAACATAAGCGTTCACATCTATATATTATAATATAATAGCATAGATAGATAGGTAAGAAGTAACCTGAAATCGAAGAGGGAATGTGGCGGCTATTGAGCCACCACACAAGGGACGCTGTGCATAGCAATCTTGCGGCATCTTCAAAGATGGAGAGAGAAGACGAGAGAGTCCCTGTTTGTATGGAACCTTCCATTTATATAGTCAAAATAGACTCTGCTGGCTCTGCTTTGTTTCCACGCCATGTGTGTGTATCACCAATGTAGACTTTACCTAAAAACAAGAGAACAAATAAATAAATAAATAAAAGAAAAAAAGAAAAAAAAAACTTGACAAACACGGTACAAGTGCCGTCACCGGTAGGTGTGTCAACAATGAGCTTAACAGAAACTACAAAAAAATAATAATAATAATAATGATAATAATAATAAATAAATACAAAAATTACTTTTAGGAGTTGTTTGGAATGACCTAAATAAATATATTTTATTGTCTTTTTACAAAAAAATGTATAAAAAAGTAGAGATATGGTGTGATGAAAAAAAGATAAAAAGATGGATTATTTTTTGGTTGCCAAACTTGGCCTTAGTATGTCTAACCCAACAGTCTATGGTCTCAAATTAAATTATCCAAAATTTTTTGAGTAGATAATTGTGTGATAGAGATTAATTTATATAGTATAAGAATCACAATAAATCTAAATTATAAGATGAAAATTTTAAGTAATTTTTGAATTGACAAAGATGGGTTCGAAGTGATACTGCTATTCAATACTCTCAACTACAATGGATGAAAATAAAAATAAAAAAATTATTCAAAAAGTGAATATAGAGTATCTTATTATTCAGCCAAACTCCAACCACAAATCTTCATTTTCTTCTCTAATGATTTCTTTCCAAAATATTTTCATCAAGAAGTGAATAATTTTTGTTCATAAATAAATATTTAATTTTCAAAGTTTCGTTAAATATATTTAATATTGGACTCATTTTAAAGGTATAGTTTCACTTACGCTGTATTTGGTTGGGAGATTTGAAAAGGAAAAAGAAAAAGTTATGTGAAATGTGAATAAAATATACTTACATTTCACCTAGTTTCACACGCTTTTTCCTTTTTCATTTCCAAATTCCTTCTCAAAGCTCCTAACCTAACACAGCGTTAAGGGTGGGAATTTGTGGTACGGCACGATAATATGACTCGAATTGTACACAAAATTAGTAGGTTAGAGTTGGCAATTTTCCTGTCACAAACATGTATATAACGCGACTCAATAATATAAATATTAAACAGGTCAAGTTAGTGTCAAATCTATATAATATGAAATTGACACAAATAACACTACAAAAAATTTGCTTTTTTGCGAAGGTAAAATACCGTCGCCAATACCAAAGAAGCCGTCTCAAAAGCTTTTTTGCGACGGTAAATAGCTTTTAGCGACGGTACAAGGGGGGTCGCAGCTAAAGGTCTTTAGCGACGGTAAACGCCGTAGCAAAAATATTGGCGACGGCAAAAATGCCTTTTAGCGACGGCAAAATACTGTCGCAATTAATGTGTAAAAATCTGAAGATTTTGAGACAGCACTAAAATACCGTCGCTAATATGGTTATTTGCGACGGGAAAATACCGTCGCAAAAGGGTTTATTTGAGACGGTAAAAATACCGTCGCTAAAAATGGTTATTTGCGACGGGTTTAATACCGTCGTTAATACTGTTATTTGCGACAGAAATGTGTGCCGTCTCTAAAAATATTATTTGCGACGGTGAAAGTACCGTCGCTAAAGGCCTTTTGTTCATATTGCCAATATCATTGGCGACGGCTACGCTACCGTCGCAAAAACCTGGTTCTAACAAAAAATGCAGCAATAAAATTATTAAAAATATGCAAATTACTTGTATTAAATAAAAATAGCTAAAAAAAATCGATAACTATATAATAATATAAAAATTCCTGTATATAAATAAAATTTCATCCATAATTAAAGTATTCTTCCATTCATAACAACACATCATCAAAATTATCCAACCACATAATTTTGCATAATACATACATAATGTTGTTCACAAATCTAAATAACGTAAATCAAAAATAAAAGTTTTCTTCATAAACAAAAGTTCGTCGCAATCTTCACACGGCTGCATTCCACAAGAAGCAAACTGCTACTCAGGAAATATCTGAAAATAAAAAATAAAAATAATTAATGACAATATAATTATGTATTAATATTTTAATTACAAAAAAACAAAAAAAATTAATTACTATATAATTACAAAGATAGTTAAGTAAATAATTTCAGCTAGATAGAAATCCGACCATAACTCCCAAACCGGAAACCCGATTCGAGTCTCGTCTTCTCCCACAAGTCTCTCGTGCCTAGGCGATCATGTGCACCAAGTTTCGTGTTAAACCGACCCCTTTTGGTGATTTTGGAGCGTCAACACCTCGAATTCAAGTTTCTTAAGGAACTAGTTTGCCTAGACCGAAATACGGCTCTAACTCCCAAACCGGGAAACCGATTAGAGTCCCGTCTTCTCCCACAAGTCTCTCGTGCCTAGGCGGTCGTGTGTGCCAAGTTTCGCGCCAATCCGACCCCGTTTGGTGATTTTGGAACGTTAACACTTCGAATTCAAGTTTCTTCAGGAACTAGTTTGCCTAGAGTGAAATCCGTCTCTAATTCCTAATCCGGGAACCCGATTGGAGTCCCGTCTTCACCCACAAGTCTCTCGTGCCTAGGCGGTCGTGTGTGCCAAGTTTCGTATCAATCCGACCCCGTTTGGTGATTTTGGGCCGTTAACACCTCGAATTCAAGTTTTTTAAGGAACTAGTTTGCCTAAACCGAAATATGACTCTAACTCCCAAACCGGGAAACCGATTGGAGTCCTGTCTTCTCCCACAAGTCTCTGATACTTAGGCGGTCGTGTGTGCCAAGTTTCGTGCCAATCCGACCCCATTTGGTGATTTTGGGGTGTCAACACCTCGAATTTAAGTTTCTTAAGGAATTACTTTGCCTAAACCGAAATATGGCTCTAACTCCCAAACCGGGAAACCGATTGGAGTCCCGTCTTCTCCCACAAGTCTCTCGTGCCTAGGTGGTCATGTGTGCCAAGTTTCATGCCAATCCGACCCCATTTGGTGATTTTGGGGTGTCAACAACTCGAATTTAAGTTTCTTAAAAAACTAGTTTGCCCAAACCAAAATATGGCTTTAACTCCCAAACTGGGAACCCGATTCGAGTCCCGTCTTCTCCCACAAGTCTCTCGTGGCTAGCTGGTCGTGTGTACCAAGTTTCGTGCCAATCCGACCCCGTTTGGTGATTTTGGAACGTTAAAACTTCGAATTCAAGTTTCTTAAGGAACTAGTTTGCTTAGAGTGAAATCCGTCTCTAACTCCTAATCCGGGAACCCGATTGGAGTCCCGTCTTCTCCAACAAGTCTCTCGTGCCTAGGTGGTCGTGTGTGCCAAGTTTCGTATCAATCCGACCCCGTTTGGTGAATTTGGGCCGTCAACACCTCGAATTCAAGTTTTTTAAGAAACTAGTTTGCCTAAACCGAAATATGGCACTAACTCCCAAATCGGGAAACCGATTGTAGTCCCGTCTTCTCCCACAAGTCTCTCGTGCCTAGGTGGTCGTGTGTGCCAAGTTTCGTGCCAATACGACCCCATTTGGTGATTTTGGGGTGTCAACACCTCGAATTTAAGTTTGCTAAGGAACTAGTTTGCCTAAACCGAAACATGGCTCTAACTCCCAAACCGGGAAACCAATTGGAGTCCCGTCTTCTCCCACAAGTCTCTCGTGCCTAGGCGGTCGTGTGTGCCAAGTTTCGTGCCAATCCGTTTCCATTTGGTGATTTTGGGGTGTCAACACCTCGAATTTAAGTTTCTTAAGGAACTAGTTCGCCTAAACCGAAATATGGCTCTAACTCCCAAACCGGGAAACCGATTGGAGTCCCGTCTTCTCCCACAAGTCTCTAGTGCCTAGGTGGTTGTGTGTGCCAAGTTTCGTGCCAATCCGACCGCATTTGGTGATTTTGGGGTGTCAACACCTTGAATTTAAGTTTCTTCAAGAACTAGTTTGCCTAAACTGAAATATGGCTCAAACTCCCAAACCGGGAACCCGATTCGAGTCCCGTCTTCTCCCACAAGTCTCTCGTGCCTAGGTGGTCGTGTGTGCCAAGTTTCGTATCAATCCAACCCACTTTGGTGATTTTGGGCTATCAACACCTCGAATTCAAGTTTTTTAAGGAACTAGTTTGCATAAACCGAAATATGGCTCTACCTCCCAAACCGGGAAACCGATTGGAGTCCCGTATTCTCCCACAAGTATCTCGTCCCTAGGCAGTCGTGTGTGCCAGGTTTCATGCCAATCCGACCCCATTTGGTGATTTTGGGGTGTCAACACCTCGAATTTAAGTTTCTTAAGGAACTAGTTTGCTTAAACCGAAATATGGCTCTAACTCTGAAACCGGGAAACCGACTGGCGTCCCGTCTTCTCCCACAAATCTCTCGTGCCTAGGCGGTCGTGTGTGCCAAGTTTCGTGCCAATCCGACTCCATTTGGTGATTTTGGGGTGTCAACACCTCGAATTTAAGTTTCTTAATGAACTAGTTTGCCTAAACCGAAATATGGTTCTAACTCCCAAACCGGGAAACCGATTGGAGTCCCGTCTTCTCCCACAAGTCTCTCGTGCCTAGGTGGTCGTGTGTGCCAAATTTCGTGTCAATCCGACCCCATTTGGTGATTTTGGGGTGTCAACACCTCGAATTTAAGTTTCTTAAAAAACTAGTTTGCCTAAACCAAAATATGGCTCTAACTCCCAAACCGGGAACCCAATTTGAGTCCCGTCTTCTCCCACGAGTCTCTCGTGCCTAGGCGGCCGTGTGTGCCAAGTTTCGTATCAATCCGACCCACTTTGGTGATTTTGGGCCGTTAACACCTCGAATTCAAGTTTTTTAAGGAACTAGTTTGCCTAAACCGAAATATGGCTCTAACTCCCAAACCGGGAAACCGATTGTAGTCCTGTCTTCTCCCACAAGTCTCTCGTGCCTAGGTGGTCGTCTGTGCCAAGTTTCGTGCCAATCCGACCCCATTTGGTGATTTTGGGGTGTCAACACCTAAAATTTAAGTTTCTTGAGGAACTAGTTCGCCTAAACCGAAATATGGCTCTATCTCCCAAACCGGGAAACCCATTGGAGTCCCGTCTTCTCGCACAAGTCTCTCGTACCTAGGCGGTGGTGTGTGCCAAGTTTCGTGCCAATCCGACCCCATTTGGTGATTTTGGGGTGTCAACACCTCGAATTTAAGTTTCTTAAGGAACTACTCTGCCTAAACCGAAATATGGCTCTAACTCCCAAACCGGGAAACCGATTGGAGTCCCGTCTTCTCCCACAAGTCTCTAGTGCCTAGGTAGTCGTGTGTGCCAAGTTTCGTGCCAATCCGACCCCATTTGGTGATTTTGGGGTGTCAACACCTCGAATTTAAGTTTCTTAAGGAACTAGTTTGCCTAAACCGAAATATGGCTCAAACTCCCAAACCGGGAACCCGATTGGAGTCTCGTCTTCTCCCACAAGTCCCTCGTGCCGAGGCAGTCGTGTGTGCCACGTTTCGTGCCAATCCGACCCCATTTGGTGATTTTGGGGTGTCAACACCTCGAATTTAAGTTTCTTAAGGAACTAGTTTGCCTAAACCCAAATATGGCTCTAACTCCCAAACCAGGAAACCGATTGGAGTCCCGTCTTCTCCCACAAGTCTCTCGTGCCTAGGTGGTCGTGTGTGCCAAGTTTCGTGCCAATCCGACCCCGTTGGGTGATTTTGGGGCGTCAACACCTCGAATTTAAGTTTCTTAAAGAACTAGTTTGCCTAAACCGAAATACGGCTCTAACTCCCAAACTGGGAAGCCGATTGGAGTTTCGTCTTCTCCCACAAGTCTCTTGTTCCTAGGCGGTCGTGTGTGCCAAGTTCCGTGCTAAACCGACCCCTTTTGGTGATTCTGTGACGTTAACACCTCGAATTCTAGTTTCTTAAAAAACTAGTTTTCCTTGGGTGAAATTCGTCTCTAACTCCCAAACCGGAAACCCGATTGGAGTTCCGTCAAATCCCACAAGTCTCTCGTGCCTAGGCGGTCGTGTGTGCCAAGTTTCGTGCCAATCCGACCCCATTTTGTGATTTTGGGGTGTCAACAACTCGAATTTAAGTTTCTTAAAGAACTAGTTTGCCTAAACCAAAATATGGCTCTAACTCCCAAACAGGGAACCCAATTCGAGTCCCGTCTTCTCCCACAAGTCTCTCGTGCCTAGGCGGTCGTGTGTGCCAAGTTTCGTGCCAATCCGACCCCTTTTGGTGATTTTGGGGCGTTAACACCTCGAATTCAAGTTTCTTAAAGAACTAGTTTGCCTAGAGTGAAATTCGTCTCTAACTCCCAAACCGGAAACCCAATTGGAGTCCCGTCTTCTCCAACAAGTCTCTCGTGCCTAGGCGGTCGTGTGTGCCAAGTTTCGTGCCAATCCGACCCCGTTGGGTGAATTTGGGGAGTCAACACCTCGAGTTTAAGTTTCTTAAGGAACTAGTTTGCCTAAACCGAAATACGGCTCTAACTCCCAAACCGGGAACCCGATTGGAGTTCCGTCTTCTCCCACAAGTCTCTTGTGCCTAGGCGGTCGTGTGTGCCAAGTTCCGTGCTAAACCGACCCCTTTTGGTGATTTTGGGACGTTAACACCTCGAATTCTAGTTTCTTAAAGAACTAGTTTGCCTAGAGTGAAATTCGTCTCTAACTCGCAAACCGGAAACCCGATTGGAGTTCCGTCTTCTCCCAGAAGTCTGTCGTGCCTAGGCGGTCGTGTGTGGCAAGTTCCGTTCTAAACAGACCCCTTTTGGTGATTTTGGGACGTTAACACTTCGAATTCGAGTTTCTTAAGGAATTAGTTTGCCTACAGTGAAATTCGTCTCTAACTCCCAAACCGGAAACCCGATTGGAGTCCCGTCTTCTCACACAAGTCTTTCATGCCTAGGTGGTCGTGTGTGCCAAGTTTCGTGCCAATCCGACCCCATTTTGTGATTTTAGGGTGTCAACACCTTGAATTTATATTTCTTAAGGAACTAGTTTGCCCATACCAAAATATGACTCTAACTCCCAAACCGGGAACCCGATTGGAGTCCCGTCTTCTCCCACAAGTCTCTCGTGCCTAGACGGTCGTGTGTGCAAAGTTTCGTGCCAATCCGACCCCATTTGGTGATTTTGGGATGTCAACACCTCGAATTTAAGTTTCTTAAAGAACTAGTTTGCCTAAACCGAAATATGGCTCTAACTCCCAAACTGGGAACCCGATTCGAGTCCCGTCCTCTCCCACAAGTCCCTCGTGGCTAGACGGTCGTGTGTGCCAAGTTTCGTGCCAATCCGACCCCGTTTGGTGATTTTGGAACGTTAACACTTCGAATTCAAGTTTCTTAAGGAACTAGTTTGCCTAGAGTGAAATCCGTCTCTAACTCCTAATCCGGGAACCCGATTGGAGTCCCGTCTTCTCCCACAAGTCTCTCGTGCCTAGGCGGTCGTGTGTGCCAAGTTTCGTATCAATCCGACCCACTTTGGTGATTTTTGGTCGTCAACACCTCGAATTCAAGTTTTTTAAGGAACTAGTTTGCCTAAACCGAAATATGGCTCTAACTCCTAAACCGGGAAACCGATTGGAGTCCCGTCTTCTCCCACCAGTCTCTCGTGCCTAGGTGGTCGTGTGTGCCAAGTTTCGTGCCAATCCGACCGCATTTGGTGATTTTGGGGTGTCAACACCTCGAATTTAAGTTTCTTAAGGAACTAGTTTGCCTAAACCGAAATATGGCTCTATCTCCCAAACCGGGAAACCCATTGGAGTCCCGTCTTCTCCCACAAGTCACTCGTGCTTAGACAGTCGTGTGTGCCAAGTTTCGTGCCAATCCGACCCCATTTGGTGATTTTGGGGTGTCAACACCTCGAATTTAAGTTTCTTAACGAACTAGTTTGCCTAAACTGAAATATGGCTCTAATTCCCAAATCGGGAACCCGATTCAATTCTCGTCTTCTCCCACAAGTCCCTCGTGCCTAGGCGGTCGTGTGTGCCAAGTTTCGTATCAATCCGACCCACTTTGGTGATTTTGGGCCATCAACACCTCGAATTCAAGTTTTTTAAGGAACTAGTTTGCCTAAACCGAAATATGGCACTAACTCCCAAACCGGGAAACCGATTGGAGTTCCGTCTTCTGCCACAAGTCTCTCGTGCCTAGGCAGTCGTGTGTGCCAAGTTTCGGGCCAATCCGACCCCATTTGGTGATTTTGGGGTGTCAACACCTCGAATTTAAGTTTCTTAAGGAACTAGTTTGCCAAAACCGAAATATGGCTCTAACTCCAAAATCGGGAAACCGATTGGAGTCCCGTCTTCTCCCACAAGTCTCTCGTGCCTAGGCGGTCGTGTGTGCCAAGTTTCGTGCCAATCCGACCCCATTTGGTGATTTTGGGGTGTCAACACCTCGAATTTAAGTTTCTTAAGGTACTAGTTTGCATAAACCGAAATATGGCTCTAACTCCCAAACCGGGAAACCGATTGGAGTCCCGTCTTCTCCCACAAGTCTCTCGTGCCTAGGTTGTCATGTGTGCCAAGTTTCGTGCCAAAACGACCCCATCGGGTGATTTTGGGGCGTCAGCACCTCGAATTTAAGATTCTTAAAGAACTAGTTTGCCTGGAGTGAAATTCGTCTCTGACTCCCAAACCGGAAACCCGATTGGAGTCCCGTCTTTTTCCACAAGTCTCTCATGCCTAGGCGGTCATTTGTGCCATGTTTCGTGCCAATCCGACCCCGTTGGGTGATTTTGGGGCGTCAGCACCTCGAATTTAAGTTTCTTAAAGAACTAGATTGCCTAAACCGAAACACGGCTCTAACTCCCAAACCGGGAACCCGATTGGAGTTCCGTCTTCTCCCACAAGTCTCTTGTGCCTAGGCGGTGGTGTGTGCCAAGTTCCGTGCTAAACTGACACCTTTTGGTGATTTTGGGACGTTAACACCTCGAATTCTAGTTTTTTAAAGAACTAGTTTGCTTAGAGTGAAATTCGTCTCTAACTCCCAAACCGGAAACCCGATTGGAGTTCCGTCTTCTCCCACAAGTCTCTCATGCCTAGGCGGTCGTGTGTGCCAAGTTCCGTGCTAAACCGACCCCTTTTGGTAATTTTGGGACGTTAACACTTCGAATTGAATTTTCTTAAGGAATTAGTGTACCTAGAGTGAAATTCGTCACTAACTCCCAAATCGGAAACCCAATTGGAGTCCCGTCTTCTCCCACAAGTCTTTCGTGCCTAGGTGGTCATGTGTGCCAAGTTTCGTGCCAATCCGACCCCATTTGGTGATTTTGGGGTGTCAACACCTCGAATTTAAGTTTTTTAAGGAACTAGTTTGCCTAAACCGAAATATGGCTCTAACTCCCAAACCGGAAAACCGATTGTAGTCCCATCTTCTCCCACAAGTCTCTCGTGCCTAGGTTGTCGTGTGTGCCAAGGTTCGTGCCAATCCGACCCCATTTGATGATTTTGGGGTGTCAACACCTCGAATTTAAGTTTCTTAAGGAACTAGTTTGCCTAAACCGAAATATGGTTCTGACTCCCAAACCGGGAAACCGATTGGAGTCCCGTCTTCTCCCACAAGTCTCTCGTGCCTAGGTGGTCGTGTGTGCCAAGTTTCGTGCAAATCCGACCCCATTTGGTGATTTTGGGGTGTCAACACCTCGAATTTAAGTTTCTTGAAGAACTAGTTTGCCTAAACCGAAATATGGCTCTAACTCCTAAACCGGGAACCCGATTCAAGTCCCGTCTTCTCCCGCAAGTCTCTCGTACCCAGGCGGTCGTGTGTGCCAAATTTCGTATCAATCCGACCCACTTTGGTGATTTTGGGCCGTCAACACCTCGAATTCAAGTTTTTGAAGGAAGTAGTTTGCCTAAACCGAAATATGGCTCTAACTCCCAAACCGGGAAACCGATTGGAGTCCCATTTTCCCCCACAAGTCTCTCGTGCCTAGGCGGTCGTGTGTGCCAAGTTTCGTGCCAATCCGACCCCATTTGGTGATTTTGGACTGTCAACACCTCGAATTTAAGTTTCTTAAGGAACTAGTTTGCCTAAACCGAAATATGGCTCTAACTCCCAAACCAGGAAACCGATTGGAGTCCCGTCTTCTCTCACAAGTCTCTCGTGCCTAGGCGGTCGTGTGTGCCAAATTTTGTGCCAATCCGACCCCATTTGGGGATTTTGGGGTGTTAACACCTCGAATTTAAGTTTCTTAAGGAACTAGTTTGCCTAAACCGAAATATGGTTCTAACTCCCAAACCGAGAAACCGATTGGAGTCCCGTCTTTTCCCACAAGTCTCTCGTGCCTAGGTGGTCGTGTGTGCCAAGTTTCGTGCCAATCCGACCCCGTTGGGTCATTTTGGGGCGTCAACACCTCGAATTTAAGTTTCTTAAAGAACTAGTTTGCCTAGAGTGAAATTCGTCTCTAACTCCCAAACCGAAAACCCGATTGGAGTACCGTCTTCTCCCACAAGTCTCTCGTGCCTAGGCAGTCGTGTGTGCCAAGTTTCGTGCCAATCCGACCCCATTGGGTGATTTTGGGGCGTCAACACCTCGAATTTAAGTTTCTTAAGGAACTAGTTTTGCCTAAACCGAAATATGGCTCTAACTCCCAAACTGGGAACCCGATTGGAGTTCCGTCTTCTCCCACAAGTCTCTTGTGCCTAGGCGGTCGTGTGTGCCAAGTTCCGTGCTAAACCGACCCCTTTTGGTGATTTTGGGACGTTAACACCTCGAATTCTAGTTTCTTAAAGAACTAGTTTGCCTATACTGAAATTCGTAACTAACTCCTAAACCGGAAACCCGATTGGAGTTTCATCTTCTCCCACAAGTCTCTCGTGCCTAGGCGGTCGTGTGTGCCATGTTCCGTGCTAAACCGACCCCTTTTGCTAATTTTGGGACGTTAACACTTCGAATTCAAGTTTCTTAAAGAACTAGTTTGCCTAGAGTGAAATTCGTCCCTAACTCCCAAACCGAAAACCCGATTGGAGTCCCGTATTCTCCCACAAGTCTTTCGTGCCTAGGTGCTCGTGTGTCCCTAGTTTTGTGCCAATCCGACCCTATTTGGTGATTTTGGGGTGTCACCACCTTGAATTTAAGTTTCTTAAGGAACTAGTTTGCCTAACCGAGATATGGCTCTAACTCCCAAACCGGGAACCCGATTGGAGTCCCGTCTTCTCCCACAAGTCTCTCGTGCCTAGGTGGTCGTGTGTGCCAAGTTTCGTGCCAATCCGACCCCGTTGGGTGATTTTGGGGCGTCAACACCTCAAATTTATGTTTCTTAAAGAACTAGTTTGCCTAGAGTGAAATTCGTCTCTAACTCCAAAACCGGAAACCCGATTGGAGTCCCGTCTTCTCCCACAAGTCTCTCGTGCCTAGGCGGTCGTGTGTGCCACGTTTCGTGCCCATCCGACCCCGTTGGGTGAATTTGGGGAGTCAACACCTCAAGTTTAAGTTTCTTAAGGAACTAGTTTGCCTAAACCGAAATACGGCTTTAACTCCCAAACCAGGAACCTGATTGGAGTTCCGTCTTCTCCCACAAGTCTCTTGTGCCTAGGCGGTCTTGTGTGCCAAGTTCCGTGCTAAACCGACCCCTTTTGGTGATTTTGGGACGTTAACACCTCGAATTCTAGTTTCTTAAAAACTAGTTTGCCTAGAGTGAAATTCGTCACTAACTCATAAACCAGAAACCCGATTGGAGTTCCGTATTCTCCCACAAGTCTCTCGTGCCTAGGCGGTCGTTTGTGCCCAGTTCCGTGCTAAACCGACCCCTTTTGGTGATTTTGGAACGTTAACACTTCGAATTCAAGTTTCTTAAGGATCTAGTTTGCCTAGAGTGAAATTCGTCTCTAACTCCCAAACCGGAAACCCGATTGGAGTCCCGTCTTCTCCCACAAGTCTTTCGTGCCTAGGTGGTCGTGTGTGCCAAGTTTCGTGCCAATCCGATCCTATTTGGTGATTTTGGGGTGTCACCAACTTGAATTTAAGTTTCTTAAGGAACTAGTTTGCCTAAACCGAAATATGGCTCTAACTCCCAAACCGGGAACCCGATTGGAGTCCCGTCTTCTCCCACAAGTCTCTCGTGCCTAGGTGGTCGTGTGTGCCAAGTTTCGTGCCAATCCGACCCCGTTGGGTGATTTTGGGGCGTCAACACCTCGAATTTAAGTTTCTTAAGGAACTAGTTTGCCTAAACCGAAATACGGCTCTAACTCTCAAACTGGGAACCCGATTGGAGTTTCGTCTTCTCCCACAAGTCTATTGTGCCTAGGCGGTCGTGTGTGTCAAATTCCGTGCTAAACCGACCCCTTTTGGTGATTTTGGGACGTTAACACCTCGAATTCTAGTTTCTTAAAGAACTAGTTTGCCTAGAGTGAAATTCGTCAATAACTCCTAAACCGGAAACCCGATTCGAGTTCCGTCTTCTCCCAGAAGTCTGTCGTGCCTAGGTGGTCGTGTGTGCCTAGTTCCGTGCTAAACCGACACCTTTTGGTGATTTTGGGACGTTAACACTTCGAATTCAAGTTTCTTAAAGAACTAGTTTGCCTAGAGTGAAATTCGTCTCTAACTCCCAAACCGGAAACCCGATTGGAGTCCCGTCTTCTCCCACAAGTCTTTCGTGCCTAGGTGGTCGTGTGTGCCAAGTTTCGTGCCAATTCGACCCCATATGGTGATTTTGGGGTGTCACCACCTTGAATTTAAGTTTCTTAAGGAACTAGTTTGCCTAAACCGAAATATCGCAGTAACTCCCAAACCGGGAACCCGATTGGGGTCCCGTCTTCTCCCACAAGTCTTTCGTGCCTAGGCAGTCGTGTGTTCTAAGTTTCGTGCCAATCCGACCCCATTTGGTGATTTTGGGGTATGAACACCTCGAATTTAAGTTTCTTAAAGAACTAGTTTGCCTAAACCGAAATATGGCTCTAACTCCCAAACCGGGAACCCGATTCGAGTCTCGTCTTCTCCCACAAGTCTCTCGTGGCTAGGCGGTCGTGTGTGCCATGTTTTGTGCCAATCCGACCCCGTTTGGTGATTTTGGAACATTAACACTTCGAATTCAAGTTTCTTATGGAACTAGTTTGCCTAGAGTGAAATCCGTCTCTAACTCCTAATCCGGGAACCCGATTGGAGTCCCGTCTTCTCCCACAAGTCTCTCGTGCCTAGGCGGTCATGTGTGCCAAGTTTCGTATCAATCCGACCCACTTTGGTGATTTTGCGCTGTCAACACCTCGAATTCAAGTTTTTTAAGGAACTAGTTTGCCTAAACCGAAATATGGCTCTAACTCCCAAACTGGGAAACCAATTGGAGTCCCGTCTTCTCCCACAATCTCTCATGCCTAGGCGGTCGGGTGTGCCAAGTTTCGTGCCAATCCGACCCCATTTGGTGATTTTGGGCCGTCAACACCTCGAATTTAAGTTTCTTAAGGAACTAGTTTGCCCAAACCGAAATATGGCTCTAATTCCCAAACCGGGAAACCGATTGGAGTCTCGTCTTCTCTCACAAGTCTTTCGTGCCTAGGCGGTCGTGTGTGCCAAATTTCGTGCCAATCCGACCCTATTTGGTGATTTTGGGGTGTCAACACCTCGAATTTAAGTTTCTTAAGGAACTAGTTTGCCTAAACCGAAATATGGCTCTAACTCCCAAACCGGGAAACCGATTGGAGTCCCGTCTTCTCCCATAAGTCTCTCGTGCCTAGGTGGTCGTGTGTGCCATGTTTCGTGCCAATCCGACCACGTTGGGTGATTTTAGGGCGTCAACACCTCGAATTTAAGTTTCTTAAAAAACTAGTTTGCCTAGAGTGAAACTCGTCTCTAACTCCCAAACCAGAAACCCGATTGGAGTCCCGTCTTCTCCCACAAGTCTCTCGTGCCTAGGCAGTCGTGTGTGCCAAGTTTCGTGCCAATCCGACCCCGTTGGGTGATTTTGGGGCGTCAATACCTCGAATTTAAGTTTCTTAAGGAACTAGTTTGCCTAAACCGAAATACGGCTCTAACTCCCAAACTGGGAACCCGATTGGAGTTCCGTCTTCTCCCACAAGTCTCTTGTGCCTAAGCGGTCGTGTGTGCCAAGTTCCGTGCTAAACCGACCCCTTTTCGTGATTTTGGGACGTTAACACCTCGAATTCTAGTTTCTTAGAGAACTAGTTCGCCCAGAGTGAAATTCATCTCTAACTCCCAAATCGGAAACCCGATTGGAGTTCCGTCTTCTCCCACAAGTCTCTCGTGCCTAGGCGATCGTGTGTGGCAAGTTCCGTGCTAAACCGACCCCTTTTGGTGATTTTGGGACGTTAGCACTTCGAATTCAAGTTTCTTAAGGAACTAGTTTGCCTAGAGTGAAATTCGTCTCTAACTCCCAAACCGGAAACCCGATTGGAGTCCCGTCTTCTCCCACAAATCTTTCGTGCCTAGGTGGTCGTGTGTGCCAAGTTTCGTGCCAATCCGACCCTATTTGGTGATTTTGGCGTGTCACCACCTTGAATTTAAGTTTCTTAAGGAACTAGTTTGCCTAAACCGAAATATGGCTCTAACTCCCAAACCGGGAACCCGATTGGAGTCCCGTCTTCTCCCACAAGTCTCTCGTGCCTAGGCAGTCGTGTGTGCTAAGTTTCGTGCCAATCCGACCCCATTTGGTGATTTTGGGGTGTGAACACCTCGAATTTAAGTTTCTTAAAGAACTAGTTTGCCTAAACCGAAATATGGCTCTAACTCCCAAACCGGGAACCCGATTCGAGTCCCGTCTTCTCCCACAAGTCTCTCGTGGCTTGGCGGTCGTGTGTGCCAAGTTTCGTTCCAATCCGACCCCGTTTGGTGATTTTGGAACGTTAACACTTCGAATTCAAGTTTCTTAAGGAACTAGTTTGCCTAGAGTGAAATCCGTCTCTAACTCCTAACCCGGGAACCCGATTGGAGTCCCGTCTTCTCCCTCAAGTCTCTCGTGCCTAGGCGGTCGTGTGTGCCAAGTTTCGTATCAATTCGACCCACTTTGGTGATTTTGGGCTGTCAACACCTCGAATTCAAGTTTTGAAGGAACTAGTTTGCCTAAACCGAAATATGGCTCTAACTCCCAAACCGGGAAACCGATTGGAGTCCCGTCTTCTCCCACGAGTCTCTCGTGCCTAGGCGGTCGTGTGTGCCAAGTTTCGTGTCAATCCGACCCCATTTGGTGTTTTTGGGGTGTCAACACCTCGAATTTAAGTTTGTTAAGGAACTAGTTTGCCTAAACCGAAATATGGCTCTAACTCCCAAACCGGGAAACCGATTGGAGTCCCATCTTCTCCCACAAGTCTCTCGTGCCTAGGCGGTCGTGTGTGCGAAGTTTCGTGCCAATTCGACCCTATTTGGTGATTTTGGGGTGTCAACTCCTCGAATTTAAGTTTTTTAAGGAACTAGTTTGCCTAAACCGAAATATGGCTCTAGCTCTCAAACCGGGAAACCGATTGGAGTTCCGTCTTCTCCCACAAGTCTCTCGTGCCTAGGTGGTCGTGTGTGCCAAGTTTCGTGTTGACACTCTGTCCATTTCTGTCTAGGTGTCTAACAGAGCAAAAAATGCATAGGACACATTGCACGCCTCCCCTATTCCCTGGCATAATTTTTATTCAAATAGATATATATATGATGTGATACCATTTACAACAGAGGAAGCAAACTAAAGGCCAAAAGCATACCACTTAATTAAAAATAAACTACTAGTTATTAATTCAATTTGGAAATATTAAAAAGAAGATATGGACCAATTATAATAATCAATTCACCAAACTAATTTTTATTATGAGAGTTTGACACCTCTTTTAGACATAATTATGCTAAACTTTGACCTTTAAAACTATATATATATATATATATATAGGGACTTCAAAAAGAGGGATGTATAATAAATCTAACTAACCATGATTGAAAAAAATTACAAAGATACCAGCCTGTGTCAATGTGTGTGGCCTTTCACTTTCACTTTCACTTTCACTTTCATCATTTTTCCCATATGGTCTGTTCAATCAAAGGCATCCCCCCCAACCCAATCAATGTCATTCCAAGCCTAACTCTCACAGGCAACCAACACCTTTTATTTATCTTTTTCTTTTTCTTTTTTCATGTGGGAAAAAGTCAGATTAAGATGAGAATCTCTTCAAGCAAAACCAAAATACTGTTCCACTCTCTCTGTCTCTCTCTACACAAATTTTGATGAAATACCAAACTTTGGCAGACACTCCCCTCTATCAATTGATGATGAGAACTATTAATTAATATTAATATTTTACAGTACAAAAATGTTAAAAATTGATAATTTTGCTCCACTATTTATATCATTTTTCCAGCACAACCATCACCTCATATTTGTAACCCCTCTTCAATTTTTATAAAATACATCTAACTGTTTATAGAAATGTCAAAATTTATACTAATTTGACACTAAAAATAATGATGCTAAAATTAGACAATTTGAATGACAACTCCATTAAAGCACAAAACTGTTATAATGCAAGTATGTTAACTCAAACAACAGCAACACAATAATATGAATTGCATCTACAGAGAAACTATCAGAAAGAGACCAACCTGATATGTTCGCAGCCAATTCTTCTTCTTTTTTTTAAATGGAGGACGGGTTTGACTATACAACCTGTTATGTTCAGAAAGCATATTTCGAATTACAAGCATGAACACGTCAATCACAATTTAAGAACAAAATTGTTCTTAAATCATACAATGATACCTACACTCTCTTTTTCATGTTTAAGAAATTCACAGGAGATGGAATGAGAAGGAATGCACTTACCTTTAAGAAATTCACAGTCGCTCACAGTCGGTCGTAGGTCGTCGTTCACAGTCGCTGCTGCTCGTCACTCCGGCGAAGGCCGTCGTTCACCCTCGTCGGTCACCCTCATTGGTCACAGGAGATGGAACAAATTTGAGATTTTTGATTTTGAATGATTTTGATTTGAGGATTTCGGCGATTTTGGTTCTACTAACAGTTAGGGATTCGGATTTTGGAGATTTTAGGGATTTCGGTTTGAGCAATTTAGGAATGATTGAGGCGGAATGATTTTAGGGTCCTCGAATTCAAGTTTCGGTTTGAGCAATTTAGGAACCAATTTCGGTTTGAGGGATTTCGATTTTAGGGATTTTGGAGATATGAGGAATTTAGGAATTTGATCGCGAAATGGGATAGAACAGCGGGATACCAAATTTTATTTATTTGCGACGGTATATTTTAACCGTCGCAAATGAGCGTAATTAAGAAATGAAACGACGTCATTTTACCAGAGTTTTTTTGCGATGGGCTTCTGCCGTCGCAGATGGTCCACCATTTGCGACAGTAACATTTAACCGTCGCTAATAAGATGTTTGTTGCGACGGTATACCGTGCGTCGCCAATGTTTCTGCAAATTTCTTTTTACAATCTTTAGCGACGGAATACGCCCTGTCGCAAAAGTCCATGTTTCTCGACGGTAGATACACGCCGTCGCAAAGTCGTCTTCTGGCAACGGCAAATATATACCGTCGCAAAAAATTCTTTTTTTGGCGACGACAACTATTTCCCGTCGCAAAAAACCCTTTTTTGCGACGGTAGTCACCCCGTCGCAAAAACCTCCGTGTTATTAGACAGGTTTTTTTGTAGTGTAAATTGTATAATGAAAAATTAGTTATACATTGTAATATTGTTTTCACTAAAGAGTATCATGACATTTTTTAATCTCTTACATAATTACATTTAATTTATTAAAAGGGATGTAAAATATGATTTTAAGTTTAATATAGGTTTTGTTTTTGCTTTTAATGAACTTAATGTTTTTTTTTTTGTCTATTATTTGAGTTAATTTAGTAAAAAAATATAATATTTATAAATCAAGAAAATTAAATTAAGTTGAAATCAATAAATTAAGAAAATAAAATTTAGTTGAAGTCAAATATTTTTATAAATAATTTCTTTTAATAGAGATCAATTTCATTAAATTTAACTTGTGAAGAAATTTTTAAATTTTTTTTATACATTTGATAGTTTTAGTCCTAACACGAATTGGACATGGACCGAAAAAAACACAACACGATAAAAAGAAATAATAAACGGGTCGGGTTGGGTTAGTGTTAAGGTAATTCTGATACAAATCTCAGATGACACAATATGAATATAACCACGACCCAATACGACACGACGTCCACCCTTTCACTCTTTTTAATAATATCAACTTTATAAAAATTAAATATATAGATATATTAAAAGTTAATTGTATTTTATAATAAAATAAAAAATACAAAAAGATATGATCATATATGTGGGTGTTGATTTCCGACCACACAACGAAACAGGGAACTTAGCTAGAGAGCACACGGCAAAATAGATTAAGCCAACCACCTGCCAACATGAAAATGAGAATACCGCGGTGGTTCATCCACTCGGCGGCACTCCGAAAATCAAATCTCTCAAAGATCTCAAACAAGTACTAAATTCACCAAATAAAGCGTCACAAATAAAAGTATACCTTAGATCTACGGGGGTGCCTCACTTTTATAATGATCAGTGTCCAACTTCCCCTATAAGTCTTACTTCATGGGACTCTATCCTTTCAATGATAACATCTATCATAACTTACACTATTCAGATTACGATGAACTTCCTCAAGATTCCTATCTCTATCCAAATAGGTAGCTTGATGTCATCTAAGACTCTTGTCCTCTATCTAAATATCTTGGATTTCAGCATTACCGCACTGAACCTCGGTGCAATCACTTTGGCAAACATGACTCGCCCACGTGGCACCTTGGCTACGTGGCGTCATTCTCAAAATTCTTTTCCACAACTGCCCCTGGGTTTTATTATCTCGGCAACTTGAGGTGATGGAACCTATATCTTCTTATCCTCCAACATGTCAGCTAATATAACATGCTAGAAATACTCCTCCAACTGAAGTCATGACTCGTCGGCGTCAAGAAACAAGGACTCAAGTGTCCACTCATCAAGAATCAAGAACCAACATGTTCTTTCATCCAAGATTAGCATCTCAATCGAGATCGCATTACTAGTTGGGATCACAACTCGCTAATTCAAGAACATCAAGATTCGAAATTTGTCGTCTCAACCATCATACCAACATCATGACGTGTCACCTCTTCATTGGTTCCCAATACGTCCCATAATTGACACACGCCGCCCCATTAGATGTTATCAGCCATCACACGTCTCCCAAGAAACTTGAATTATTACAATCTGTCACCTCTTTTCATTCTAACAAAACCTTTTCATTTTTCCTATTTCATCTTTCTCTGTGTCTCCAGACTCTCTTTCTCTTGGCCTCTACAAACCATCATTGTTGTTCTTGAAGCATTCATTGCTATGAATACTTCATTTGTGCCCAAGTTTCAAACTCTACCAGCTGAACCAGACTAGTAACCAAGCACTTCATCAGCTGCTCCACGCATCAATCCATCATTTCAATGGCAGTGCAAACGCCGACATAGCGACAATCTTCTAGCTAGAACCAGGAGCAAGAAACATTGAGATCCTAAGCTCCTAGCCTTAGACCTTGACAATTCTCCAATCGCCCTATTTGTGAGTAACCATCGAAGTAACCAATGACGACATGTTTCGCCGAACTCTTGTTGTAGAAGACTTTCTTGCCGACATCCCTGATGTCATAACTGTGCGATCCACTCCATCTCCTTATAGTCAATCCAATATGCTCATGTCTCCAACTGGCTGGTGTATCAAAGGTGCAAACCTCTGACACTTCTCGCACTTTTCTTACATAAGCTTCGGCGTCTTTCTGCATGTAGAGCCACCAGTATCCCTGTGATATAGCTCTGTGAGCAAGTGATCTGCCCCATGTATGGCTTCCACATACTCCCTCATGAATCTCATACAAAAAGGCCTCTACTTGGAATGGATGTGCACATCGCAGTAGAGGTCTAGTGAAAAATCTCCTGTGTAGATGGCCTTCTGCCGATAGGCAGAACCTGGCCGACTTCAGTCTAATCTTGTGGGCTTCTCTTCTGTCTTCTAGGAGCTTGCCATCTCTTAGGAACATAACTATGACATCCATCTAACTTGGACCCAATTCCATGCACATTGCCTCATATTCTGTTATCAAAGGTTCAATATTTGGGCCTAACAAGTAATCTACCATAATTACTCTTGGCTTGCCTAACTTTATACCACTAGCCAGGTTTGCTAGGGCATTGGCATGACTATTGTTATCTTAGTTGATCTGCTGCAGCCGGCAGTTTTGGAATTATGCTAGTAACTTGATGACCTCCTTGACGTAGGCCACCATCCTTTCATCTCGGGCAATGTATTCACTCGTCGCTTGATTTACAATAAGCTGAGAATCATAAAAGACTATCGCCTCATCGGCTTCCACTGCTACTGCAAGTTTCAAGCCAGCAATTAATGCTTCGTATTCTACTTCGTTGTCTGAGGCCTTGAACCCTAGACGGATGGACTGTTCTATCATTCGTCCATCTAGTGAAACCAAAACTGCTCCTGCCCCTGCTCTTTATCAATTTGAACTACCATCGACAAAGAGACGAAAGGAATCACCGATGTAAATATCACAAGGCTTCAACTTCTCTTCACCCTTCTTCTCTCTCGTCGGCGTGGGATTCCATGGTCCCAATTGATTTTTTTCAGGCTATGTTGGGCACCCTAGGCTGAGGTTCGACGGTATCGGTCTTGGATAAGTGCCTGGTGTGAATTCTACAATGAAGTCGGTCAACACCTGGCCCTTTATTGCTATCTTTGGCCTAAATTCTAAGTTATACTGACCTAGAACTACAGCCTATCACGCTATTCTGCTTATCAAGTCCCCATATTGCAATAGAGACTTTAGTGAATGCTCTATTAGTACCACCATCTTGTGGGCTTGAAAATAATGGTTCAGTTTTTTTAAAGCCATTACCAGAGCTAGTGTCAATTTTTCCAAGGGCAGGTACTTGGTCTCTACATTTGCCAAGGTCTTGCTGACATAGTAAACTGCTTTCTGATCTCCTTCATCCTCTCGGATTACCACAATACTAACAGCATGGTCTGAAATTGCTAGATATAGAACAACTCTTCTCTTGGTACCGGGTTTGACAGCACTGGTGTTGTGGTCAAGTACCTTTTCAAGTCGGCCAAGGTGATTTCACATTCTTCTGTCCAAAGAAAGTTTGTGGCCTTTTTTAACAACTCAAAAAATGGCTTATATTTATCTAAACTCCGGCTGATGAATCTGTTCAAGGTTGTTGCCTTATCGGTCAAAATATGGACTTCTTTCGTTGTTGTCGGGCTTTTCAGATCAAGGGTGGCCTTGATTTGATCTGGGCTTACTTCAATTCCTCCCCAAGTTACCAAGTACCCCATGAACTTACCAAATCCTACCCCAAATGCGCACTTTGAGCCATTTAGTCGAAACCAGTATGCCTTTAATATGTCAAAAACTTCCTTTAGGTTAGTCTCCTGGTTCCTTACTCTTGACAACCATGTCGTCAATGTAGACTTCCACAATCTTCCCAATTAGGTGTTTGAACATCTTGGTAACCAACATCTGATACGTCACTCCTGCATTCTTTAGCCCAAAGGGCATTACCCTATAACAATAAAGTCCCTTAGGGGTGATGAATGTTGTATTCTTTTTATCTGGAACATATATTGCTATCTGGCGGTATCCCTTGTATGCATCCAGAAAGCTTATTCTTCCATGTCCCAATGTGTCATCAACAAGCTGACCAATCTTGGACAAGGGAAAGCAGTCCTTCGAGCATGTTTTGTTCAGAGTAGTGAAGTCTACACAGACCTTCCTTTTGACATTTTTCTTCTTTACCACCACTGTATTGGACAACCAGGTAGGGTAGTTCACTTCTTGAATTGCTTGTGCATCTAGTAACTTTTCTACTTCCTCTTCTACTGCCTGCATATGGACCAAAGTTGGTCTTCTTGCTCTTTGAATCACAGGTTTGGCCGACCTATCCACATTAAGTCTGTGACAGGTGACCTCGAGACTGATCCCCGGTATCTTATAGGGTGTCCAAGTGAACCCCTCTATGTTTTCTCTCAAAAAAGTCTCCAATTTTCTTTCTTCTTCCTTAGCTAAACTAGAGCCGAGGAGAAAGAATCACTTTTTATTGCCCTCTTGTACAAGAACATTTTTCAAGGGTTCTTCACTCTTGTCGGTTGGTTCTTTGTCGACATCATCTAAGACTTCCCAGTCTTCACTTTCAATCTCTGCTATCTTTGCTTCCCTCACATTATAGATATACTTCGTTGCTGCATGGAACAATTTTTCTCTTGTACTTGGTTTCCCCTTACTTCTTTAATCCTGTGCTTAGTTTGGGAATCGCAGCAATTGGTGTAGCGTTGAGGGAACAACCCTTATTGCGTGCATCCAAGGTCTTCCCAAAATGATGTTGTATGGGAAAAGGGTATCTATTACAGTAAATTTTGTAGTTACTTTCTTGGCCCCTCCCTACACCTTCAAACTCGTGGTCCCTAACGACCATGTCGGCGTGCCATTGAATCCGATCATAAGGCTATCAGATTTCTCTAGATAATCCTTATGGAGGCCGAGTTCCTTATAACATCTGACGTACATGATGTAACAAGAGCTGCCTTAATCAATTACGGTGTGCTTCACTTGGCAATCTCCAACTTTCAACGTCACCACTAGAGCATCATTATATGGATGTACCATAACTAGGTCCTCTTTAGTGAAAGATATTATCGACCCCTGAAATTCATCTATCCTAGACTTTTTCTGCTGGATCTAGTAAACGTGCTGTAGATGCCTTACTCTTTGAGTCTCTCCCCGAACTTCATTATTGTTGACCTTAGAGTGAATCACATTGATTACTCGTGGTCCTTCATTATTGTTAACTTTGAATACGGACTCACATCGCGCAGTAGGGGTACTATTACTTCTACGCGTCTTCTATCGATCATCGTACCCTCATCTTGTATTCGTAACCTTTATTCGATGTCATCCTTTTCCAAGACTAAGTCTTGTCCATCTACTCCTATTTTTTTATACTACTATTTGTAAAGTTGACCTCCTTTGACCCTTGATTATTTTATTTAGCCCAAGGCTTCTTGTAAATAATTTCATTTTCTTTACTCGATGACGAATCTTGGATATTCAGTTTAAAATGAGAATGGCCAACGCAGTTTCAAGTTAAATATCTAGTTTAGTCAGTACCTTTATAACCTTGATCACATTAAAGTTCGAAACCATAACATCATACCATTCATCCATATTTCAGTTAATCCTGATGTTATCACTATAAATGCTTTGTATTCTTCGTCTCCACTTCAATCCAATTTTAAGAATCTTGTAATTATTATTATGTATATATGAAGTTGTGCTGTGTGAACATCCTAGGATAATTAAACTCTAACTTAAGATTAGTTGCTTACCCATAAGGAATTGCCTCTATAGTTAGAATCCGACTTTTGCCTCATCCCATTCAAAAAATAGCAAATGGTGGACCATACTTCGAGACAAGTAATAAGACGAGCTCGCAAGCAATAATAGGGATGCAGTACCAGGAAATTGAAACCTTAAGAATGGACTAATAACCGTGGCTGAAATCCCGAACCCTATCAAGAATCAAATTTTGGAGGAGTCTTACCATCTTTATGGAAATAATTGGCACAACATTGACTTCAAAATGAGAGGAGGTAGAATCCAAAAGGATTTGGAGCTTATGGAAAGGAAACCCAACTTCATGAGGGACTAGAAATGAGCAACCAGAAGAATACAACACCATACTCCAAGATAGAAAGGGACAACAATTATACGGAAAGATGTCAAGGATGACTATTTAAAGGGAAAGGGCCAAAGAACACTAGAAACCAGACCACATTAGCACCTTATGTAAGGCATAGACAAGAATGGATGGATATGATTAATGACTAACTTAGGGAAGATGTAACTAGGAAGTGTTTGTATAATTAATTTTCAATTCCTGAGACATGAAGATACCCTACTCCAACCTCATCTTAAAAATAGAATTGTTATACGTACCTTAGCTATTATCGATAATTACCAATAGAAGGAGATGACTTACCCATCCAACAGAATGCTTTTATTATTTAAGGGGGATAGATTAATGATTCAACAAATTAACAAACACAATAGAAAGTGTACATCGCCACATCAGGAAATTGGCAATACCAGCCCTCACACTAGAGCAGCAGCGTCATTACCCATATAATGAACAGTTCAAGGAGCGCGGGAGATTAGCTTATCTCCTTAGTCATTAATCAGGGAGGAATTCGATTCAAAATGCTATTATTAGAATAAGACTAATGGAGACTCTAGACAGAACAGAGAATAACGTAAAAGGGGAAGATGATCTGAATGATTTAAAACACGTTGCCAGCACTAGGACGCAATTGCCCACAACAATTTGAGACATGAAGAATGACTGAAATTTCAAGGATGAAGTTATTTAAGGGGGATAGGTTGTGAGACCCCTAACTTTTGTAAACCCTATTAAGTCCCTTACTTTTAAATTATTTCTTTGAAATCGCTCAATTTCTTAATTAATCGCAATTTTAACCCTAGGATCAAAATACACGCACCAACTGAAAACTCGCAAACCTTGATCGATTTTGATAACTTAGAAATCATTCTAATACCCTAATACTAATTAATTGACTCCATAAACGTAGAATTACCACTTGAAAACCCTAGATTTTTCGGTTCTTATCATGCTCGTCGGTTGATAGCCTTTTTATTCAAAACAAGAAATTCAAACCGAATTAGATTCTCTAACCCTAACTTAGTTAAATTCTACTCCAAAATAAATGTTCCAATTCATAAATTAAGGCCTTAGCCCTCATATTTTATTTAGATCACAAATTGACCCCAATTTAGTACCATTGTATATATATATTTGTACCTCTTATTCATCAAATCTTTTTGTACACAATATCTATGGAATTTGTACACAAAATAAATAGGAAAATCCCCCAAATCTTGAGCACATGGCCAGCCATCATACCTCCTATGCTATAATCATTGTACTTTAGAGACAAATCCCTTGAATCATGGAAATAATTATGACTTTGGTACCAATTCTATATATATACATGTATGTATCTAATGTACTTGTAACTAGAATGGATTAAATTAGACTTAAGCCTAACTAGATCATAATTAAATACATAATTAAGGTCCTAATTATCCACTATTCCATTTCATTTGAACTAAATACAACTCAATTCCATTACATTTCAACCAAAAGACATTTTAGACAATTCACACCATTTTTCCTATAAATACACCGCTATCCTCCATCTATTTGAACATCAAACACCACACCCACACGCCCACATGTCATAGAGAGAGGGAGAGGAGTGAAGAGTTAGCTTGTGGGAGGGAGAAAGAAGAGAAACAGAGCAAGTCTTCCAAAACTAGTTCCATAAGCATTTAAGTAAGCCACAACACAACTCTCTCTTTTATTGTCCTTTTTCAAATACATGCTCTTAGAAGTTTTAAACATTCATTTCAGATGTGTTTTGATGGTATTCTTATGTTAAAAATGAAAGGAGTTGAGCCTTGATTCTACCCTGGTTGTATTTCTCTTAATCGGTATAAGACTATCTTTTTCCATATCAAGCTCTCAAAATTTCCAAAGGCACACCTTCACCTTAAATTTATGAGTTTAATACATATTATTTAGCAAGTTTTCATCACAAGATAAGTGAAAATTTTCCCCTAGTTGACCTCTTTTCTCACCAAATTTCTATTTTCAAAAACTGTGCTAGAAAAATCTATTTTTCATCCAACTTTCAAAATTTTTAGAAAAATGTATAAAAATATTATGGACCTCCATTTTTTTTCAAAATCTTCCTTAATGAGTTATCTTTCAACTAAAATTTGTTTCATTGAAAACGAGTGAGCGATTTGTAAGGAAATCCAATTTTCGTAACGATCGACGAATCTGGACAGCGCTAGAGTGTTTCTTAAATAACTAAAAATCTAGAAAAGCTATCACATTTCCAAAACATGTTCTGAAAAGTAGATTAAATTCTATACGAACCATAAGAAGGCTAGGTTCGAGAAATATCTGAAATAGCCCTTTTGATTTTAATCTTTAAATGGTGTTGAATCTGAAAATTTAGTTTTGCATGGGTGTTTTATGCTCTTGTGTACATGAATATGCTTATTAGTACATGATCATGTCTTGGTATGATGTTGAATGTGTTATGGTCATGTTCCTTTTCTTCTTCAATGGATGATGCTCATGCTTATGTGGATATTACTATCTTGTTAAGTTATTCTGACTTTAATTTAAGACATCTAACTCAACGGGAAACTTAATTGGGGTGATATTGGGTTTTCGATCACTTGAATATTGAAGAAATGATAATGTGTTATGTATGGATTGATGGGATGTGCTCCCTAATTAAAGTTTATGTCTTGCGCAAGCAGTTGTCGCGTAAACTCTAGAATGGAACGGACGTATTCGGACTCTTTGCGATGGTTTGATTGGTGAGATAAGGTTGGGTCCGAATGGGACAATCAGGAGGATAAAATTTTTTTGGAAGGATAAGGTTGGATTCAGGAGATAAAACCTTTTTCTTTTCGCTATCCCTTTTGAGGCTCTGCAGTTGGTGCTACGCGATATATAACCGTTGGTAGGCATCCGAGGTTAGTTTTGCAACAAAGCAGCAAAAGGAGGAGTTCTGAATAGTCCGGTATTTGATTCTTGTGGTTGGGAGGATGAAATCTCTTTGGGGGATTTCTAGAATACTAACCACTAACATTATAACCTTTGTTATCTATTTGAATGACATGTTCCTTTCTTATATTATTCAAATTGCTATTATTGACTTGAATATCATGCTTCATTACTTGCTTGCTATAAAAATGATGGTGTATTGGATTGGGAAAAAGGGACGGGGTGTGTGTGCGTTTACTGGACATTCAAACCTCATGGCATTTCATGCCAGGTATTGAAGACTATTAGACTAGTCGAAAGCAAAGCTAAAGCATTTGAGGATGAACGGCTGCCCTAGGAGGATTAGAAACTAGTTTGTAAACGTGTTTTGAGATTGTAAGTGATAGATCCCATGCTGTATTTAAGACATGATTTTGTAATTTGTATATATATAACATTTGTAACCTATCCTTATACTCCGTCAACTCATGTAAGCCTTGTGTTAATACCTTGTCAAGATCTGTCAAAAAGGTAGCTTTGCTATCTAAGGTGGTTGGACGTAGAAGGGAGGTTATATTGACTCCTCCGACCTTCCTGGAATCTTGCTTGGTTATTACCCAAAGGACTCATTAGTGACATTTCCCACTCTTGTAACCTTAGATAAACCATGTATTTAATAGTTAATATATTATCTAATGTTTCTGATTTTTGGGGCGTCACAACAGTGGCGCTGCCGATGCCTAGGCCAGCTTCGCATGCTCATCTTTTATTTTTGTTTCGTCAATTTGGTCTCTCAGGTGTCCCCGTCTAACCAAGTCTTTCAGATGCGACTTCAGAGTTTGGCATCCTTGAGTCATGTGCTCGTTTTCCTTATGGTAAGCACAACGCTTCTGAAGGCTCATTCCCATATATTCTCCCAAGACCTTTTGTGGTGCCCTGTAGTATGACTAATTCCTAAATCTCTCCAAAATCTTATAGATGGGGATCTTGAAAACTATACTCACTGCTTGTATAGATCTCAATCATAACTCTGACCTGTCAACACTGTTATTTCCTCCACATCGCCTTGACCAACCATTTCTCTTCTCTTGTTTCGCTGTACTCATCTTTTTCACTTTCTTATCTTCCTCTGCGCTGGCGTATTTTGTTGATCCGCACAATTAATTCCTCCATGTTCTTCAGGGGTGTATTCGCAAGCAATTGCCGAAGTGGGCAATCATCATCTAAGTTGTTCTTAAAGGATACCACTACAAGTTCCTGATTACAAGCCGGAATCCGGTTGTTAACCTCATAATACCTCTTCGCATAGGCCCTAAGACCTTCGCCATCGCTGATCTTCAAAGCCAATAGGAAGTCTACACTTAGTGGCTGCAATTTGTTTACAACAAACTTGGCCACAAACATCTCAGCCAGGCCTTCCCAACTCTTCACGCATCCTTTCGGGAGTTTGTGGAACCAATCTGATATTATTTCTCCGAATGACGATGGGAACAACTTACATAATAACTATTCGTTTTACTCCACAAAGCCATTGAATTTAAGTATAAACCGACATGAAAGTTTGGATTAGACTTACCATTATAGATGCAAAACCTTGGCATGTTAAATCTTTTCGGCGCTTCGAACGCATCCAACTCCACTGAGAATGGTGTCTTTGGTTGGATGTTGGATGTGATCTCAGTATCGTGCCTTTTCCTTTGGAGGTAATCTTCTAGGACCTCCTTCGTTCATTTGGGAGCTCGGTTGTCAATCAATCTCAGCCTTTTCGACGCACTGCTTCTAGTGTTAGGGTGTGTTCTCTTGGATCTCTGTATGTCCATTGCATCATCAAAACAGAGGCCTTGCCCTTAAATTTGTGGAGATCCCCTAACATAGGTCTCCTTGGTCCGTAGTGTCCTCTGTGACTCCCTTCGCACTGACTCTGTCTGCTTGATATCCCGTGATTGCCGATGTGAATTTCCTTGTCCCTTGTACCAGTTGCCAACAAAAAAATGAGAATGTCATGGTAGTTCGTCCACCTGGGGGCAATCCGACCATCAAGTCAGTCAAATAATCTCTCAAAGATCTCAAACAAATACTAAATTCACCAAATAAAGCATCACAAATAAAAACATACCTTAGACCAACGGGGGTGCCTCACTTTTATAATAATTAATGTCCAACTTCCCCTAAAAATCTTACTTCATGGGAGTCTATCCTTTACAAGGATAACATATATCACAACTCACACTATTCAGATTAAAATAAACTTCCTCAAGAATCTCATTTCTATCCAAATAGGTAACTTGATGTCATCTAGAACTCTAATCCTCTATCCAAATATTTCAGATTTTGATATTACCGTACCGAACCTCAACAACGCTACAATCACCTCGGCAAACATGACTTGCCCGCATGGCACCTCGGCTGACATCTTGAAGGCACTTTGGCCATGTGACGTCATTCTCAAAGTACTTCCCCACAGTATATAAAATTGAAAGGAAAGGTTTTAAGAAGAAAAGATATTTATAAAAATGGATAATGTTATAAAGGTACTCTTCTATAGTGGTGTAAATTGGGCTAGACCATTGGCAAAAAAAATTAGGCCCAGGCCCAGACCCAGGCCCAGGGGTATTCGGGCCTTGGGTGGGTTGGTGGGCCTGGGCCTAGCGTTAGGCTTGGGCAGGCCTAACTAATTTTTTTTGTTTTTTTAATTTTTTTTCTATGAAAATTTTATTATTTTTCACTAAAAAAGACATTAGGCCTCGGATTGGGCCTTGAGTGGGCCTTAAGCGGCCAATGAGCTGGGCCACGGGCCGGACCGAACTTCAAAATGATGGCCCAGGCCCAGGCCCAGGCTTAAGGGCTCAGTCTGGGCTCGGTCTAGGCTCGAGCCTGGGCCCAAACGAGCCTAAACGAGTCGAGCCCATCTCGGGCCGCGGGCCATTTTTACATTCTTACTCTTATATTTCTTATCATCCCTCTATATTTGTAGATTAATCCATCCTTTCTCAAATTGAAATGGTTTTAGAGGATAGGTTGAAAGTAAAAATCCTTCATATATGAAGATAAGCTAGAGATGCTCTTAGAAGTGAAGCTTTGAGATCCTAAATTTCGTACCAGGCAATACTGGCCGAGGTGTATAAAAACGATACACATGCGTCTTTTGATTATTAAAAAAAATAAAAAAAATTAGAGACTCCAAAAAGCAATCTAATACTCATTGCAGTTTTTGGTCGGAGACACTTCATAAAATTTTCATGCAAACAAAACATGTGTTCAACTTTTTTTGCACTTAGGTTGTTTTAGGGAGTAGTTACTTTGGTTAATATTTTTAATTTTTTATGAAAAGATAGTTAAAAAGTCAAAATATTTCATCGTATCACTCTTTTAATTTTTTTGCATACTTTTTTATAAAAAATCAAAAAGTAAACTAAACTAATCACTTTTCAAACAAGCTCTTATCGGCTATTTTAACTACTTACCAAAAGTCTAAGGAAAGTGTGAAGCAACACTTATTCGGTTTATAATTTAGCAAAAATTACAATGCAATCCACTTTTTAAAAAATAATTACAAATACATGAAATAGTTTATGTTTTTAATTATTAATATTTATAAAATTTATCATGAATTTGTAATATTTTTTTAAAAAATACCCCTTATTTGATATTACCCTTATGATTTATAATAGATTGACGAAAGTGTCCTTTTATAGTTTTATGAAATTTTAAAATTTCATAACTTTGGATGTATATATATATTTTTTATATAAAATAAGTATTTTGTGAAATTCTTTTTTTGAAATCTATCAAATCAGATCAATGTCCCCTATAAAATTTTGAAGGAAAAAAAAACACAGCAAAATTTTACTATGTTAATGTTAATGTTAAAAATTTTATTTTTTAAATTTAACTTGTGAGCAATGAAATTCTGTCACCACCATCACTAAATATCACACTCACTATTATTGTTGGTATATATAGTCCTTGAACTATTTAGTTGGACTAAAAGCTTAAAAACTATTTATCCTTTTGAATTGTTTACTAAAATAATAGCTAAAACTTTTAAAAAATTAAACAAATAGAACATCAATAAATATTAAATAAATTTATTTTAGGTTTTAGTTGAGAATTTTAAATTTTATTTTATTTTACTAAGTACAATAATTCGAAGGGTCAAAATTTTCATTTTATCCTCTAATCCAAAGAAGAGAAGCAGTTATCCTACCATTCTGTATCCCACACCTTTTATGGGATACAATAATCCCACAAATAAGGGATTGATAGTCCGATTAAACTATTAAGACTTATATTTTTTGAACTAAACATCGGACTATTACGTAGAATAGACATAGAGTCCTATCCTATCCTCCAATTCTCCCAAACAAACACCCCCTTAATGAAATGCTTTCTTTGTAACCGGTATGCTGTTGGTTTGCTCAGGGCCGGCCCTGGCCTAAGGCCAGTAAGGCCTGTGCCTTAGGCCCCAAAATTTTGGCCCAAAAATAGGGTCCCAAATTTAGTAAAATGTTATAGGCCTAATGTTTTTTATTTTTATATTTTTAGGATCAATTTAAAAGGCCCCAAAATATTTTATTGGGTCCATGTATAGTTTAGCCCATATTTATTTATAAGCGTAGTTTGGCCCATATATATTAAAATGAAAATATATATTAAAAAAAAAAGTGTTTGGGCCCAAGAAGAACAATACATACAATATATGGGCCCTAATTTTTTATTTTTTATTTTTACCTTCTTTATCTATTAGATTTTAGTGGAATCAATAATTTTGTCCTAATTTTTTTACCTAGGTCTTTATCAATTTTAATTGAATAATTTTTTCCCCTAATTTTGTTTCATTAAATTGTTTTATTTATAATTTTAATGATTATATGTGCAAGTAAATTTTTTTATGGTTACAAACAAATAAAAAAGTTGTAACTTACAATTTTATTCATGAACTTTTTTTTTTTCAATATAAGAGAGGCCCCCATTTCTGAAATTCACCTTAGGCCCTCTAAACTTGAGGGCCGGCCCTGGGTTTGCCCCGTCCTCAATGTGCACGTTAAGCATTACATTTAGATTTTGAAGACTATTATTAGAGCAACAACGCCACAAACCTTAATTTAAATTTATTCAAACAAATTTAATTCCAACCACACATTAACATTCTAGTAAATTCGGGAACTGTAAGTCTGGTTGCCAGACTTATCCTTATTAGAGTGTCGTAGAAAGGAGAATGATTCCGAAGGGCCATCAGCAACAACCACAGATTCATAGCAGCTGGAGCAATTTTGGAGGCTGAAATTGTAGTAATGGGACATGTGCTACTTATCCCTCACAACATTTCAGCAATTCAACATTTTGGATTTTGTTTTTTCTTTTTTAACGTGTGCATATAAGAAAAATAATTTATAATTAAAAATTTTATTTAGAAATAACATTTAGAATGATTTGTTTGCATTCTTAAAATTATGAAAATAATGGTGGTTGATATCATTGAAAATGAAGAGACCACAACAAGCCACCTTATTATGTGTGAAATTTTTGTGAAAAAAATTCAATGAAATAGTGATACAATGTCAATATTACTGACATGTAAACATAATTAACCCTATTATGCAGATGTGGAAGTTTTTGGATTATTAATTATATTTGACAAGTAAAGTTCACCCTTCATGTATATAGTTTTACTTTACTATTGATTAGTGATTTTACATGTTGATAGTGATGTGGTAGTACTGTTATACTAAAATGTTCTCAATTTTTGTACAAAAATTGAGAAAAGTATATTCAGTATGTTTGATTTTAATTTTTTAGATTCAATTTTTTTGAAGTTGGATTTTTTAGTTTTTTTTTTTTTTTAGTGAATATTTTTAAAATTTTAAGCATTTTTTTTTACTTTTTAAAATGAACTGTACTTAGATAATAATAAAATTCATACAAATATCTCAATTTATATTTAAAAAGTAAAATATTTATAAAAAAATATTTTAAAAAATTAATAAATACACAAGAATACGAAAAATGTACTGAATTCTTGTATTTTTTTTGTATTTTTGAAGTTTAGTGAATTTTTAAAATATTTTTTCACAAATATTATACTTTTTATGTGTATTTATGTTAGATGTATATAAAAATTACTTAGAATATTAAAAAGAAATTGGTAAAAACAAAAAAAAATATGAAAAACAAAAAATTTTAATTTTTTAAAAAGTTAATCCTGAAAATTCAAACCAAATAAGCTTATTAATATTTATAATCTCTTATAAGACTCATATATAACATATTGTTCACAATACACTAGTTACAAGTAAAACAATCTTTTCGATTTCAATCTTGTTCGAGGTCAATTGTAAAAAGAAATATATATATATATATATATATATTTTTTTTGTGTTAAATATTTAAGGTTTTGTGATTAATGTTAATTCAAACTTTTTTTATTATCTATTATTGATTATGGAGAAAAATCGGAATTATAATTATAAGTGCTCACTTTCCATTTGGAATGGCAATAGATACCATACCCAATGGGTATCCATGGAGACCCAATTCAAAATATATGGGTTTTCCCCATATTCCTACCAGTGGATACCTGCCCATTTCTTCATATGAAAGATCTTGTCGGCCTCTTTGTCGCTGAGGCTTATGGAGGGGCTTCACGATGTGGGTCCGCCTTCGTTTCTAAGCACGACGTTCGAAATGGTTGAAGACCCTTCTTTCGATTCAGTGGTCTCATGGAGCAAAGCTCGTAATAGCTTCGTGGTTTGGGACTCTCACAAGTTTTTTTATTGTGTTGTGTGCCTTAGCTCCACTATATATCTCTAGTCACACTGTCATGTGTAGACACCCCATTTTTGAGGGCCCTTACGACTTGGATGTCCTTATAGGTACACCTGATGATGAGTCTGTTTGCTCGCCGAGTGCTTGAAGTCCTCAGCGGAACGCCACAACTTTGAGCCTTTCAAACCCTACATCCATTGTATACCATTTTTGGACCATGCCTTGGTCTTTCTATCCTGCAATCTTTAGTGGCCCGCCGGCCATCCCTAGAGGCTACCGGCCATCATTTCTTGTCTGTCGACCATTAATGTGCCTTGACGGCCATCCATGATGCCTTGTCGGCCACTGATGGCCGATCGACCACCAATGTTTTCTCCGGATATTTTATGCCAGCTATGCCAACTGGTTGCACAGATGCATGCATCTGTCCACATGTGGAGGGTTAGATCTCCTTGTATAGATTTCATATTTTCTATATATAGGGACCCCCTCTCTTATGTTTTGAGGTTAGAAAATTTTAGACTAAAAAATTTTCCTCTCTCTATAAATTCTCTACACTTTTGTCTATTTACACTACACTCTTGCACATACTCCCTTAACCAAAGTTGATCACCTTTGAGTTGAGGTTCCTTGAGGCCTTCTTGGAGCTCTTAAAGTTGGTTTTGGCTTGAATTGTTACCTAGAATCATTCTTCTCTTCAAGAGGTATAATACTAGCTTTGTTAGCTTGCTTTGAATACTTTTTTTTTTTTTCTTTCTATCTTTTCAAACTATTTTTGGGCTGTAAAAAAACTCTGTTTTTATGGGCTGAAATTAGTGTTTTAGGCTATTTAAGGTTAGGGGGTGGCTCACCTTTTTGATTCCTTGTTTGTAAAGCCTTTGCACCTTTGTTTCCCACTTTCAAACCATCTTTTTTAGGTCTTTAAACACTGAATTTCAGAGTATTTTCAATGGTGAAAATCATGTTTTGAAGTCCAAACTTGGAGGGGTTAGCCTCCCCTCCTTGTGTCTTGTTTACTAGCCTAGTTGGTACCATGCTTTAGCTTATTTTTTTAGCTTGTTATAGCTTAATTCGAGCATGTTTTAGCCTTTGATTTAGGCTGTTTTAACTCTGTTTGAGTTGGTCGTTGCATTTGAGTCTTGTTTGCATACTTGTAGTGTAATAGTCCTCACAAGTTTAGTGTTTTAGGCCATTAGACATCACTTGTTTGAGTTGATTGCGTTGTTTTAGTGCTTTTCATACTTAATTTCAGCACTAATCATCTCTGCAACCTCTCTCATTTCTTGGCTTTTCATTTTGCTTTGAAAGTGGTTTCAAGTCTTTTGTTTGCCTAAGTGTGAAATTGAGGTTTCATACTTAATAGTTTAATCCCTTAGGGGGTTCATTACCAACAGTATCATGCTTCTTTTATACCCAAAGCAACTTGTGTTTTGAGCCCTCTTTCTATTAGAGGACTTTAATTCACCTTTTGGACTTAATTGGATTAAAGAATGGTTGGTAAATTAAAATGAGTAACTAACAATTTGGGATTAAAAAATGAGCAAGATAATAACTTGTGTGTTGTGTGTTCAATCGGGCGTTAATTGAACACAAGAAAAATTGGAACATTTCATACTCAAAGTGATGAAATGTGTCAAGTTTCCTCGATCTCCATTGCCCTTGATCATGCATGATAGGGTGATGGTTCTTGTGTGTCTTGTGTTGCATTTATTGAGCTTGCACATCTTGAGTCACAAGCCATCATGCAATGAAATTGCTTGAGTTGGTGGTTTGTGGCTTAAGTTCACAACTCCTTGAATTTGTTCATGAAAATGAGGGGTGAGTTGTGCAGACAACCCTTGAGAATATCCTCTTTTTGCTCTGTTTGCCCTCTATTGCAGCATGATGAACTAGTGCATCAGTGGCCGGCAGGCCATTCTTCATGGCCGACAGGTGGCCGGCAAAGCACCATTGATGGCCGGCAGGCCACTTTCATAGCTGGCAGGTGGCCGGCAGTCTTTGCCAGTGGCCGGTTGCCCACTAATGTAAATCTCAGTAGAATATTGGTAAGGTGGAGCAAAATGATTCTGAAAATGTTCAACTCTGCAAACAGAGGCTTTCGGGAACAAAACAGAGGTCTTTTCGGGTGATATCCGAGCATGCGCGTGCACACCTTCCATTTCCCGAGGCAGAGCAATGGCAAAGTAGTTTAATTACTTAGCTTACTTGCACTTGTGTTATTATTTAATTGGTTAGCTTACTAGTTAGTTAATTCAAGTGTTGTAATAATTAGTTAATAGTGTAGCTATTTATTCGATGTTGTAATAATTAGTTTTATTTATTTGCTAGTTAGCTTAGTTTATTCATTCGGACTCTGCTTCGTGAGAGCATAATGTAATAATGTGTATGTCTTCTAGGCTCACGTCTTTCTCCTTTTTATATAACTGCTTATAATGGTTAGATTAGGAGCATCACATTTTCAATTAGCATATCTTATGCTTGCATACATTCATCTTGTCTTGCATGCACCGAGGCTCGGCACATCATTCAAACTACATTGTCATTTCAATACTTTCTTTGAATATGTGTTTAACCGCATGTTATCAAATTGTCTCATATGCCATATCAGTAGTCAAGCATATTAATTAAATATTGCATCCGTTGCATTAAACATCGTGTATAGTTAGGAATCATGCATTTTTTTTTTAACTCATATCTTCTTGGCTTGGAGTACTAGGTGAGTTTTTAGTACTTCAGCATACTTGCATGAGTGTAAGTGATTGTCATGTCTAGCATGCTTGCCATGAAGCTAAATGCTTAATTGTTATAACTGTTTCAATGCCTGTGGATGAAGGCATGTTGCTTGAATTGGAACGATTCAACGAATGTACATTTTAAGCCCACTTTGTTTAGTGGCAAATTCGCAAACTTTAAGCCCACTTGTGGTGGCAAATTCAAACCCCTTTTCGGAAAACAAACACGAAATTGAATTTTTCCAATTCGGGCAAGCTAGTCTATACTTGCTTGTGCGCATCACATAGTAATGCTAGCCTAATAATTGGAACAAGAGCATATAACATTGATAAAAAAATCATATCATGATTAGTAAAGGCCGATTTTTGATCGGGCGAGCGGGGGTGCTCAATTCATGACCTTCCCCTCTCGTACCTAAGTTCCCGAGCCGAGGCAACTTTGGTGATGACGGACGCATGGCCTTTGGCACAAGTCATGGATTTCCTAAATTTTTTCAAAATAAAATATTTAGGTGGCGACTCTATATCTAGCAAAGCAGTCCAATTTTGGCATGTTTTTTATTCAAAATTAATTTTTCAAAACGATTTGCCGGATTTTGGACTCTCTAGTGTTTATCAATTTCACATTGCACTTGTGAGATTAGATTTAGAACCACGGGAGTCCGAACTGTAGGGCTTCTTTCGAGTTTTCGAAAGGGGACGCGAAAAAGTTGAGCTACACTATGGTTTCTCTTTCTTTCGCTCTCTTGCTCTTCTATGTTTTTCTCTCTATATCTCTCTTTGTATGGGTTTTTTTTTTATTATTAAATATTTTATCAACATTTTACATTTTATTTCTTAAAAAACATTTCAAATTTTATTACTGTAAAATAAGCTTCTTAATTAATTAACTAATGTATATTTGATTTTGTTGTTGAACCAAAAAAAATAATAATAATAATTGAATTTGTATTTGGCTTTAGCTATAAAACTTGAATAAGAAACAAAAATAGGGGGTCAAGTTGGGTTAGGGAAAACCCAAACCCATTAGGGCATGGAGAGGGTCCCCATGAGGAATGGGGGATGGAAAATGGGAAAAATTTATAATAGAAAAATGGGAATGGAGAATTAATATCTGTCCCATTACCCCTCATTGCCATCCCTACTCTTAATTTGTCACAGTAAACAACAAGAACATGATTGAAAGACCATTAGGCGATGGAAGCCCAATAAATTTATGTTGCTTCTACCTCACAATTTCCCTCTCTAATTGGACAGTTTAACATATAATAAAGGGGTAAATATATGTATATGAAAAAAATAGTGTGCTATTCTGTTGCATGGCTCTATTTGCATCTCAAGATATTAGTTGCACATTCCAATATTTTGGACACTTCTTTTTAAAGTTTGAAATTTATTCTACTTTTTTGGATACCAAAAATAATAGGGCATTTAGGTAAAAAGTCCAAATTTGAATTTCTTTTGGCCAAAGGTTCATGCACCAAATTTTTCTGTCCATACAGACATGCCTAGATAAAAGGACCAAAATACCCATGTATATACATATTGTTTCCAAAACAAAAACCCTAAGGAGCCCCTTCATCTCTCTCTCTCTCTCTTTCTTTTTCTCTCTTTCTCTGTCTCTCTCTCCCCCTCTCTCGTCATTTTCCATCGACGGCGCTATCTTTCTCTTCATTTTCCCGTCGACACAGCAACGTTGTTGGGGTGGCAGTGCGTCACTTCCTCTATCGTCTCGCCTTTGCCTCTGTCGTCGATTGCCTTTCCTCCTTCACTGCTGTTAACCTGGCCATCACTAACCTCGTTATTTTCCCTTTCTTCGTCATCGCTCCGTCGCAGCCACTTCGCTTCGATCGACGCACAAAACAACCATAATCACACATAAATCATAGATGTAACACCCTACTATTTCATACATGAATCCATCGCAACCAATTTAATAATTTACTCCAAAAGCCATCTTGTTCACTGAACTAAGATTTTAAATTTGCAATTTCCATGTTTACATGTCCATGAAACCTTGTACCCAACTCTAAGTTCAACAAACAAAATGACAATTACAAAAGAAGAACCCTGTAGGTATACAAGACTACAACAAAATAGATCTAACAGTCCTAGTATAAAACTATAAGTCTTTACAGCAAAATATTCTCAATTGTCAATCCCAACACAGCTTACTTCAAGTCACCACTGTAGTTGTACAACATCATTTCCTGAAAAATAAAATATGGTGAGCAACTTGTCCAGTAGAAATACCTTTAACCAGGTATTTAATTATTTGAGCAAGCTTATGACATCATCGTGACAAAATAATCTAAGGAGTTTCGGTATACTCGTAATCTTTATCAATTATGTAAATAACATGTCAATTGCACAATATCAATCGCCTTTCACTTCTTTACAACAAAATAATTAAACAATCACATCAATAGAAAACAATAGAAAACAGACCATGAGTCCCCTGTAAGAGTTCAACAACAGTTGCTTTTGTTTTAAAAAACCATCGCCACATTTGCCGACTATTATATGGCAGGAAGTGGGCACCCAAGAAAATCATATGTTTTTCCACTTTTGCCGACTACAATACAGCAGGACTGTGTGGATACCCAAAAATATTTTTCCCACATTCGTCTAGCAGTAAGCCTAGACGGGCATTTGGACACCTTTTAAACTCCCAACGCGGGTACCAACACAACACCACATTTCTAAAACCGACTCTTACCCGGACTCATGCACAATTAACAATTCAATCACATTTTATTCCATCAACAAGCATCCAACATTACAAAAGAACAGAATACACCACAATATTCAAAGAAAATTCACATCCAAGCCACAAATCCTTTACCATATCAACATCTACATCTTTAATATCTTTATTATTCATAATATTCCATGAAACAATGGAAATTCCATTCAATTTAGTGTTTTCTACTCAAGTTAAGAATTTACGGTTTTACTAAATTTGGGGGTTTTTCTCCTTCATCATAGATATAGGTTTTAACAACATTTATATACATGTTTTAAAAAAAAGAATTAAGAAATTTCAAGCAAAAGTCAAGTAAAATGGTTTATTTATGTAAAACATGGGTTTAATCCAACAAGATCCTCAAATTAGCTCATAAGTCACAACAATATCATGAAATCTCTTCAAAATAAAGAAATACTAGGATAAAAGTATCCATACCTCAAGTTGTGAAGAGGAAAACTCGGAAAACCCAAATTCGACGAAACCACGAACTTCTCGGATCAATAGAAAGCCCTTGACAAGATCTACAACCTTTCCTAAAGGACCAAGGTGAAAAGATGGCTCTAGGTGAGTATATCTGAAGATCTAAGTGTGAAAAAGTTAAGTTTAAAGAGAGAAGATAGAAGTCACAGTTTGAGAGGAAAAGAAAAGGAAAAGTAATGAGAGAAAAGTGTTTGGGAACTTATTTATAGTGGCTAGGCATTAATAGAACAATAGCCCCAAAGTCAAATGAAAAGAACAAGTTAAAACCCCTAAAAAGTAGGGCCCAAACCGACCAAAAAATTTGAAATTTTACTCACAGGGGTCGACCCTTCAGACAGAGGTGTTAACCCTTTAGGTAGAAAAGCTGAGACAAAAAAAAAGTGTGCAGCAGGCAAAGGTCGACCCTTGGAACCCCAAGTGTCGACCCTAAATTTAAGCAGCCAATTCCAAATTCAGCAATAGACAAGGTTCGACCCTTCCCAGACCAGTGTCGACCCTTGAGGCCAACAACAAAAGGCAAGTGTTGACACCACCAAGACTGGTGTCGACCCCAGAACAAGATTTCTAAGTTCCCAAACAACTTTTCAATGTAAACAAGTGTGAACGAACAATCCCAACCAGTTTAAATTGATTTGTACTCCTCCAAAATCAAGATACAACAACTCCAAAGACTCCCAAAATGAAATAAAGAATTTAAATACACTCCCTAATAGTTTAAAGGACACAAGTGCTATAACAGATGTAGATCATAAAAACTCGATCATGCGTGCATCTTCATTCACAAACAAACACGACTCTACCTTTTCTCTCTCTTCTTCGCAATTCAATTTCTCTCTCATATTCCAATTCACTAATACACCAAAAACTGTGAGACTGAACAATCGTTTCACCTGTTTCACAACCGTCGCCACTATTAGAAAGTTATTACAAATAATGTAATTTAATTCACTTGCAAAGTGGGCGAAAAGATGATTGTGGATTTAATTTGTAATTAAAGTAGAGTGGAAAGGAAAAACAAAATTGTTTCAGAGAGAAATAAAGCAATCAGTACTTCAAACAAATAAATATGCAATAAGAATCTACTAAAAACATAATTTGGAAATTGTAACACAAAACAATACAATACTGAAATTAGTTGAGGCTTGTGTTAGACACAATTTCCTTAAAGTTGAATTCGCCCCCACCGAGGTGCTTGGGTTATCGACACCAACCTCTCAAGATACGAGTAGAATCCTAGACCGTAGCACAACGAGCCTAGATATGGCGAACCAAACTTGTGTTGCATTCTCTCCGACTCAAAGACGCATAATGAAATTATGATGAAGGAAAACAAAGCAAAGAATTTCGAAAATTTCGACGAGACTATGACTCTAATTTAGATTGTAATTGGATACCAATTTTCCTTTACAACAACTTAGGTAGAGTGGGGTATTTATAGACTTGAGATGGTGATGTGAACAACCCTCAATTCTATTCGAATTTTGGCGATCCACCTTCCAGAACATGTCAGAAACACGGTGAACAAACTATTCCAAATTCGGTTGTAAAACCAACATTCACCGTATGAACCTCTATCAAGAATTTTATAGATGCTCCTAGAAAGAGGAGAAACCAAATCACAATATTTCAATTAGAATGCTTTGGAGTTTCTAAACGAAACCAAAGACAAATTCAAATCAACTACTGTGTTGCTAAACCCTTCTTCGGAGTCAATTTCACATTCACTCGGAAAATGGTTTGAACTACCAAATATACGAAGTGAATCATCACGCAGCAAAGAATGCGTTTCCATCCCGACACACCTCAATCGATGTCTGGAGCCCATCTCAATTTAGGCTCAAAGTTAGGCAAAACTCATGGTTTCACAAACCATTTTTCCAACAATCAATTGACACTTTCTCAAATCAAATAAATTAAACCTTAAGATTGTTAGGAAGTTATTACAAATTGAGCACAAGTGTCAACACGTGATTCAAAAATTGATTTGCAACCAAGCAAAGAAAGAAAAAATAAAAATCCACAGAGGCAGTCGTCCGGGTGGAAGACCGGCAAGGAAAATTAGTTTTTAGAGACAAACAGAGCAACAAAACACAATAATAATTCAAACAAACAATTATGCAAGAAGATTATGCGGAATAATAAACCAAAAATTGTAACACAAAACAGTACAATACCGAAATTAGTCAAGACTTGTGTTGGACACAATTTCCTTAAGGTTTAATTTTATCAGTATTTGTGTTGGAAAATTATTTTTTCTGAGAAACAAAAATACAGTTTTATTTGAGTAGAAAATTTGTAAATTTAAAATCTTTGGGTTTAATTTATTTGATTTGAGCAAGTGAAAGATATTGATCTTATGAGAGCAATGAAACAAAAATGAATAGAAATGGTAAAAATTTGAGGTAGATAAGCTAGAAAGAAGCATAACCTCTAGTTTACGTTATGTTATTTGAAGAAGATGATATGAGTTTTATCCTGTGTGGATGTGTCAGTAATACAACCTAGTGTTTTATCTTGTGTGGGTGTGTTATTGATACAACCTAGTGAATTATTCAGTGTGGTTGAGTCTAAAAGTATTTATTACATCCTAATTGATTCAAGACAATTAGATGATTAATTCTTAAATCAGAAATTGTGTTTCTATTTATATACTGAAATTGATCTATTTTATTATGCAAGAAGATAAATTGTTGTGTTAAGAATTTTGTGAAAATATATATATCTATATATATATTATTGATGTTGATGTTAAAGATTTTGATTCTTGCATAAAAAAAAGTAAAAAAATATTTAAAAAAATTGTATAACTGATTGTTGAGATTTCAATTTGTGAAATCTGATTGTAGCAGATTTCTATGCACCTGAATTGTAGCAATTTATTTTTTAAAAAAATATTGAAGTTTTACGAAATTTATTTTCTTTTGTTGGTTGAAGTATATTTTTAATATACTGGAATAAATTTTATTCAAGAAAATAAATTAGTGATTGGGATTTTTTGTGAGCAAATAATATACTGGAAAATTTATTCCATTTCTGAAATATAATTTTTCATTATTTGTGCTATTATTGTGTTATAATTTTTAAAATTATGAAAATTGAAAAGGAGAGTACTGAGACTCATCCTACCTTTGTTCTTGTCCTGGGAATTGTGATGCCAATAGTAACTCCGTTAGTACCAATCAATCGTGGGGAAAAACCAAAAAAGTTTACGAGAATTGATTTTAAAAGATGGCAAAAAAAATATTATTTTACCACTTTAAATCTGGTTCGATTTACCCATGAGATTCTATCGATACTGAGAGAGGGAGAAAGTGATTGACAAATTGTGGCTGCAATAGAAGCTTGGAAGCATGAGGATTTCCTGTGTCCGAGTTATAGTCTCAATAGTCTCACAAACACACTTTATAATGTGTATTGTGTGAAGGGGACTGCTAGAGAATTGTGAGAAACTTTTGAATTAAAATATAAGGCAAAAGACGCTGGCACAAAGAAATTTGTTGTCGGACGTTTTTTTGGATTATAAGATGATTGATTCCAAGACTGTGATCAGCCAAGTGCAAGACTTTTAGTTAATTCTCCATGAGATTCATGCTGAAAGAATTATTCTTAGTAAATCCTTTCAAGTTGTGACAATTGTTGAGAAGTTGCCACCGACATGGAAGGATTTTAAGAATTATCTTAAGTATAAGTGCAAGGAGATGAAACTAGAGGAATTGATAGTACAACTCTTTATTGAAAAAGATAACCGCAGTTCCGACAAGAAGGTAGTCATATCATGCAAGCCAAAGTGAACGTTGTGCAAAAAGGACAATGTTCTAAATCCAACAATAGAAAGAGGAAGTATGTTGGGAAGAGTCCCAAGTAGGGCTTCAAAGAGCTGAACAACAAGAAGTTCAAAGGCAGGTGTTTTGTGTGCAGTAGAAATGGACATTAAACAATGAATTGCCATTAATGCAAGGGCAACAGAGGCCCGAGTAAGAGATCTGCACATGCACATGTGATTGAAGCTATAAAAAAAAATAAAAAAATAAAAAACTTTCAAATAGATCGGTAAACATCAGTCTTTTTGAAATTGTCTATGAAACAAAATTGTTGGGACAAGTGTGAAGTCTGCGCTAAGGCAAAACTCACTAAGGCATCATTCAATAAAGTAAAGAGAAATATTGAACCTTTGAGTTTGATTCATACAGATATTTGTGACCTGGAATATGTTCAAACAAGAGGAGGTAAAAAGTACTTCATTTTAATTCTGATGTATCAAAAAAAAAAAAAAAAGGTATTTCATTACTTTTATTGATGATAGCACGCAATATTGCTATTTTACTTGTTGAGAAGTAAAGATGAAGCCTTAGAGGCTTTAAAGCAATATAAATGAGAATCAACTTGGCAAGAGAATTAAGGTTGTCAGAAGTGATAGAGGTAGTGAATATGATATTCTGTTTGAGAAAGTGTGCTCTCAATTCGGAATTATTTATCAAACTACTGCACCTTATTCTCCTCAGTCAAATGGAGTGGTTGAGAAAAAGAACCGAACTCTAAAAGAGATAATGAATGCCATGTTGATAAGTTCGGGTTTATCCCAGAACTTGTAGGGGGAGACAATTCTATCTACAAATTTTATTTTAAACAGAATACCCCACAAGAAGATAAGTCAAATATCATATGAGTTGTGGAAAGACCAGAAATCTATCTACAATTATCTTAAAATGTGGGGATGTTTGGCAAAAGTGGCGATCCCTAGTCTAAAGATGACTAAGATTGGATTAAAAATCGTTGATTGTGTATTCATCGGTTATGCGAATAATGATAGTGCCTATCAATTTCTAATACATAAATCAGAACATCTTGATATGCATGAGAATACTATTATTGAGTCAAGGAATTATTGAGTCAAGGAATACAATGTTCTTTGAAAATATATTTTCTTGTGAGACAATTGTAGAGTTTATGCCTCTAGAGGCTAAAAACATGAGATATATCAAAAGGACTTATGATATTGTTATGAGTAACAATGAGGAGGATAATGAACCTAGACAAAGTAAGAGGGCTAGAATTTCAAAATCCTTTGGTTATGATTTTCTAACTTATTTGTTAGAAAATGAGCCTTAAAGCTTTAAGGAAGCGATGTTAAGTCCTGAAGCACCTTTGTGAAAAGAGATTGTGAATAGTAAAATTGAATCTATCAAGCAAAATCATATATGGGAATTGGTTAATCTCCCTCTAGGATTTAAACCACTTGGATATAAATAGATATTCAAGAGAAAGATGAAAGCAGATGGTTCAATTGACAAGTATAAAGCGAGACTTGTAATCAAGGGGTATAGACAAAAGGAGGGTCTAGATGATTTTGATACGTATTCCCCTACTACAAGAATAACATCTATTCCCATTCTAATAACAATTGCAATGTTGTATAACTTGGAGATACATCAAATGGATGTTAAGACAACTTACGACAACTTGGATGAGGAAATCTACATGGAACAACTCGAGAGGTTTGTGGTTCTAGGCCTAGAAAAGAAAGTCTGTAAGCTTATAAAATCTCTTTATGGGTTAAAACAAGCACGAAAGCAATGTCATGAGAAATTTGATCATGCCATGTTTTCGGATGGGTTTAAGATAAACGAATGTGACAAATTTGTCTATATAAGGAAAATAGATGAAGGCTATGTCATAGTTTGTCTTTATATTGATGACTATTGGGAGTAATAATGACATGATAAGGTCTACACAGAAGATGTTAAACAAACGGTTTGACATGAAGGACTTAGGAGTTGAAGATGTAATTCTTGGAATGAAGATTACAAAAACTCCTGATGGATATGCTTTATCTCAGTCTCACTATGTTGAGAAAATTCTTGAGAAATTTGGTGAACACGACAATTGTCCTGTTAATACACCTATTGAGACAAGTAATTATTTATCAAAGAATACAGGTGCAAACATGTCACATTAGAATACTCTCGTATTATTGGAAGTTTGATGTGCCTTATGAATTGCAATCGGTCTGATATTGCTTATGTCGTAAGCAAGTTGAGTAGGTATATAAGTAATCTAGGAAAAGAGCACTGGAAAGCTATTATTAGGATAGTTAAATATCTAAGACATACCTAGAGATATGGCTTACAGTATACTCGTTATCCAGCAGTACTAGAAGGGTACATCGATGTAAATTGGATATCAGATACGAAAGACTCAAAATCCACAAGTGGATATGTCTTCACCTTGGAAGGTGGTGCTGTCTTTTGGAAATCATCCAAACACACTTTGCATAGCAAGGTCTACAATGGAATATGAGTTTATTGCATTTGATAAAACTGGGAAAGAAGCAGAATGGCTTCAAAATTTCCTAGAAAAGATTCCAATGTGGCCTAAACCCGTGTCAGCTATATGCATTCATTGTGATAGTGAATCAACAATAAGACGGGCACAAAATGTGATGTCTAATGGAAAGTCCAGACATATTCGTCCAAGATATAATTCCGTTAGACAATTGCTTTCACAAGGAATTATTTCCATTGAATATATAAAGTCAAAGGATAACATTGCGGATCCATTGACTAAAGGGCTAGGCAAAGAGCAACTGTATCATTTACTGAGGGAAATGAGTTTTAAGCCTATTATTTAAAGTTAACACAATGTCAACCTGTGGACGCGCCCCGCGTGAGGGCCTCACCCACAGTTCGTACTCGATTTGTCACGGTTCTTAATCTGAACCAAAGAGTCCAAATCCGGCAAATCGTTTTGAGAAAACAGATTTTTTGTAAAGAAGTGCCCAAACATGGACTGCTTTGTCAGATACAGAGTCACCACCTAAATATTTTATTTTGGGAGAATTTAGGAAACCCTGACTCGGTGCTAAAGGCCACGTGTTCGTCATCACCAAAGTTGCCTCGGCTCGAGAACTTGGGTACGATTGGGGAAGGTCAGCTATGAGCACCCCCCGCTCGCCCGATCGAAGATCGGTCTCTACTAACCATGATATCTTGTTTTGAAAACATTATATGCTCTTATTCCGGTTATTAGCCTAGAATTACTATGTTATGCGCACAGCAAACAAGTATAGACCAAATCGCCTAAATTGGAATAAAACATTGCATGTTTGTTTTGAAAATGGTTTGCTACTCGTAAGTAGGCTAAAATACAGGTTTTACCACCCTCAAGTGGGCTTTAGAAAAGATGGTTTTGCTACTATCTAGTGGGCTTAAAACTCACAGTTTTAATGCATTATTCCAATTTAGGTAATTCGACCTCCACCCACAGGCACTCAAGCAGTTATATCACATAAGCAACTAGTCTCATGGTAATCATGCTATTATGGCAACACTCACACTCATACGGTATGCTAAAGCATAAATGCTTACCTAGTACTTCGAGCCAAAACAAAAGCTAGTTAGTAATCAATGCATGATCCTAGCTCATGTTAAGATGGCTAATGCAACACATACAAGATGCAACTACAATAGGCTCGGCTATTCTAAGATGGCATGTGATGATGCTACAACTAACATGTATTCAACTTTGGAATTGAAATACAAATGCAGTTAGTATGATGCGCCGAGCCCGGTGCATGTAAGACAAATGTATGGATGCACGCATGCTATCATACTGTATGCTAATTGAAACATGCCCTAGGCTAACCATCGAAAACTAGTAAATAAAAGGGAAGAAAGACGTGGGGTTGGAAGACATGCACACACTCACGCACACTTATTACACATTCGCCCTCGCCCGGAAGGACCAAAAGAATAATACAAATTAATTAACTTACAAGCTAATTAAATATTACAGTCCACCTAATTAATTAAGCAAATTAACTAAGCTAAGTATGCGGTAAAAGGCCTCGAGAAGAGGGTCCCATGTGTGCGTGCTCGAGTTTGCTTGGAAATCCAACGCCATGCACAAGTTTGCCTCTGTTTTCCCTGCTCTGCTCTTCTGAAAATTGCACAACTCCCAAGGTATGCTCCATGGACACTGTGGAGCACCACCGACCAAGTGGGAACACCACCGGCCATGTTCGGATGGTCATCGGCTATTTGTTAAGCTCTCGGCCATCAATAATTGGTCGGTCGGCACTCCATGTAGTCGACCGGCCAAATATTTCTGCAGAACCTGTTTTGACAGCAGCAAAGGGCAAAGCATGGCATGGCAATGCATTTCAAGCAAATGTATGTACCACCACATCTCTTATCATATTTAAGACTCAAAGGGGTATGGTACTCGATTCTCGGACCACCAATCGCGCATTTCAATGTGTGATGGCCCAAGAAACCAAGTTGTGCATTTTAATGTCAAATATAATGCACACAAACACACAATGAACTTAACCTCTATCATACTCAATTCAAGAGGCAAAGCATGCATGCTTAATGGTATGCAACCTAGGCATGGAAGCTAAGCATGAATTATGAGCATGTGAACAAGCAATGTAAATATGCAAGCATGCAAGTTATGCAAACTAACAAGCATGTAAGATGGATGAGCATGCAACGACATGTGGGAATGGTCTTAAACCAAAATGGGCAGCTCTCAAATAGGCCCAAATCAGTGGCCAAAATGATGCAACAAAGGCATGAAAACGCACACACAAGCATGCATGCACAAGGGTCTAAACATGGAGCGTAAGCCATCAACTCTTTAAGGCATGAAAGGGATGGAAAATGCAAGTATGCAAATATGGAACATGGACTGAAATGTGGTTTCCAATCATGCCAAATCATGAGAATAAGCTAAGTAAATGTAACAACCCTCATACTGTTTACCGATTAATGACTGATTAACTGCTAATTACTGTTAACCGAGACTGATTATGACGGATAATCGAACTGATTAAAGTACTGAACTGACTGACTGAAAACTGGAACTGAATTGACTGAGTGTGTACGTTAATTTGTATTCTATCTGTTTGACTGCATGATTATCTGTTCATGCTTATATGTTTAGACTGTAAATTGAAGGCCTTATCGGCGGCCGAATCCCAAAATTGATTGGTGTTTTATGATCAATATCATTTATGTGATTTTATAGTACATTTATCTGGAAACTGATTAGGTATGATTAAATTAGATTAAACATTGACCAATTGCAAACTTTGACTTATTTACCAAACTGACCCCTAGTGGACCACTACACCAAACTTTGTTTAAACCTTAGCCTTGCTTTGCAAAACATTTCCTCAGCTTCTTTGAGCACACCACCGAACTAGAGAAGAGAGGAAGTGAGAGAGTTGAATATTGGCTTAGTCAACTTGAAAAATTGCTTGGAAATTGAGGGATTTAGAGCATAAGATTGCCTAGTTGAACCTCTAGACTTGCATTCAAGGAACCTAGGTATGAATTCCATCCTTTTGACTTGTCTTTAAGTTGATTCATGCATGGTTCATGTCTAATTGTAAAGCTAAGCCTAGAATTGGTTCATTGTTGTTGATTTGAAGCTCAATCTTTGCATGCATGTTAGTATTGTTGGTTTTTGAGTTGTTTTCATGGCAAAATGTCACATGCATGTTCACAATTATGTTTAAGTCCATGATTTCATCATGTTTTGGAAAGATTTGGCTCATAAGAGCATGAAATTGAAGCTTTGAAATGATTTGAATGCATGCATGTTTGCATGTTTATATTGTTTTTGAAATTGGTTTGAACTTGGGTTTCAATTAAACACCCTTGGGCTTTGATTTCTCAAATTGAGTTTTGAATCATGTTTAACTATGTGTTTACAAATGTTTTCTGGAAATTCAGCCCAAGAGGTCGAGTTTTGAGTTGTTTAAACTTGGTTTTTGAGCTCGGAGGTGCAATCTGGAATTTCCAGATTTCGCACTTCCGCTCGAGCGGGGGAAGTGCCGCTCGAGCGGGAAAATCGAGCTTCCAGCATCTTGCACTGTAGAACAGTCCACTCGAGCGGAGGATTGGGCGCTCGAGCGGAGTCATGTGTCTCAAGCTCGAGCGGGCGTCGAGCGGAGATTTCACCCATCCAGTACTTTTACAGTACGCTCGAGCGGGAAAGTTTACGCTCGAGCGTGTACCTTTGTTGCATGTCCGCTCGAGCGGGGAAACCTGCGCTCGAGCGGGACTCTGTTTTCTGAAAATGCTTTTAAATGTGCATCTTTGCATCCTCATCCCATTCTAGGCATTCTTAGGCCTAGTTTAAGACATCTTGTTGAGGATATAGATGTAGAACACACCGAGGCATTAGGGACTGTGACAGAATTCTCTGTCGGTTCCCTCGTGGGGCCACTACTGTTTACTGACTGATGGCCATCATTACTGTTCGGTCTTCTAGACCTACTGTTTACTGTTATGCTAACGGATGTACCACATATGACTGTTTACTGTACTGAACAACTGAATGACTGATTGAAATGAACTGTTTTCATACTGTAAGGGCATTCATTCTTAACCTCTTTACGCATTATGTTATTCACTGGGCTTTAGCTCACTGCTCATATATATATGTAGGTGTTCAGGCACCAGACCGCGGCTAGGAGCGTCAGGGTAACTCCAGTTTTGTCAAGCCAGCCTTTGTGCCTCACCGCGAGGTTCCGAGCCTAACGTGTTAAGGCTTAGGGGTGTTTTAGAAGTTCCCCTTCTGTGCTGTCTTACTGTTTTGTAATAACTGGATGAATTGTTTAGACTGACTGTTTACCGTACTGTTATCAAGGGATTAAGTCCCTGTACTGTGTGACTGTAAATATTGTTTAGACTGTACTGTTTGTATATGTGAATGCATGAAATCTTTTGGCATGCAGACTGTCACAGCTCAATGGACATTATTTATTTACTGTTTTGGCTTCCGCCAGGCCCTGTACTCTGTTTTACTGTACCACTGTTCTGCAGGCCTTCGGTAATCTCGGATTACTGGCCGGTTACGGTGCTAAATCCATAGGGCCGGGTTTGGGTCGTGACAGTAAAGCATACTAGTGACCCACACACCCAAGGCTAGTAAGCTAGAATGCAAGATGACTATACAAATCATGGCAAAAATGATCAAAACAACCATAACCAAACCTTAAGCATGGCAAAATAGTGCTAAAACCCTCTTGGAACCTAACCAAAATCATGCTAAAATGTCATCTCACAACATGATGCATGTTAGGCCAAAACATAGGATTGCAAAGCAAGCATATGATGCATGCGAGAGACCATTAAACCAAGTAAAAATAGATCTAAGGCATGCCAAAATATGACCAAATACCCACTGAAATGTGTCCAATACATGCAAGAATAAGGTGCTCCTTTGAAAGGCCAATAAGAGGGTTACTTTACACATGCAAGAAGGACACTCAGCATGACCAAAACAACTCTGGAAATGGCTTATGGGGGTCCTAAAACCCACTGAAAAATGCCTGAACCGAGCTCAAGAAGTTTGCAAATATAGGCCCCTTTATAAGGCCAAAAATGCAAGCAAACAAGACAACAAGGAGAGGGGATGACCCTCTCCTTCTTAGGACCTTAAATCACCATCCTCACCACTAAAATCCCTCAAGATTTCAGTGGTGAGGAGGCCCAAACAAGGTGGTCCTGGAGCTCACCAAAAATAGCACAAAATGGGGCCAAACAAGGCCTAAGAGGGGGTAAACGACCCCAAACACAAAAGTGACCTTAATGAACTATCTTAAACACAAAAAAAAGAATTTTTTATGTTATACACAAAGCTTAAATCAGCATGCAAGACAGGTCAAAAGCTAATGCAAGATTGGGAAAAATAAAGCAAAAGTGTTACCCTTGTAGAACACTTCAAGAACAGCAGGCCCAGCCACTCTTTTCTGACCAAAATTAGTCCAAAACCTCAAAAACAAACCCTCAATGTCTCTCAAAGTCGAAGTAAGGTGTAATGCTATGTGTTTTAGTGCAAAACTAAGAACAAACACACACTTTAGGCGCTCAAACACACACAAAATGAAGAGAGAGAGGGAGATGTAGAGAGAAAGGATGATATATATCAGATATATATGTGTATAGCTCTAGTTTTTTGCTGAACCAAATCAAAGGAGAAGAGAGGTCTCTTATATAGACAAGGGAAAGCTTTGAAGCTTCTTAGAGAAGCTAAATGAGAAGGGTCAAGGGGGTCAAGGCTTCCTAGAGAAGCTAAGGTAAGGGTGCAAGCTTCTTGAGGAAGCTTTGACAAAGGGTCAAGCTTTCTCAAGAAGCGTGATCAAAGGGTGCAAAAGGTTTGGATCAAAAGGGGTCAAAGGTTCAAAATAGCCACACATATGCACGGGGGAGAGGGTTTATGCATCGCAGCTGGCACAGTGGCATGCACCATGCCTGAAGGGTGCAAAAGGGTAAAACTGGCCACGAAAGGAGGCCATTGGCCAAATAAATGGCCGGTCGGCACAATAAATGGTCGGCCTGCTATTTTTTCTGGCCGATCGGATAAATAGATGGTCGATAGGTGGCTTCCAAGGTCAAAAAGGGTCGATAGGTGTCCAGATTGAAGCCCCGAAAGTTAGTTTTCCAATGGCGCAAACCTTGCATTAAAATTCCTCCTGTGCAAAAAGTTATGCCCTTTTTGGTGAAACCGCGCAGATTTGATCCAATCGGGATGATGCCCAACTTCAACCAATCATATCTCCCCCACCCGGACTTGGCTTTAGGAGATTCTTGAGTGTAAAATGAAGCCCCGGAAGTAAGATTTCCAATGGTGGTGGCCTCATAGCTAAAATCCAAGTATGCAAATGAATAAGCCCGATTTAGCGAGGGTTGCTCGACCCTCTTCTACCCGGATTCATGCCGAACTTCTTCTCCAACTTGGTTTCCCCCCTTTTCTCCTCTTTTCCTCAACTTCAAACCCCTAAGTAAGGTGTTTTGAAATATTTTTCAATGATTTCATCCCTCTTTCATTCGTTTCCACTTTGTCCTTGCTCGGTTCATCGAAAAGCGCATTATTTGACAAAAATGTGAGCCTCGGAACATTATAGAAACTTTATTTCAAAAATATTTTGAAAGAGAGGGTTTTAAAGTCTGAAAACCATCCAAAATAGCTTTGGTCCAAAATGGGGTGTGAAGTTCAGATTTGTCTCTCTCCTCGTCGAAGAAATTGAACATTTGCCCTATACACCTTTTACCACCAAGTAAACCATCAGTAACGCCCAAGTCTTAAGGGCGGTCAAAAATGGGGTGTCTACACAACCCAACTTAGCTGACTGGAGATCTCAAGATCTAAGTTCAAAGGGACAATCGAATTATAGATGACTCATGTTTCACTAAAGGAAATTATCTCTTGCCTAGAAATTATCTTCTACCCATTTTTATGATAAGAAGAGTGATACCTGCAGCGTTTGTAGGGTGAGCTTTGCTATTAATAGGCCTGATCCTGAGATTTTCGGGGCCTAAAGCCGATAATCAACTAATAAATAGCCTTTCACATTTTTTTTTCATTCAATGAAAAAAAAAGAAGTAAAAGACAAAAAATTTGTATCAAAATCACAAAAAATACTTAGCATTACATTACAACAACCAATAAGTGTCACTTGATCCTCGTTCTTCTTGTATTTTAAGAAGCAAATAAATCAATCATACTTGCATATTTTAGCTTTTTTGCAAAATCATTTTTAATGGATAACAATGCTATTATTTTAAATGGGCCTTTCAATTTTTTAATGGATCGATTTATTTTAAGTTAGTTTGGACCTTTCTTAATTTTTTTTGGATTTAAAACATACCTAATATATTACTTTAAACTTTAATATAAGGGAACTCCTTTTTTGGGTCTATTTTCAATGGATAACAATACTAATTTTTTTGAATGGGCCTTTCAATTTTTTAATGGATCAATTTATTTTAAGTTAGTTTGGGCCTTCTTTAATTTTTTTTTTTATAACTTAAAGCATACCTAATATATTACACTAAACTATAATAGAATGGGGCCCCTTTTTTGGGTCTATTTTAAGGGGCCCTAGGCTATGGCTTGGTGGGCCTATGCCTAGGGCTGGCCCTTGCTATTAATGATTCTTATAACTTAAATGTTCAAGTTGGGGTATAATAGGATATTCCTTATAAGCGAGGTCACCTATTTGAGTGTGAACTAGGAGTGTTCTATGAAAATTGATAAGGCTAAATTCTCTTGAGCACTCATGAATACCAAGCATTGTTCAGGGCCATAATGAACATAACTGTGAGAACCAAGTTGTGTTGGTAGTGCACTGTGTGTAGTCTACTTATAGCGTTTTTGGTTTAGACCCGACCCATTTTGTGTTTTGGACTCGGGTTTCATAGCCTCGTATGGCTGTTCATGTCTTTTTCCTCTTATTCTTCCGCAAATTTGGTTATGGAATTGTGTTGGTCTTGTTTGGAATAGGTTGGTCACTTGATTTTCGAACCTTTGTTGCCTAGATTTTTGCTCCTCCGCTCGAGCGGCACTTCCTACGCTCGAACGAGCTTTGCAAACTCTCAATATTTTTGCAGACCTGCAAAATACTGGAAGAATGTATTCTACACTCGAGCGAAGTTTTCTAAGCTCGAGTGGGTGGGCGCTCTAACGGCCAATCTTGACCTCAAGCGATGTCCTTCACCTGTAAAACTTCTTAAAGTGTGTATTCGGCGCTTGAACGTCACTTTTTGCGCTCGAGCGGAATTATGTGTCTGGCGCTCGAGTGGACTGAGTGTATATCAGTTCATGAAGATGACTTTTTACTTCACTTTTTCATTTCTCTTTCTCTCTAAAACTTTTCAAAAACCTAGATCTTGGGTCTCTCTCTCTAAAACTCATATTCTCTTTACATTTTTACCTAGATCCATTGGGTTCTCCACCCTAGTGCCTTTGAGAAAAAGTTAGAGCATTCCTAGAGCTCTGTTTTGATTCTATTGGAATTTGGTTTCGGCATCATTGAAGTTTCCACCTTGCTTTGTTCGTCTCCTAACCTTGAGGTAGGGATTTTCTATACCTTTTTATGGATTTTAACTTAGTTATTGGTTGTTGTGTAACAATGATGGATTTTGGGAGTATTTTGGACAAACCTAGGGTTTGGGATGTAAAATCAAAAGAGGGGTTTCCAGTGAATGCAATATAAATAGTTATGGGGTTTGAAAATGAGGTTATATTGTGTTACAATTGTTGATTTTGGCATTTGGGTTGGTATTTGGGATAGAGAAAAATTAACCTAAAATGGTTCAAGTATTTATTTTGTATAACTAAATGAAATTGGTATTACAAATATGAAATTGGATGAATCTTGGTGTTAATGGTGGAGTTTGATATGCATTATCTCACACCTTTTGAAAATCTGAAAAATTATCTGTTTTGAGATTTAATATCTGTTTAGAAATATCTGTATTGGGCTATTAGTGGAGGATAGCTATGATTGTTGTAGAAATTGCATAAGGATTAGGTAAATTGAAATTAATCTCTTGTTGATTGTCATTGAGTGTGACTAAGTTTTAAATATATTATATATATATGATTGTTTGAGAGAAGAAATGAGATGTACTTCACTGTTTGTGAGGAGAAAGGGGATGCACTCCATTGTTTGGGATGAGAAAGGGGACATACTCCATTGAACTAAGCTGGCCTGTGTGCCCTAGGTGAAAGTCCCAAAACTGCACGTATATATAGATGCCAATCCCGCTGACGAAATTTTCATAAAATGGCAAATTAAAGTCGTTGTATGATGATTGTGTTAATTTGGGAACCATTAAGTTGTAGTCTCAGATAGGTTGTTTGAAAGATAATGAAATTGGCTCATGAATTGAGATGAAATGATTTAGTTTGAACTGATGAGAAAGAAAAAGGATTGAGTTATGAAATTTGGTACTTTATGATGATATAGAATATAAATGTTTTCTCACTAGCATTGTAAATGCACATTATACTTATATCTTTGTTAATGTCCATATATTGTGTTAGATTGTTTCTACTGGGCTTTGGCTTACCCTAGTTAGGAAAATCATTTTCAAGTGTTGATGTCATGCCTCCACCAAGGCAGTAGCTCGGAAAGAGTTTGGAGCACAGGCTTCACTTTTGTACTTATTTGTTTATCTAAGGGCTTAAATTGTATAGAGTTAGACTCTTTTTTGTTATAACCAAGCAATGACTTGGAAAGTAGTAAGCCTTTGGGGCATATAATTATCTGTTTAACTTTCATTTCCCTTTATCACTTGTAACACATGCTGTAGATTCAAGATGAACTATTTATGAATGTATATCGCATGTGTCACTTTTGTATACAATTCTGGTTAATGGAGGTTTATTATTTTAATTATGTTGTCTTATGTATATTGTGTTGGGTCGTATTATTGTAATTATTTTCGGGGCGTTACGTTATTGTCTTGGCATACACAAATAGCTAAATAGTTCAAGGCATCTGGTTAACTAGTATATCTGATAGATTTTTCATTATGGAAGGTTCAAAGCCAAAAGCTACTTATCTCGATGTGATGTGTTACCTTTACGTACTCTCTCTTAGTCTGCATGTTGTTGCATGTTTGTCATTGTCAATTCCATTCATGTGGGGAATTGTTGAAAAAATGGTTTGTGAAACCATGAGTTTTGGCCAACTTTGAGCTTAAATTGAGATGGGCTTCAGACACCGATTGAGGTGTGTCCGAGTGGAAATACGTTCCTTACCGGGTAGTGATTCACTTTGTATATTTGGTCGTTCAAACCATTTTCTGAGTGAATACGATATAAACTCTGGAGAAGGCTTTAGTAACACGGTAGTTGAACGAATTCAAATTTGAATTCGTCTCTGGTTTTGTCCAGAAACTTCGAAGTGTTATAGGCGCCAACCTCCCAAGATACAACGACTAGAATCCAAGACCGCAACACAACAATCCTAGATATGGCGAACCAAACTTGTGTTGCACTCTCTTTGACTCAAAGACGCATAATGAAATTATGATAAAAGAAACCAGAGCAAAGAATTCTGAAAAATTTGACCTGACTATGACTTTAATTTAGATTGAAATTGGATACCAATTTTCCTCTATAACAACTTAGGAAGAGTGGGGTATTTATAGACTTGAGACGGTGGTGTGAACAGCCTCAAATTTGTTCAAATTTTAGTGATCCACCTTTGAGAATATGCTAGAAACACGGTGAACAAATTGTTTCAAATTTAGTTGTAAAACTAACCTTCATCGCATGAACCACTATGAAGAATTTGATAGATGCTCCTAGAAGGAGTAGAAACCAAATCACAATTGAAATTGAATTTCCATTAGAACACTTATAGAGACCCTAATTTTTGTAATTACCTTTAAATCCCTAATCTTGAGTTTCTTTTAATAAAGCCGTTGTATTTTCACTTAATTGTATTTTAAACCCTAGAATTGGAAAGAATCGTGGATTAATCTGAGTAAACTCTAATTGATCTCAGTAGATTAATAATCACCTTTAAAACCCTAGTATTAATTATTAGACCCTATAATTATAGACTAATCACTTTAAAATCTTAATTCCTAGTAACGCCGTTTTCGCCCGGTGTCACGACCCAACCTCAGGGGCTTAGGATTGCAATCGCAACTTACTAACTTATTCTTATTCGAAACAAATTAAGCTGCACAAGCGAGGCTAAAATATTTGCATAAATTAATTTAAAATGACAATTTATTTAAAGTGGCAGAATACAGAAATCATGTAAATAAATAATCATAACCATGGTATAAAACAGAACAGAACGGAGGTCACAGAAGTGACAGTCAGAACAGAGGTCAATAGATCCATGACAAACAAAGGACCACAAAGTGGTCAAACAGAGGCCAGTGGTTATTTAAGTCTCCCAAGGCGTGGGACTCCCGTGGTGGTACTTACAAAATATAATTGTTTATAAGGTTATAGTCAAATATATACTAAAATTTAAACAAACATATTCATGGGTTTTCTTTTAAGTAAATAGAGTGTAGAAAGTAACCCACATAACTGAAATATTTATAAACATAACTTTTATTTATATAACTTAATAAATATAACTTGTATAAAATAAGCTATGGTAACTCAAAACATTCGTAAAACATAAAATGGTGAATCAAGGTATAATATAACTCACCTTAATTATAACTCTTAGCCTTACTTTACTATCAAAACTTCCCTACTATAAGTTTCTTCCTCTCGGTTTTTCACTCTTTCTTTCCATTTTTTTTCTTTCGTTTTTCCTTCTCTTTATTTACAACACCTTTGCCCTTTTTACACTGCAAACCGAGCCTTGATGTGAATGCCATGCAACCTCTGTATATGGAGGCCATCATTAAGCTAGTAGATTGAGCCTTAATTGTACATCAAATTCACAGATTTCCATCTTTACTGTATATATATATATATATATACTTGAGCCTTTTTGCTTGGGCCAATATTTGCAAGGCATTTGCTGGGCCAATACTAGCTTAAACTTTTATTATTTATTTTTGTTTTTCTTTTCTTCTTTTTATTTATTTATTTGCTTGTTTTGGTGCTAAATTTTTCAGTGTATCCAATTAAATTACATCTTATCATTGTAAAATTAATTATTTTATTTTACTTTACAGATTACTATTATTATTCCATATTATTTTTTATTTACTATTTTTAACTTTAATTTAACCCAACTAGTATTAGAATTTCATATATGTGTTAATTTATCCCCAAATAATTTCTAATTCATCCTATATTTGATAACCCAATACCAAATTAGATTTATATATTTATTTATTTAATAGTCTATCATCACATGCAACCATAATTATATATAACTCTAAATATTTATGTGGTACCTAATTAAACGTTCGGGGTGTCACACCCGGTTTCTTGCCTTTCTTTGCACTTTAATTTATGCTTGGTCCCTATATACGTCATTTTAAACCTTAATTGTAATATTTTATTAATTAATGTACTTGTGCCTATTGTTTTTGTATATAAATACAAATATCTCCTATATATATATATATATATATTTATTGGAGCTCAAGTTGCTGGGCATGTGATGGATGAAAGGGCCTTGATGGCTTTGATGGACAACTTTGACAAATTTACACTTGTAAAACTTAGTCCCTAAGAAACCTCCCAATCTTTTCTCTATAAATATGCACATTTCTCCCCCTCATTTTACATATTTTCAGCCATGCATTAGAGGAGTGAGAGAGAGTGATCTTGGAAAAAAAAGAAAGAAAGAGAGAAGAGAAGAAGAAAAAGAAGAATTGTGTTAAGTCTTGTACAACAAAGGTAAACCTACATCACCTCTTCTCTCAAGCTCTTTTACCACTTGTTTTTCCCCTCCTAATACATGCTATTTGTATATATATGTTGTAGTCTAGGCCTACACTCTAGTATAAATGTGTATTAATCAAGAAATAGTGTGCTTCTCTTTCTTTCTTAAATTTTCAACAGCAATTCTTTTCTCTCTCTTGAATTTATTTTCCTATCAAAACTCCATAAACTCAAAATCTATTTTTATGGGGTAATATTTGGTATGTCTAGAGTATGTGATAATTTTGGTAGGACCTAAGGATGTATTTTTATAGCCTAAACAATTTTTCTAAGTTTGTTACTCACAAAATTAGAAAAACAGTCAACTTTCTCTATTTTTAGAAAATTCCAAAAAAAAAAAAAAATCTTGAGTCCACTTTTATGTCAAAATCTTAATCTTGGTGTTATATTCAACTAAAATTTGTTTGAACTCGAGAGAGTGAGATGTTTGAACTCGAGAGAGTGAGAGGTTTGAGAGAAAAATCGATTTGTGTAACAATTAACGAATCTGGATAGATGTTGATAATTTTGAATTATCTTAAAATCTAAAATACATATCCTACTTTTGTAAATTGAGTTTGAAACTAGAGTCATTTATCTACAAACTGACATGAGGCCAGGTACTTAGGGCCAATAAAAGTATTCTTTCCATAATTATTTTCCAACTGGTTCAAATCTGAAATTCTGGAAATTTGTGTTAATGTGCTTTTAATTGGTTTGCAACTCTTATGTGTTATGTTTCTTGAATGTTTAAGTCTTGATATGTAAACTATGATAAATTATGAATTTGTTTTACCATGCATAAATTACTTTATGTTTAGTTTGGATTCGTAATTATCTTGACTATGCTTGCTATAACCGAGAACATAATGCACTTAATAAAGAGAAAATCAAATGGGATGGTAAAGGGTTGCAATCATTGTAGTAAATTTTATGAGATAATGAACGATGGATTCAAGAGTATAATATAGTGGAATGTGTGAATTATCAAAAATATATATATATATATATATATATAGTGAAATGTGTTCCATTTTTGTGAAATCTTGCACAAGTGTGTTCTTGAACCCTAACATGGCACAAGAGGTATTCTAGCTGCTTAACGAAATTGAGAGGCATAAAGGTGGCAATGAGGGTCTCACACGGAGAGAGTATCCCTGGAAGCCCGTTCTCTTGGGATAGACCATGATGTCACCACTCAGGTATGTAACCTAGGTGCATAGGCATCACTGGTAATTGTGCGGTAAGCGACGCACTGGTGGTTATGCGGTAAGCGACACATTGGTATTGTATTAACTAAGGGGGAGTCAGGATTGTTCGTGGCCAGTGTTAGTGGTTGGATAGGAATGACATTCCGTGGGGAGTTGCCTAGAATTAACTTAATTGATTGTTATTCTTGAGAACCGAAATTTAATTATATGCTTTGCTTAATTTTTACTTTCATTGTATGTTATGATCGTGTCGTTATTTTACTTGTATGCTTGTTTGGGGTGTGCTATATAAGCACACTTTTATCTTTTTATCTTTTTGGGGTCATATTACCTCTCTACTTTTTTGCATATCTTTTTGTAAAAAGTCAAAAAGTGCATTTATTTAGATCATCCCAAACAAGGAATGGGAAAAGGGATGAGGTGTGTGTGTTTACTAGGCATTCCAAGCTTATGACGTTTTATGCTAGGTGAATTTTCCATCTAGAATTGAATCTCTAAAAGGTTTGAGAAGCCATGGCTGCCCTAGAGATTAGATTTTATATTTCTTGTATTTTAGATAATCTTTTTATATTAAGAAACTGATCTATATTTAATGACTTAAAGAATTTTATCTGTAACTATTATTAATATTTTCCTTTAGTGTAATTATTTATATTTTGTGCTTAATTATTTTGTATAATGTTGTGTATCCGCTAGTTAAACCCCAGTGTATTATTGTATTATATTACTGATGTTTCCAAAATTTAGGGCGTCACAATACTTTGAAGTTTCTGGACAAAACCAGAGATGAATTCAAATTTGAATTCGTTCAACTACTATGTTGTCGAAGCCTTCTTTGGAGTCAATTTCGCAGTCACTTGGAAAATATTTTGAACAATCAAATATACGAAGTGAATCACCACCTGGCAAGGAACGCATTTCCACTTGGACATACCTCAGTCGGTGTCTGGCGCCCATCTCAATTTAGGCTCAAAGTTGACCAAAACTCATGGTTTCACAAACCATTTTTCCAACAGCCACTGCTCCAAATAAGACTGCAGCCTTTGGTAGAGACCTAGGTGAGCCAAAATGAAATGGCATCATCGTAATGGTGGAGACCTAGGTGAGCCACGCCGAGTTGAGAGTATTAGTGGAGATCTTGGAGTCTTGGTGAAAGTAGGTTTGGAATAACATTATAGGGTTGCTCCCTCTCTCTCTCTCTCAAACACACACACAACTTTTTTTTCTCTAGAATGCTTCAATCTCTACACAAATCTGGATTGAACAGCTTTCACTCTTCGAAGACAATTGGGTTTCAAGTTTTTTCAATCTTTAAATGTAGAATCACATATGAGAATGTCTTGATTTGTATGATTTTCTTCGAGTTATATTCTATAGCAAGTTTATACGAGAATGTCTTGATTTGTATGATTTTCTTCGAGTTATATTCTATAGCAAGTTTATACATGTGTGTACATATCTACAATTATTTCAGAGTGTTGGAATGATTCATGTATGTGCAGTTATGTGTCCATGTTCCTAGTTGATTATGCTGATGTTCGATTGGAAGTTTTGGACACTTAATTTAGAGCTTTACCATAGAATTACAGAGAGTAGTAGATTGTAAGGATTTTTAATATGATTATTTATTTATTTATTTATTTATTTATGACAATGACAGAACTCATATTGCAATGACAGAGCTAGGTTTTTGAGCCCATTGAAGTGAAATATTTTTTATTTGAAGTATCATTTTTTTCTTAAATCTTTATGATGACAACTTTGTATATGTATCAGATAAGTGTCAATTTTGACAGATAATAAAAAATTTCAATTGATAAGTTGAGATAAGCTCAAAATTTGAACATATAGTGTATTTCAATAGCAAAGATTTGAACAGATAAAAAATCAACAAATAATTCAAGCAAAAAAATTAGACAGACAATAAAATTTGAACAAATAGATTTAAACAAATAAGAGAAAAAATTGAACAGATAATAAAACTTGGACAGATATTTGAACAAATAGGGGAAAACTTGAACAGATAGGGAAAATTTTTGAACAAATAGGAAAAAAAATTTGAATAGATAGGAAAAAAATTTGAATAGATAGTTAACAAAAGTCAATAAATAAATTAAAAGATAAAATTGAAAATAAAATGTCCTTCAAAACAAACAAAATGACTTCTCACCAAACTAAATGGTGGACTTCACATCAACAAAAAATATTCATTGGACCTAATGTCTTATACTCTATTTAGATTAGATTTATCACTAATTTTCTCAAAATAATATCTATTATATCCTAAAAAAAATCCTAAATGTTTAGCTCACCCTACAAATCAGATTGATCCCAATTCTCTCTAATTCCACTTCTTGCGCAAAAAACACAACAAATCAAACCTCTCCCATCAAAGCCTACCCCTTGTCGTCCATCCTGTCGAAGCCGTCGAAGCCCACGAACAATGTCAAATATCTCCCTAACACTTACTAGAAGAAGTTAAAAAGTTTAAAGGTATGGAAACACATAGTCAAATATTTTCATTTTTTTCGGATACTCAATATTGAACAAAATTGAATTTATTTGGAAATAAATTTTTGAATATATGTAATTTTCTTTGAGATATAATACTGGATAGTTCTTTTTGTTCGGTATTAGAAATTAGAAAATTAAATGTTCAAAAATATAGAGCCCAACATAGACAATTTGTTCGGATTAAATACTGAACAATATTAAATATTTCAGAAATACAATACTAAATATATGAATTTTTTTTCAGAAACCAGTTTCTGAAAAATGTAATTTGTTCAATACTGAATTTCTGAATGAATTCTGAAAATTCACCGACCAAAAACGATGGAGATGAACAGAAAACTCACATTCTCTATTAAAAAAAAGAAGAAGCTTGGAATTGTCTTTTTCAATGTCCGTTGTTGACATTAATATGAAATAGAATGCAAACATGATTGATTCAAAAGAAATATGGTTGAGCATGAAGACGCAAATTGGATAGAGTGAGAAGATAAGAGAGAATGGAACATTGAGTACTTCTACACTTTTTTTAATATCAAGTACTTTTAGTCATTTTAAATAAGGACATAATAATTATAAAAAAAAGATTTAGATTAATTACAAAAAAAATCTCAAGGTTTTATGCATTTTTCATTCTAAACCCTAATGTTTCAATTTCGACAAATTAAATCCTGGAATTCCATTCTTGTTTCAATGTATCTCCTCTGTTCATCTCCGTCTGTGTAATGTAACGGAGGAAATTCAAAGTGAAAAATACCGGATTTAAAGTGAAAAACACATGAAACCTTAGGGTTTATTTTGTAATTAACCATTTTTTTGTTTTTAGTAATTTTAATTTTTTTAAAAAATGGTTAATTACACAAAAAATCCCAAGGATTTAAAATGAAAAACGCGTGAAATCTTGAGATTTTTTATCTTCTCACTCTATCCAATTTGCATCTTCATGCTCAACCATATTTCTTTTGGTCGTTAATGCTTTTTTCGTTAACGACCAAAATTCATTGAGTCCTTCTGGCATCAAAATTCTATTTTGATGGACTTAATAAATTAAAAATTATTAGACTGTCCTTTTTTGCATTAACAAATTAAGTTGAGAGATTTTTTACCAAATTTTTCTAAATTTTACAAAATATTGTTTCATAAAATTGTTTTTGTCCTTCCCTATTTCATTTCCCTAATCTTCCATCTCTCAATTTCATTTTCCTAATCTTCCATCTCTATCCCATTTTTTCTTTACAACTCACTCGATTGCTATTCATCATAGCAAACCTCCATTACCACCAACCCCCCTCTCTTGCCAGTGGTAACCCTTCTCCAACCCTCCTTGCCACTACTAGGGGTGGCCTTAGGTGATTTGGGACTTTTGACAAAAAAATCTAGGAGACGCCTATCAATTCTAACTAAATTTTTCACTAAAAATACAATTAAACTAAAGAATTAAGTTTAAAAAACAAATCAAAAGAAAAAAACAAATATAATTTTATTTAAACTTGTACAATAATTCAACTATAAAAGGTAGGGTAAATTCTAAGCTGCCTTCTTTATGTTTTATCATTTTCTCACTTTAGTTTTTAAAATTTATTTTTTCTCACTTTAACTCTTCATGTTTCAAGTTATTTCCAATTTACTCTTAAAATTAATTTATGTCCAAAATTAGACAGAAAATGATACATTAACAGTCACGTAGTATAAAATATTTTATAATATATAATTCACACTTTTAACATAAACCCAAATTTTAATATAATAATATATTTTATGTATTATGTGGCAATTAATATGACATTTTCTGTCTAATTTTGAATAAAAGTTGGCTTTAAGAGAAAATTAAGAAGCATTAACGACCAAAATGAAAAAAAGACCAAATATAAAAAAAAAAAAAAAAAAAAAAAACTCTAAAGGCCAAAATGAGAAACTGACTATACGTAAGGGAGCAAAATGTATTATCCTATACATGTACAATCATTCAATCAGTTTAAATGAGAAAAAAAATAATCTTTAATATGTTATCTTTTAAAATTGGCATCAAATTCAAATTTAATGAAAAAAGTTTGATTAGTTTTCAATTTAATAAAAAAAGGGAATCTCTCTTAATTTGATAAAAGGATTGAAGTTGATTTTTAAACACTTTTTTACTAAATTTAAATTTGATATAAAAAATAGAGATGCTTTTAGAAAACCAAAAAAAACAAAAAAAATGAGGGGAGTGGGGAGGGAATTAGCAGTTTAGTATATATTTGTAAAAAAAATTTGAAAAAATTACCCATAGATCCTGTTTGAAATATGTATACATTATTTAATCCAACAACTTTTTGAGTAGACCCACAAGTCTTACTTTTCCCCCCTCTCTCTTTCTCTATTCTTTGTGCCTTATTCTTTACGTTTTCCTCTCTCTTTTTTCTTGCGTTTTCCTCTCATTTTCTTTATCATGGACGACGACCGGTGATCACACATTTCTTTTTCTCTTTCTTTTTCTAATATATAGTCACCAGTGACCGATGACTACCATTGGTTGGGGTTCACCACCAACCACCAACCATTGACATCAATTTGTAACCTCATCCTCACCAACGGCGAAAAGATGAGTAGATCTACTCAAATCTAATGAGTAGATCTATATGAGATCCGACTAGATCTAAACAAAAAATAGTTGCTGGAGTACAATATTCTTTCTATATATATTTTTTCCTTTGATTTCTCAATTTTTCTACATTTTCTCTGTTACGCAAGTCTATTTTTTTGTTTCAATGGAGAAAATTTTCAAATTCTGAATAAGTTATTTTTGAGTATTAGCTACAGGCGGTGAAAATTGTAAAATTTTACAGTTTCAATTTTTTTTTGGGCTGGAATGAATCATGGTTTAAAACTGTAAAATTTTTCAGTTTCATAACATTCTTTAAAATTGTAAAATTTTACAGTTTCATAACATATTTTTTCAGTTTGATTAATAATGATAAATACTTAATAGATATTTGCTTTGAAACTGTAACATTTTACAGTTTCAAAACTTGTTTTTCAGTTTGATCAATATTGAAGATTATTTGCTTAAACCCTACAAAAATTGAAAAATAACATATGTTTTTGCCATTATTGCTGTTTTTTGTCGTTACATTTATTATTATTATTTTAGTTTATCAATATTTAGCACACTTTGCTATGTTTTTTTACTCTAATTTCTCTATTTTTTTTTGGATAATATTCTAGACATTCCAATGAGTCTCTAAGGATGTTTTTAACGCCCAGAGAACGTTTTGAACATTCTAGTGACTTTCATTGGTATTCATAACAGTCCGGTGAACTTCCGGCAACTTCCCAGCAATACTTCAGCGACTTTTCAGCGATACTCCGACGACTTCTGGGTGATGTTGTACATTCCAGCGAGTCTCCGGTGACCGTCAGACGGAAGCTCGACGGTAATGGGATATAACAGCATCCGTAATTTTTTAATTTTATTTTAAAAATAGGACTTTTTGGTAACTGAGAGGGTAATTTATGATCTGGAGTTGGGCCGAGATATCGACCGAGCAAGTTGAGGGCCCAACGGTGCATAGGTCCGAGACGATCGACTTTTCACCCAAAGTGGGCTGCCAGAATTTGGGCCGGGCAGAGTACGGGCTGAGTGTCACCCCGGACCGGACAGAAACTGCTCGGTAAGGCAGTGCTCGGTCGGACCAGGGTGCCCGGTCCGAAGATGGCCACAGCCGGATTGACCGAGGGACCGGCGGCCAGGACACACAACGAATCCCAGGAAGTTGAGTGGCCGGTGCCCGGAAAGGCATGGTCAGCCGAGGAGACTGTATGGTCGGCAGGAAGGCCGATCGAAGTATCCGGGCTAGGCTCGGCCGGGATGCCGCTTAGCCCGGTCCTCCGTGTGTCTATCCGGTTAGGCGCTTGAGGTATGAAGCATGGTATGACCGAGGAAGGGCAGCTCGGCTGCCGAGCTCCAGCTGTGCTGACAGGCAGTTGAGAGCAGGTCAATCAACATGGGCTTGGATCATCATTGATTGCTAACGGGTTTCTTTGTTTTGGCAGCGGAGTACGATGTAAGTATTTATGTTTTAGCATCCCGCATGCGTGTGAGTGTTGCCATGACAGTATGCTTGCCATGCGGCTAAATGCTTATATGATAAACTGTTTGAATGCCTGTGGGTGAAGGTTGGATTACTTGAGTTGGAATAACTCGTTGAATTCCGTATTTTGGCCTACTCGCGAGTAGCAAATTCCAAAGTGTTTCCAAAACGAACGGATATGCAATGCTTATTTTCCAAATTAGGCAATCTGGTCTATACTTGTTTGCTGTGCGCATAACATAGTAATTCTAGGCTAAAACCGGAATAAGAACACATAACGTTTTCAAAAGTGAATATCACGTTAGTAGAGGCCGGTCTTCGGACTGGGCGAAAGGCGGTGCTCATAGCTGACCTTCCCTGATCGTACCCAAGCTCCCGAGCCGAGACAACTCCGGTGATGACGGACATGTGGCCTTCGGCACGAGTCAGGGTTTCCTAAATTTCCCCATTAAAAAAAAATATTTAGGTGGCGACTCTGTATCTGGCAAAGCAGTCCATGTTTGGCACTTCTTTAAAAAATCTGTTTCTCAAAACGATTTGCCGGATTTGGACTCTTGGTCAGATTAAGAACCGTGACACAAATCGAGTCCGAACTGTAGCGAGGGCCCCCGGCGGGCGCGTCTACACTAGCATTCTCAAATGCTCAAAATAATGCGTGCCAAATGCACATCTAGAGTAAACTGAGCGCCGCCCGCAAGCGGGCTTGTGAGTGCCAACTGGATTAGTGAACCTGGAGGATAATGTAATGTGATCAGGGATGAACCACCTGCGGGCGGCGCTCAGTTTACTCTAGATGTGGCATTTGGCACGCACTATTTTGAGCATTTACGAATGCTAGTGTAGACGCGCCCACGCGGGGGCCCTCGCTACAGTTCGGACTCGATTTGTGTTCACGGTTCTTAATCTGAACCAAAGAGTCCAAATCCGGCAAATCGTTTTGAGAAACAAATTTTTGAAAGAAGTGCCAAACATGGACTGCTTTGCCAGATACAGAGTCGCCACCTAAATATTTTTTTTTAATGGGGAAATTTAGGAAACCCTGACTCAGTGCCGAAGGCCACATGTCCGTCATCACCGGAGTTGTCTCGGCTCGGGAGCTTGGGTACGATCAGGGAAGGTCAGCTATGAGCACCGCCTTTCGCCCGTCCGAAGACCGGCCTCTACTAACCGTGATATTCACTTTTGAAAACGTTATGTGTTCTTTATCCGGTTATTAGCCTAGAATTACTATGTTATGCGCACAGCAAACAAGTATAGACCAGATTGCCTAATTTGGAAATAAGCATTGCTATTCCGTTCGTTTTGGAAAACACTTTGGAATTTGCTACTCGCGAGTAGGCCAAAATAACGGATTTCAACGAGTTATTCCAACTCAAGTAATCCAACCTTCACCCACAGGCATTCAAACAGTTTATCATATAAGCATTTAGCCGCATGGCAAGCATACTGTCATGGCAACACTCACACGCATGCGGATGCTAAAACATAAATACTTACATCGTACTCCGTGCCAAAACAAAGAACCCGTTAGCAATCAATGCATGATCCAAGCCCATGTTGAATTGA
>NW_021026097.1:343079-359274 GCF_004153795.1 Camellia sinensis
TGTCTAATGCAACACATACAGGATGCAATTAGATAGGCTCGGCTAACCCAGACATGGCATGTGAAATGCAATCAATTGATGCACGTATTCAATTTGGAATTGAAGTACAAATGCAGTTAGCGTGATGTACCGAGCCCGGTGCATGTAAGACAAATGGATGAATGCACGCATGCATTTGCATGAGGTATGCTAATTTAAACGTGCCCTAATCTACCATCATAAGCAGGTAAATAAAAGGGAAGAAAGAAGTGGGGGTTGGAAGACATTCACACACTCACCCACACTTATTACAGACTTGCCCTCGCCCGGAGGGACCAAATAAATAATACAAATTAACTAACTACGCAAGCTAATTAAATATTACAAATTGCCTAATCAGTTAACAAACTAATTTAGACTAAGAAAAGCAGTAAACCGCCTCGGGAAGGGAGCTAGATGCAGCGCGTGCTCAGGTCCTGCTCGGAAGTGCGCCGCCATGCATAGTCTACCTCTATTTTCCCTGCTCTGCCTCTCTGAAGACTGTCAAAGTCTCAAGGATGCCTCTCTGGATACTGTGAATCACCACCAGCTGAGTAGAATGCCTACCGGCAGTGTCATGTGGTCACTGGCACAAAATGAATCCATCAGCTGGTTATTCACTGCCGGCCAGCAATCTATACTGCCGGTCGGCAAAGAATGCCTGCAGAACTTGCAACTCACAGCAGCAGAGGACAGAACTTGCATGGCGATACAATTCAAGGCATATATGCACCAATCATGTCCCCTATCATGTTTGGGACTCAAAAGGACATGTGTCTCGATTCTCGGACCACCAATCACGCAATTCCATGCATGATGGCCCAAAGAGTCAAATGTGCAACTTTCATGTCAAATGAAATGCAAACCAAACAAACAAACCAATGCCCAATTCCTATCACCAAGTCAAGGAACAAGGCATGCATGCAAGATGCAATGCAACCTAGGCATACAAGCTAAGGATGTAACATGGCATGGCAAGACACTTATGCAAGCATACAAGCAAACATGAGGCAATGCAAACTAATGAAAAGATGGACTTATACATGATTTAGGCAACTCTAAACACATGCACATGTTAAAGGGCCAATGCTTAGGCACAAAAGAGGGACTCTCAAGCACACTTGAAAAGGGATAGCATGGACAATTAGCAGGCAACATAAGCTCTGAAAATCATGCTAAGATGGTGTCAAACCAAGCAAACAAAATAGACCAAGCATGCAATGAATGGCCCAAGTACTTGAAGCAAGTCAAAGGGACTTGAACCATGGCTAAGCCAACCAAGCCTCACAAGGTTAAGAGGACTTAAAATAGGTTCAAGACAGACCTAGACCATGCAAAAGGGGCCCCCTAGATGGCATCTAAGTGGCTCAAATTCAAAGGCATGTACAATAGCCAAAACATGGAACATGCTACACAAGCTTTCAAAGCGTTGAAGAGGCATCCTAGGCAAACATATAGGCATGCAAAGGGGACTGAAATGACATGATGGATGGTTCTAAATCACCAAATCAATGCAAAAAAGTCATCCTACACATTCACATACTTAAGGCCAACAAGCCGGAATGCAAAGGGGCTATACTAAGCATGCCAAATCCGGCCCAAAAAACTATGGACAGACCTAAAACATGGCAAAATATGCACAAAAGCTTCACAAGACTAAGCCTAAAACATGCTTGAACAAAGGCTAACAACCTAAGGCATATTAAGGCAATAACAAGGCATTACATGGTAGGTATGCTAAGCATGCATGGTGTACCAAAACCAACAATAAACAGAGGCATATTATGATATAATAGGCACAAAAAAACAGCCAAGGCATGGTCAACATGAAGCTTAGCTAGATGCTCCCTCAAGAGGCCAAAAATGGTCCATTTCAAGGACAACAAGGAGAGGGGATGGCCCTCCCCTTTTGGAGACTTCAAGGCACCATCTTCACCACTGAAATCCCTCAAGATTTCAGTGGTGAAGAGGCCCAAACACCAAAGTCTCGAAACTTGCACAAAATAGCACAAAATGGGGCCTTTCAAGGCCTAGGAGGGGTCAAACCCCTCCAAACCACAAAACACTCTGAATAAACAATCAAAAGGGCTAAAAAATAGAACTTTTTTGTATTATACACTAAGCTCAAAAACGATTTTAAGATAGGTAGAAATACAATGCAAGATTGGGGAATAAAGAGGCAAAATCGTTACCCTTGAAGACCCCTTTAACAATGGTGCTCCAAAAGCCCTCCTTGGCTTGAATCCAATTCCAAAACACCAAAACCAGCCCCTTAGAACCTCAGTAGCCAAAGGAAGGTGAAACACTAGGTGTTTGTGTACAATAGTATGGACTAAAACACCTAGAACACAAAGAGAGAAAAAGAGAGATAGGAGATATGTATGAACCCTAACCCTAAAACCAGAGCTTCTCTCTGTCCTTTCTATCTCTAAAATGTCTCAAGTGTCTAACCCTAAAGCCAAGAGACAAGGCTCTCTCTTATAGAGCTTAGAATAGAACATTAATAACAAGACAAGCTTCACAAGAGGGAGATCCCTCCATACACATGGAGGGGAGCAAAAAGCAAGACAGCTGTGACAAAATATCTGCAAAAGCAGATGCACAGTAGTCGGCCAGCCAAAGATGCCATTTTGGCAAAATTGAGTGCCGACCGGCAACAAATAGTGCCGACGGCAATATATTGCCGATGGCAAGCAAAAAACCAGCCGGTGGCTCTAGCCACTGCCGGTGGTGTGTGGGGATGCCTCACAAGGCATTCTCTGCCTCTCCAAGGCAAAACACAAGTGTTTGGTGCAAAACCAGACACAAAACGGTCAAGTTCGGAGATCCTGAGGCAAGGCGCGCGAGCCGAGACCTCCGGGAACTCCAAACGAACACAAACATGGATGATCACCGGGTGTTCAAACGGTGACGTCCAAGTCTTGAGGACGGTCAAAAATGGGGTGTCTACAGCTAGTTTTTGTACTTTCTGACTTGGGTATTGAGTCAGCTCTGTTGTGTTGTATAGAGTCAGTCTTTTTGTACTGAGTCAGTTGGGTCTGTCTTGTTGTATCGAGTCAGTCTTGTTTTGTTAGAGTCGGGTGATTTCGGCGGTATTACCTCGGACATCACTTGCTTGTTTTGTGTTTGTCTTTTTGCTTTCTTTTGAGTCTGTTTCTGCCTTGGAGCCAGTTGTGCCAACAGATTTTGAATGAAACAGTGGTGATTTTCACACTCTTGTGTTTTGCTTCTACCTTGTGCCAGTTGTACAGAAGATTTCAACGAAACGACAGTGCTTTTCGCCTACTTTTCTGTGTCTTGAAATCATTGCATTGACCTAAGTTTTTCAAAACTTGTTGAACATTGTGATGAAAACAAAGAAGAAGGAATTCTTCAGGTTTTGCAAAATTTGATCAAACTGAGAGAAAGAGAGGCGTGCTAAGCCCTTAATGAATGAAATTATGCTTGTTAACGTGAGTACTGAGAAGGATCCTGGCTTGATCCAGATTGGTTTTACATTGTCTTCAATGCGAGCGATTTATCGCTTTCTTAAAAGATTTCAAAAATATTTTGCGCCGTCCTGCGAAAACCTGTGTGGAATCGCTCTTGAGATTGTGCAGCTTAGGATCACTCTCAGCCTCGAGACTCGACCCTTCTACTTTCAAACCTTGAACTTGGATTCAGAATGTTCAACGGTCAACCACAATGTGAAACCTGTGTGGCCAGATTTGAAGCAGCCCACGAACTAGGGGCAAGAAAAGTCAAATCAAGAAGCTTGTGAAGCTAGATCAAGAGCACCCCTCGAACTAGGGGCAGCAAAAATGTCAAATGTGCTCGAAGAGTGAAAATTTGGGACATTTCTCATGCCAACAAAGATCGGTAAGAATGACAAATCCCAGAAGGGAGGAAAGAAGAAAGTATTGCTGAAGAACAACCGAGTTATTATCCACAACATTAGGGGCAAATTCAGCCCCCATTGGATGGACTTCTGTATCATCAGCGAACAACAACCATTCTCCTATATTCAGATGCCTTCGAGATTCTAAAACCATTCAACATGAACCAAGCTACACTTTTACCCTTGAGAGGCTCGCTGGGCTGAAAACTCAGAAGGGCGACCCAGGCAAAAGTTAGAGCAAATGAAAAAAAAGAAAAGAACAAAACAAAAAGAAAAATTCAAAGAATAAAGAAAAGATGAAAAAAAGAAGTGAAATGAAAAGAAGAAAAGAATTGACAAGAAAAGAAAAACAAAGCTCGCAAGGTTGAAAACCTGGAAGGGCGGCCTTGGCAAAAGTTAGAGCGAAAAAGGAGAGGTTAATACCCGAGTGTACCTTAACACTCGGAACTACGTCAGGCTTGATTCTCATGTTTGGGATACGTAGGCAACTTCATTCTGAAGTTCAGCCATAAACGCTTCCAAATCAATTGTGTCCATGTAATGGTTCTGATCATCTTTGTCTTCTCTGTATCTGAGAGTTCGGTTATGATCATCACTTTGAGGACTGATTACAGTGCGCTATGCTGCCATTCAGACAAGGGGCAACTTTCCGTTGCTGGATTTGTTACCATGCAGCACTGTTCAGACAAGGGGCAATTTTCCATTATTTTGGATCTAAGGTTGTGCATCTCGAGAGTAGGTTCCGTGCTTGTTGAGCAGTGGCCATTTGCAAAAACAGTTTTGAGATTTTTTTTTAATGAGGTTGACTAATTTTCCCTCGAAAACTATTCCATTTTTCCAAAACTGGACCATTTCTTGGACCCAAAAAAGGAAAATTTTCAGTGCTCATAGCCTGACTTGCATGATTTCAAATTAGAAAATCGAACAAGCGTGTGAATCTAACTCTCATGTTGGTCAAAATTGTTTTAGCAAAAGCTCAAAAGACAAAAAATGGTCAAAATGATGAACTAGGAGCACAGTTGAGTCAGGTGTTCTGTCTTTTCCCCATTGTCAACATACTTGCCAAAAAGGGCACCGTATTCGCCATAAAGGGGCACCGCTGAAGCTGACCGCAAAAGGGCAAAAAGCTCTCACATCCTCCAAGCAACGAGGTATTCAAGCTAAGTGTGAAGCACGAAATGGAATGGATCAGGATATTCCACTCCTTCATCTAGACAGGTAAGATCACATCCATACTAGCCAAGGGCGCGCCAACCGCTGTCAGCTATGGATCTATTGCACATCCTGTCACAACTCCTCTGTGAGAAAATTCACTAGTTGTGCGCAGAAGAATGAGAATCTAGCGGAATGCTAGGGACAAGAGCCCACAACTTCTTGTTTATCCATCAACCACCCAGGGGAGGATAAAAAATGAGAGATTGAAGAATAGAGAGGTACGGCCTTTAGATATGCGCTGAGAGGAAAAGTGAGAAAAGGGCTTTTCAGAGAAAAAGAGATGGAGGGCCGAGTGATGTGAGAATCACAAATAAGAAAGGGTGGGAAACAATACCCGAAGAAACAGGCTCCTCGTGAACTGAGAGGTCTCCCACTGGTGGTACACATCTGAGTGTTGTGTGTGTTTTTGTTCGTCTCGATTCTTGTTTGGAGTCGTCTCGTGCGTCAACAGATGTGTTTAGGTTGTTTTACCTGTTGTTTTTTTTCATTTGTTGAGTCGTGGTGCGCCGTGTCCAGTAGTAGGCTCAATACCCGGTCGAGAATTCATTTCTCAATTTCAAATTGTTTTGGGCTCAGAGTGCTGTGCCATTCTCCGCATTTGTGCAAAATAGGATTTGTTCTTTCACAAAGCTGTAGGGTTCAACCCAGGTCATGTCAGAACAGTAAAACTAGGACCTATTTGAATCTATATGGGTTCCAGACTGCAAAGCAAAAGAAAAGAGGGGAAATTGAAGCATCTGAGTTTGTTTCAACTTCAGAAAATTTTGAGATTCCATTCGAGATGTACATCCTCAGGTCTTGTCAATACTCCGAAGTATGAGTGTGCCTCTGCCTCAAGCTCAAGTTCAAGCCTGCTTCAAAGCCAGTATGGCAGTCAGAAGTGCTCTCCCTGAGTACCATTCCCCGCCAGAGTTATCTTGGCTGTGTTTGAAATGAGTTTCTAGGAGACCGACTGTGAGTTGAAGGAAAGAGTTCGAAGAACACAAGGGGAGATCCCCGTCAGAATAGAGCGGTTTATCGCCATTCACTCCATGAGGTGCTTTCCAAAAAACACCGCTTTGTTTGTTTATTGCATTCTCTATGCATCATGCTCTACATTTCTTGAAACACGTATTGCATCATCGCACTTATTGCATTTATTTGCATATTGTGTTATCTTCTATGTTTTATCCTTCCACGCTGTGCATCATTTAGAATCGTTATCCTCCGGAGCTATCTCAGGACGTGTGAAAGCGCGACCCTGGGCGTGTTTTATCTCAGGATGCGTTGTGCGCGCATCTGGGTGGTTGTTTTCGGTCCTCTTCTCACGATTTTAGCGTGGTTTGAGTGTCCCTTTCCTCACACGATTTCAGCGTGTTTGGAATTTATCTCAAGTTGCGTTGTGTACGCGCCTGGGCAGGTTGTTTTGGACCTCTTCTCATGATTTCAGCATGGTTTGAGTGTCCCTTTTCCTCACATGATTTCAGCGTGTTTGGAATTTATCTCAGGTTGCATTGTGTACGCGCCTGATTGTTTGTTTGTGGACCTCCTCTTACGATTTTAGCGTGGTTTGAGTGTCCCTTTCCTCACACGATTTCAGCGTGTCTGGAATTTATCTCAGCTTGTGTCGTGTACGCGCCTGGGCGGGTTTTTTTGGACCTCTTCTCATGATTTCAGCGTGATTTAAGTGTCCCTTTTCCTCACACGATTTCAGCGTGTTTGGAATTTATCTCAAGTTGCGTTGCATACACGCCTGATTGTTTGTTTTTGTGTCCCTCCTCTCATGATTTCAGCATGGTTGGAGTATGCCACCCTTTGCATCTACGGCACTATCTATTTTCCCACACTGTTTTGTGCACCTTACTTGCATTGTGCATGCATTTTATCGTGCTATTTTGTGCATCGCACTATTTTGTGTACCTTACTTGCATTGTGCATTACATTACATTCGCGCTATCTTGCGCGCCTCACCTGCACTTGTTAGTGCATTGCATTGTTCGTGCTATCTTGCGCACCTTACCTGCACTTGTTAGTGCATTGCATTGTTATGCACTTTTCACTATGCATTGCTATGCACTTTTCACTTGCATTGCTATGTATATTCCCATCGGCATCATATGTGCACATGTTTATCTTGTATTGAAATTGTAGATATAGCATTGATCATATGTTCCTGTTATATTGTACTTGTCAAAATCTCTCTCTTGTGCAGGCACGATATTGTATGTACGGTTCATTTGAAGCCGGCACGACCAGACGAACCAGACGGTATTGTATGTACTCCGCGTAAGACGCAGTGAGAATTGCATAATTTTCTCACATCCTTTCTGCATGTAATGTAGTTTGATTTGTATTCGCCTACTTAAATTGTTGCATTTATTGTGTATACTTGCTTCATTACAGCTTTCTTTGCATGATCATAAGTTATGCTCATCTTTGTGCATGTCATTTGCATCTTGCCCCTGCCTGAGGGCGCATCTCTTTGTCATCTTGCCTGTTTGCCTAAGTCTTCGGCCTTGTCAAAAATGGGTCGTCTCTAGGCTTTGACATTCACTCCCATCACTTATGGCTTCCGAGTTCTACCAAAGAGGGGCAACTGTAGGCACCCTATATTTGACCAATCTTAAGACTCAAACGTCATCGATTGACCGCTCGGTGATAGTGGATGTTGTGCTCGTTCTGAGTTTTTGGAGTTTTGGTTGGGTGCCTTGCCTTCGGGCCTCTGAACTCTTCGTGCTTTGGCTCGGTTTGCGGACCGAACCTTGCTTTCTTTTCCCTGGAGGGAGGGAGAGGTCTTGTAGACCATCTCTTTGTGGTCGTAGACCAGTTTTTGCAGTCGTAGACCACTTTTCCCGCCTGGAGACTAGTTTTCGATTTTTGGAGCCTTCAGCCGTGCGCCTTGTCTTGGGACCGCTTAACGTTCTCCGTTTGGTGTGGTTTTTGAACCACACCTTGTTGCCTTTTCCTAGAGGGACACTGTGGTCCAGGAGACCACTTTTGTGGTCATAGATCACTTTTGATGCTCGTAGACTAGTTTTCGAGTCTCCCAACTGCGCGCCTTGACTCCCGAACTTTCGTCTTGCATCCTTTTTGGTTTGTTTTTGGTACAAACCTTGTTTTCCTTGTTTAGAAGGTGGTACAAGGGTGGGAGACCAGTTCTTTCCCTTGGAGACCATTTTTCTTCCCGTCAGCCTGTTTTCTGGTCGGGAAACTGGTTTTCATGGTCTTTGGGCCACCTTTTCTGGTCGACCACCACACCATTGGCTTACTTTCAATGTGTAGACTTCTCCTACCCATGGCACACCACTTGTTGTCTTGGGAGACCACTTGTGGTGGTCGGCCGACCATTTTAAGTAGCTGGCCGACCACTTCAAGTGGTCGGCTGCTTTTTGTCACCTATTTGGAGATATTTTCCTCCAACTGTGCCAGCTGGAGCGCACTGAAACCATCCTCCATACACGTGTATGGATGGATGGCCTTGGACCCTTAGCTTCCTCAAGAAGCTTGAGCCTTGGTTCTCTATAAGTGAGAACCTCCTCCTTCCTCCTCCAGGTTCAGAAAAATTACCTTGAGAGTTATACATACACCCTTGTATCTATGTTGCTCTTGTTCTTCATTTTTATGTTCAAAACGTGCATATTCTTCACACTTTAACACACAAACACACATTTAAACACCATACTCTTGGAGCTGAGGTCCTTTGAGGTTGGTTTTGGAGTTCTTGGACTGGTTGAAGCTCAAAGAAGTTGCTGGAGTTGTAGCTTTGAAAAGGTCTTCAAGGGTGAGCTTTTAACCTTTTAAACCCCCATTTTTTCTTAATCTTTTAGCCCTATTTGCATGCTATTTTAAGCTTAACTTTATACTACAAAAAGTTCTATTTTTCAGTCCTTAAAATGTTTGTTTAAGGTGACTTTTTTGTTTAAGGTCACTTTTTTTTTTCAGTCCTTGTTAGGCCTTGTTTTGAGCCATCCTTTTTGGCTCTTGTTCTAGCCTTTGCATGACCTTTTTACCACTGAAATCCAGAGGATTTTCAGTGGTGGAAAAGTGGTTTTGGGGTCCCAAATAGGAGATGGTCATCCCCTCTCCTTGTGTTTTGAATACTTGCTTCATATGCCTCATGTTTGAGCACGTTTATTAAGCTTGTGTTGGCTTATTCTTAGCATGTTTTTGGGGTTATTTTGGGACGGCATGCCACTGTTTTGGGTTGTCTTGATCACCTCATGCATGCTTAATGCACTTGTAGTGTAAATTTCATAAACTAGTCTTTTATGCTTCATGAAGTAACATGTCTTTCTAGCTTATGTTGACTCCATTTCAGTATGTTTTTGGTGATGTTTTGTCATGTCATACCTCTGTTAAGGTTTGGTTTGGTTGGCCTTTGCATGCTCCATGCACTTGTAGTGTAATTCCATGAATTAACCTAATGTGTCTCATGCTTTAACATGTCATTCTAGCATGATTTTGGCTTAACTCCTAGAAGATTTTGACCATGTTTTAGCATGCTCTAGCTCTGATTTGTGTTGTTTTGGTCATGCATGCCATGCTTTGTATAGCTATAATGCATTCTAGCTTGTTAGCTTTGTGTATCAAGTCCACTAGCATGCATAGCTTGGCCTATTTGAATGATTTGGCATCATTTAAAATGTGATTTCAGTCCATCTAGTGTGTTCATACACTTGCATCTTTCACTTATTCAATGCGTTGGAGGGTTTGCCCTTTATGCCTTAACATGAGTCATTGTGTATGCGTTCATGCCTAAGCTTGTGAGCTATCATTTCAATGTGTTTTTGGGATTATTTTGCCATGTTATAACTCTGATTTTTGTTGGTTAAGTCAGCTCATCTTTGGTCTTGGTAGATGTAGTGTAATCCACCTTATTTGCCTTGCATATTTCATGCTTCATGCTTACCATGCTAGCTTGTTTTGGCTTCCTTTCATGCATGTTTTAGTATCATTTTGACATATTCTAGGACTGTTTTGGGTTGCCTTGGCCATATGCTTCATGTTTTGCATAGTTGTAGTACAAATGCCTATGCTAGCTTGAAGCTTTGGGTACCATAGCATGCTTCATTTGTGTTGTGTACATGATTTGGCATCATTTCCCATGACATTTCAAAGCATGTAGCATTGCCATGTTCCCACTTCATTCACTCTTTAAGTGCCTTTGAGTGTTATCCATTGTTGCCTTGTTTATCAACAGATGTGTTTAGGTTGTTTTACCTGTTGTTTTTTTTCATTTGTTGAGTCGTGGTGCGCCGTGTCCAGTAGTAGGCTCAATACCCGATCGAGAATTCATTTCTCAATTTCAAATTATTTTGGGCTCAGAGTGCTGTGCCATTCTCCACATTTGTGCAAAACAGGATTTGTTCTTTCAAAAAACTGTAGGGTTCAACCCAGGTCATGTCAGAACAGTAAAACCAGGACCTATTTGAATCTATATGGGTTCCAGACTGCAAAGCAAAAGAAAAGAGGGAAAATTGAAGCATCTGAGTTTGTTTCAACTTCAGAAAATTTTGAGATTCCATTCGAGATGTACATCCTCAGGTCTTGTCAATACTCCGAAGTATGAGTGTGCCTCTGCCTCAAGCTCAAGTTCAAGCCTGCTTCAAAGCCAGTATGGCAGTCAGAAGTGCTCTCCCTGAGTACCATTCCCCGCCAGAGTTATCTTGGCTATGTTTGAAATGAGTTTCTAGGAGACCGACTGCGAGTTGAAGGAAAGAGTTCGAAGAACACAAGGGGAGATCCCCGTCAGAATAGAGCGGTTTATCGCCATTCACTCCATGAGGTGCTTTCTAAAAAACACCGCTTTGTTTGTTTATTGCATTCTCTATGCATCATGCTCTACATTTCTTGAAACACGTATTGCATCATCGCACTTATTGCATTTATTTGCATATTGTGTTATCTTCTATGTTTTATCCTTCCACGCTCCTGAGGGTCGAGAACCATACTCCCTTGAGCTCATGGCATAATAGGGAGGGTGGTTATGCACACATATCTTGCAAATACGTTACCATGCCCTTTCTTGCTCTCTGTTGCAACAAAGTGGAGTCTGGCAGCAACAACTGGTTGGTCGACCAGTAAACCTAGCTGGCCGACCACTTTTCCTAGTTTTCAACAAAGAAAAATGGTCCACAGGTGGTCTCCCTTCTCAACAACTGGTCGGCAGCCCTCCTATAGGTCCCCAAGGTGAGTTTGAAGTTTTGTGGAGCTTGGTGCAGTGTTCTGAGAACAATTGGAAACAGAGGCAAGTTGGGGCATCGCGTTGGATTTCCAAACAAGGCGACCGGGCATGCATGCACTCTTCTCCCTCTGAAGCTCCTGTTTTATTGCTTTATTTAGCAAATTTGCTTAGCTAGTTTGTGCTTTGGTTTTGTACTTTAAATAATTAATGTGTTTAACTATTCGATTTGCGTTGTAATAGATTAATTAGTTAGCTTGTTAGTTAATTAGTTTTGTTTTGTAATAATTAGTTTAGTTAGCTTAGATTAGCTGGTTAGCTTCTTATTCGGACCCTACATCGAGAGGGCCAATTGTTGTACTAAGCATGCGTGTGTGTGATGCATGTCTTCCAACCCCCATTTCTTTCTCCTTTTTACTTAACCACTTATGATGGTTAGTTTTAGGGCATGTTTCGATTAGCGTCCTTATGCTTTGCATGCGTGCATCCATTCATCTGTTTTGCATGCACTGGGCTTGGCGCATCAAACTAACTACATTGTATTTCAATACCAATTTGAATACATGTTATCAAGTTGAATTTCACATGTCATCTTAGAATAGCCGAGCCTATTCTAGCTGCACTTTTACATGTGTTGCATTAGCCATCTTAACATGAACTAGGATCATGCATGATTTCTAACTAGTTCTCTATTTTGGCTCAGAGTACATTATGAGTGTTTACTCTTTAGCATATTGCATGAGATGTGTATGTTGCCATGTTAGCATGCTTGCCATGAGGCTATTTGCTTAAGTGCTAAACTGCTTGGATCCCGGTGGGTGAAGGTTGGATTACATGAATTGGAACAATTCATTGAAATTCACGTCTTAGCCTACTTGCGAGTAACAAAATTCAAATCATTTTCACAAACGGACATGTAATGTTTTGTTCCAAATTAGGCGATCTAGTCTGTACTTGTATGCTGCGCGCATCACATAGTAATTCTAGGTTAATAACCGGCATAAGAACACATATGTTTTCAAAAACAAAATATCATGCTTAGTATAGGCCGATCTTTGATCGGGTGAGCGGGGGTGCTCATTGCATGACCTTCCCCTCTCGTACCCAAGTTCCCGAGCCAAGGCAACTTTGGTGATGACGAACACGTGGCCTTAGGCATGAGTCAGGATTTCCAAAATTTCTCCAAAATAAAATATTTAGGTGGCGACTCTATATCTGGCAAAGCAGTCCATGTTTGGCACTTCTTTATAAAAATCAGTTTTTCGAAACGATTTGCCGAATTTGGACTCTTTGGTGATTTATCGGTCTTACATCGCACATTGTAAGATTAGATTAAGAACCGTGACATTGAGTCTGAACTGTAGTAGCTAGAGAAACAAACGAATTCGTGCCCTCGCCGGCGCGGAGATCGGGAGTTCTCTCAGGGGCGGTCTACAGAGTGTCTTTGAGAGTGGAGTGTGGTGAGCATTGAGGGTTGAGTGCATGGTGAGCTATATATGAGGGTTAAGTGATGTGAGCTCATAAATCTTTTACATATCTATGTTCTAATTTTTGTGCAAGTGGTCAAGCTAGTTTAATAGTAGGGAGGAGGGTTGAGCTTGGTGAGAATCTATACATAGGTTCTCTTCTTCTGAGGGATAAGTGTTGTAAGCCAGATTTTTCTAACTGTTTTTTATGCAGATTGTCAAGCTAGCACTTATGTAAGGGAAATCTTTGTTGAGGGTTGAGTGAATTTAGCACATATACTACTTGTAGTGTTGAGAGTTGTTTGAAAGTTGAGATTTTTTTTTGAATTGTTTGTTTGTTGTTCTCTGCCTGTCTGTCTCATATTTGTTGTTGCTTTGTTCCTGTTGTTGTCTTTGTTTGACTAAGAAGTTTTTTTACGCTGCACCTGTTTTGTGCAACCCCCCATGGTCTTGGTATGTGGTGTTTGAGTAGACCTTTTCTGTGCAATGTTTTCTTATTTCTAGGTGAGAAGTGACTGGTTCATTTAGCCTATTTGTTGTGCTGTTTGTTGTCCTGTTTGCTATGTTGTTTGCTGTCCCTTCTCCCATATGTTTGTCATGTTTGATGTGTTGCCTCTGTTCTGCTGTGTTGGTCTTGCCTGCTGCTATATTAGTGTTGCTATGCCGGTCTGCTGCAGAGCTGTTGGGTGCTAAGTGTCACTGTGTTTAGCATGCTGTGCTGTTGAAATCTCTTTTGTCATATTGGTAGCTCAAGATGTTGGTTCATGGTTTTGGTTTTTTTTGACGTTTTCCTGTTTTTGTTGTTTTTTAGTTTAGTGTGGTGGCCGAGATGGTCATTTTGTTCTAGTTTTGTTGAGGCATGGCTGCTTTTGTTGCTTTTAGTTTGTTGGGTCTTCCTGAGGAATGCCTCTTGTATATATACATTCTTTTGTCTTAATTTATAACTTACTTACCTAAAAAAAAAAATTCTGTTATATCAATTTGAGTAGTTTGATGGAACATTGAGCTTTTACTAGAGTTTATCTTTTGTGAACTAATCATTTCTTTTTTTTGGTAATGAGGTTTTCCAGGGTATCTCCCTGTCCTAACACTCTTAACACATTACACCAAACCTTAGCAGCACGTGATCTACAGACTGACTAGAGCAGTTTATAGAAGCAACAATTATCAACAATTCGAGGTGACACTATCTTCCTCCTTACTAATAGATTGCAAGTAGTAATTATATATTTTTTTTGCATTGTGAACCAACAGAAAACTTGGAACGCATAACCAAATGATATAATCTACTCATGGAGGCTACATAAATTAAATCATCATTTACATAACTCCATGGCATTCTATCGTGAGTTTGATTGTTGCCCTTAAAGCCATCCAATGATCTTATAATTTCTCCTCTTCTTTTTCCCAGGGACAAAGTTTGCTATTATTACTTAACTTCTATCCAATGCTCTCTCTCCTTTAATGGCCACAATATTAGATATAACCTCTTTTTTTTTTTCTTTTTCTTTTTTTCTTTTTTGTAATGACTAGGCTAAGCTGTTCTTAATGACAAATTGCCTACCCATGTTAGAATTTGTTCCAATGCCAACAATTAATTTAAGCCTCTGTTTTATCATATTACTAAATATTGTCTCACCCCCTACCAATCATATAATATCATACCAATCCTTGATACCTTCTTTGAATTAAATGTCTTAGGCAACCATGAATTTCTCTTCACATTGTATTTTTCACACAGAACTTTTCTTTATAGCGCAGGCATAATTTATAATTTTTAAGTGATCAAATACCAATCTCACCCAAATCTCTTGATCTATTCACATTGTCCCATTTAATCAGCCTAAGCTTTCTTTAATCCTCCTTGTCTCTGATACGTTAGAAGCTACACTGAAATTTCTCCAATTCATTAGCCACACATAAGGAATCTTAAATACAGACAAAAAGTAAACTGGTAAATTACCAAGTGTGGACATGATTAATATCATCCTAGTTAAAATTGACTCCAAAGAAGGCTTCAGCAACACGGTAGTTGAACGAATTCAAATTTGAATTCGTCTCTAGTTTCGTTCAGAAACTCCAAAGTGTTCTAATGGAAATTCATTTTCAATTGTGATTTGGATTCTCTCTTTTTCTTGAGAATTCTAGATGGAGGTTTGATCTGATATAGGCAAATTCTGGTAACTTCATCGTTGAATTTTGTACAGGACACTGCATTGCTCATCGCGTTTCCAATGACTTCGAGAAGTTAGATTGCTGAAATTAGAACAGATTTAAGGCTGTTCACACCACCATCTCAAGTCTATAAGTACCCCACTCTTCCTAAGTTGTTGTAGAGAAGAAAATTCATATCAAATTACAATATAAATTAGAGTCACGGTCACATCGATTTTTCTGAAATTTCTACTCTGTTTTCTTCATCATTATTCATTTTAGAGTCTGAGTTAAAGAGAGTGCAACACAAGTTTGGTTCGCTATATTTGAGATCATTGTGTTGCAGTCTTGGATTTTAGTCGTTGTATCCTGGGAGGTTGGCACCAATAACTGAGCACCTCGGTTGCTCCTAGAAGGAGTAGAAACCAAATCACAATTGAAATTGAATTTCCATTAGAACACTTATAGAGACCCTAATTTTTGTAATTACCTTTAAATCCCTAATCTTGAGTTTCTTTTAATAAAGCCGTTGTATTTTCACTTAATTGTATTTTAAACCCTAGAATTGGAAAGAATCGTGGATTAATCTGAGTAAACTCTAATTGATCTCAGTAGATTAATAATCACCTTTAAAACCCTAGTATTAATTATTAGACCCTATAATTATAGACTAATCACTTTAAAATCTTAATTCCTAGTAACGCCGTTTTCGCCCGGTGTCACGACCCAACCTCAGGGGCTTAGGATTGCAATCGCAACTTACTAACTTATTCTTATTCGAAACAAATTAAGCTGCACAAGCGGAAATAAAAATAATTAAACAGAAATTTCACTTCATTTTACTATTTAAGAAAGAGGAAATACATTTCTAGGGCTTTCATTGTTTTATTATTCAGTGACCAGCCCCGAATAGAAACAAAAGAGAGCAAAAATATAAAAAAAAGAAAGATAAAATAGTGATTCAACATCAGTCCATGTGCAGGTTCCATTTTGTGGGGTTATGGGTTTCCCCTACATCTCGTCACCTGAAAGGGTAACAGTTATAAGCGCATAGCAGAGTGAGAAATATTATGCCAAGAGTGTAGGGGCACAAAATGGCCATGGATATTTATTTAAACTAAAACATTAACATAAATTGAGTTGAGTTGAATACACAAATTAATTAAGTGCCAGAAACTAAAATAATCACTGTAACCACGGTACATCACTAAGTGACAATCACTACACTGGTCAATGGATCCATGACAACACTGGACCACAAAGTGGTCAAACACTAGCCAGTGGTTATTTAAGTCCCCCAAGGCA
>NW_021026098.1:0-12357 GCF_004153795.1 Camellia sinensis
CAGAGAGACTTGAATCTAGGCAGAGGAGATGGATGGAGTTCATCGGGATATGATTTGTGAGTTGCATTATCCATCCGGGAAAGGCCAATTGTTGTGTCGATGCCCTTAGTAAGGAAATCCATTAGTGATGTGCTTGTATAGCATCCGGAAATGGGAGATGCATTGGGAACGCTTGGCAAGTGATTTGCTACTGGCGAATCTGTTGAGCGGGCTTGTTTCTCTGTTGTTGCACAGGCCTACACTTTGTGATTAGAGTGTTAGAGGCACAGAGAGGTGACTTGAGGTTAGAATCCCTCCGAGAGAAATTCTCTAGTGGGAAAGTTGAGAAGGGTTTGACGGTGTATCTGACCTGATGTGAGATTACCGAGGGACCGTTTGTTTGTACCGGAGTCTTTGCCGAGGAGAAGTATCCGAGGAGTTCACCATTCGCGCCCTTGCCGGCTGCATCCGGAGGTACTAAGATGTAATCAGGATTTGGGTCTGCCAGTTTTGGTGGCGGGGTATGAAGAGAGATGTGGCTGTTTTTCGTATCAAAGTGGCCTTGCTTGCCAGCGAAGTGAAGGCCGAGCATCAGAGGCCAGCAGGTTGTTTGCAAACCCTTGCCTATTGCCGAGTGGAAGTGGGAGCATGTCACTTATGGACTTCGTTGTAGGTCTTCCGAAGTACTCAGCGGGGTAGGATGCTATTTGGGTGGTTGTAGACCGGTTGACTAAGTCGGCGCACTTTATCTTATGCACCGTGAGAGATTCGGTAGATCAATCTTGCGATTTGTATATTCGGGACGTAGTGAGATTGCACAGGGTTCCGTGACGATCGTCTCAGATAGCAGATCCTCGTTTTACTGCTAGGTTGTGGCAGAGTTTTGCAGAGTGCCTTGTGGCACTAAGTTGACCTTAGGTACGGCTTATCACCCTCAGCCGACGGGCAGTCCGAGCGACTAATTCAGATCCTCGGGATATGCTTCGGGGTTTGTCCTGGACTTCAGATTGGACGTGGGAGGGGCACTTACCCTTGGTAGAGTCTGCCTCACAACAAACAGTTTTTCAGTCTAGCATCGGTATGGCACGTTCGTAGGCTTGTCTGGCCACGTGCCTCGGTCTCCAGTTTTGTTGGGCCGAGGTGGGTGATGCACCTTGTTGGGTTCCGGAGTTCGGTTAGAGAGACGACGGAGAAGTTGAGCTTAATCCGTAGGAGGCTTTTACGCTAGAGTCGACAAAGTAGAGTTTGTTTCGAACCGTTAGGAGGAGGCCTTTGGCGTTGAGGTAGGTTATCATTGTCTTTCTGAAAATATCACCTAGGCGAGGCTTGATGCAGGTTTGGAAAGAGTGGGAAGTTATCCCTCGTTTATTGGGCCTTTTGAGATCCTTGAGAGGATTTGGCGGAGGTGCTATCGGTTTAGCTTTACCGCCGCAGTTGTCCGGAGTACATGACATGTTTCATGTGAGTATGCTTCGGAAGTAATGAGCCCCAAGGGATCCATCGCATATGTGTTGGATTGGACCGATTTAGAGGTAGATGAGGATGCCTCGTACGAGGAGGAACCGGTTCGGGTCCTCTTGGATAAGCAGGATCAGGTCCTGCATGGCAAGACATTTCTTTGGTGAAAAGTCTTTGTGGAAAACATCACGGAGTGGAGGAAGCCACTTTGGGAACGTGAGTTGGAAGTCCGCAGAGAAATATCCGGACTTGTTGTGATATGTAATCTTGTATTTAGATTTTGAACCTTATTGTTGAACTATAAAGCTTTTATATATGTCTTAAGTTGTGAAAGCATTGGAAAAGTTTTGGTTTATGGAAGTATGTTTTGAACTTGCCTCAATATGGAGTTGAATGTAACATCTGTATATGTTGAATATATTGTTGAAAATGGAAAGATAGTGCATAATGTTGACTCGCATGTTGGACAGTACATATGTTGTTTACATATTGTGGAATGTCTCTTGTTAAAGGGATGGATAACCGGTAATGGGTCGAATTGGTTGAATGTTAAAGTGTAACATTGTTTAAAATGAAGAAAAACTTTGTTTTTGAAAACTTGTTGCTTATATTTCGGGGACGAAATTCTTTAAAGGGGGGAGGTTATAGCGATCCGGTTTACCCTTGTTGTACAGTGATCCGGACATGTGTCCGTGGATGTTGGTAGTTGTTATTATTTTGTTTACATCCTTTTTACTTAGTATTTGAGTTATTGTGATGTGTTGGGTGGGTTTGTTACAGGTTGGTTGAGTTTAGAACCAAAAACTAGTTGCCCAGATTTTGGCCTGTACGCTCGAGCGGGGGTTTTGGCGCTCGAGCGGAGATACACCCATCAGTATTTTCCTGTGCAGCGTTGTACGCTCGAGCGTGGGATTGCGCCTCGAGCGGGGTTGTCTGAGAGTACGCTCGAGCGTAGAGTTGGAAGCTCGAGCGGAGGCCTGGTTCTGTATAATGCTGGGGAGTGCATCGGCGCTCGAGCGGAAGTTTGGACGCTCGAGCGGGAGGTCTGGAGTGAGCTCGATGCGGGTGTTTTACGCTCGAGCGGGAGACTGGGTTTTAAGTCCCGAAATTGTGACTTTTCAAATCACTTTTGGGCTTTGCTACGTTTCGTCTTCTCTCTCTTACTTTTCCAAAATCTACCCTTATATAGTTTGAGCTCATCACTCTAAGAACTCTACCTTCTCTCTAGGTTTTTTGAGTCTAGTAGGAGTGATTTGCTCACCTTTGGCCTTTACAAGAAAAAGTCTTTGATCGGTCGAGGGCTACTTTTTTAATCTGAAATACTTCGGCGTTTTGGAGCACGTTGGGTTGTTGTCGTCTTCTCCGTGCTTCAGCATCGCGATTGAGGTAGGGATGGATCCTATCAACTGCTGCTCTCTATGGATTTATGCTTATAAATTTTGAGTTTTTGAGGATAAGTTGGCTTTGCGTTGGTAATGCGTTGTGTAAAGTAAGTTTGGGTTTTCGTTGTAATTTTACAAAAGTTGTGGGTTTTATTCTATATAATTTAGAGACATGTATATGGATTAGGGAGCACACATTGTAGCACGTGAATGTTTATACATTCATTGATGAAATGGGACCTAAGGGTTGGGAATGGTCAATTATGGATAACGAACCCGATAATTACATGATGTTTAATTTAGTATGGGATTACATAATTGTGGAATGAATGAAGGAAACTGAAAGGTTATTGAAATATCCACATTGTGCATTTTTTCTTTTAGAATAACTGCTTTGGGCTATCGGTGAGGATAGTCGTGATTGTTGTAGACAATGCATGATGATTAGGCAAACTGAAACTAATCAATGAAATGTGTCATGGAACTTGAACGGTTGATAGAATACATTAACTGTATGTATTGGGTGATTGTATATAGAACCAATGGTTATATACAGTTAATGTGTAGAGGAGGAAGATAGGGGATCTGTACTCCGCGGTTTAGGGAAGATAGGGGAGACCTCTAAATACGGCATAGTGTTGGGAGAAGATAGAGGATGAAACTCCGTAGGCAACAGCTCATATTGCTTGTCTAGAGAAGTGAAATAGAGCTTATGATGCTTATCTTAGTAAAGTGTGGATACAGCTTTTATGCTTAATCTGAATGTGAGATTATAGTTTTATACATATCTGTGGAAATAGATAGAGCTAGCATGCTTATCTGTTGAAAAAGGGAAAAAGAAGGTAACTTAGACTCATAAGTTGTATGACTTAAATGTGTAATTTATGTGAATGTATCTGTGTTGGCCATCTATCAATTGCTAATCTTTTTAGTCATTGTTCATGGTTGGTTTAGTATATTTCTACTGGGCTTGTGGCTCACCCTTTATGGGAATATCATTTTCAGTGCAGGAAGCATGCCACCTCCAAGGACATAGCTGGAGGCTAGAGGCGGACATACTTTTGTCGCCTAACTTTTGAGTGATTACATGTAACTTCAAGCCAAGGGCTTAATGTGTAAACGAGTTAGTACTCTTTTGTTGTAACCAAGTTTTAACTTGGAAAGCTGTAAGCCCGTAGGCATTTTGTTTTGATGTTAACATGTAATACTTATGTAATGGAACTCTAATGAATAAAAAAGAATTGGTTAGTTTATATGTAAATGCATGACCTATCTGATGGGTTTAATGTTGTTATGTGAGGGCGTTACAACTTGTATCAAGCTCTACACTTTATACAAAGGGACCAAGGTAGGGGATCACTCAAACTAGATCAAACCCTAGAGAGAAGTTGAAGTTTAAGAGTGAAGAGCTCTCCAATAGAGGTTTTGAAAAGTTAGAGAGAGAAGAGTCAAAGAAAAGTGATCCAAAAGTCACTTTCGAACTAATATAAAAAGCCGCCCCGCTCAAGCGTGGAACTTCCCGCTCGAGCGTCAAACACAGACTCACATTCGAGCGTCAAAAGCGCCCGCTCGAGCGCCGGATGCACACCTCCAGAAGTTTTGCAGTCGATGGTCCCCGCTCAAGCGTGAAAGTGGACGCTCGAGCGTCCAATGACCTGCAGACAAAATACTGAGAGATGGAAAATCACAGCTCGAGCGTCAAAATGCCCGCTCGAGCGTCAAAATCCCCGTTCGAGCGTGAAGGCAAAATTCTCGGCATCAACTCTAGGTTTCTAAACACAACCAACCTGTTTTTCAAACCTGCCCAAACAAATCCAAGACTCACATACAAAGAGTAAATGACAGAAATGAGAATACGACAACAACGCATCCACGGAACTAAGTCCCGGAATACAGCAAACAAGGAAGGGAAAACCGGGATCGCTATAATTCACCTCCCTCTTAGGTTGTCTTTGGGTAACAAAAACAAATATAAATATAAATATCTATAATTATCCACGTGGCATAGCACGGGTGATACGCTAGTATCTATCTATACTATATATTAAGCAAAATGGGGTTTTTAACCCCCAAGATCTGTGGGAGCTTCAATATGCCAATCCTAATTTTCTAATTTTCTGTTTTTTTTTTTTAAAAAAAATTAACCTCAGCATTTATTAACTTCTCTCAACCCACAAGACTTTTTGACTTCTCTCATAATTACTGCAGTACCTTTTCCAAAACAAATAATTTGTATATTAAAAAAAAAATTAAAAAAATATAAATATCTATATCTATATCTATCTATTTATTTATATTTATCTCTAACCCACAAGTTTTCTGGGAATTCCAATATCTGAACCTTAATTTTTTGATTTTTTTGAAAAAAAAAACTTAGCACTTATTAAATTCTTCCAAGTTTTTTTAACTTCTCCAATACACACACTCTTTTTAACTTTTCACATACCTATTGCAGACAGTGAGTCTCCTTTTTGTTTTCTCCTTCCTGACTTCTCACTTCTACACTTTCAACTTCAGTGACCACGTATGCAAACAGTAAGTTTTCTTTTTGTTTTCTCCTTCCTCACTTTTGCTTTTGTTTACTGTTTTAATATTGTAGTTAGATAACGCAAGAAAATATTCGTGATTTATCTAGCGAATAAAAAATTATAATTTGATTTTTTAATATGATTGAAGTTAGATAAATATAAACCCTCACAAATAGAAAAATGTGATTATAATTAGTTGAATGATTTTTTTTTTTAATGTGATTGTAGGTAGTTTAATTGTTCTTTTTTTTCATTTATTTATTTTATTATGTGAAAAATGTGATGTGATTGTAGTTTGTTCAATGTCTCTCTTTTTTAATATGATTGTTGTAGTTAGTTCAATAGAATTTTTTTTAATGTTATTTAATCTTTTTATTTACTATTTTAATTTTATTTTTGATTTTTTAATATGATTGAAGTTAGATAAATATAAACCCTCACAAAGAGAAAAATGTAGTTATAATAAGTTGAATGATTCTTTTTTTTTTAATGTGATTATAGTTAGTTTAATAGTTCTTTTTTTTCATTTATTTATTTTATTATGGGAAAAATGTGATGTGATTGTAGTTTGTTCAATGGTTCTTTTTTTTAATACGATTGTTGTAGTTAGTTCAATGACTTTTTTTTTTTAATGTTATTTAATCTTTTTATTTACTATTTTAATTTTATTTTTAATATGATTGAAGTTAGATAAATATAAACACTCACAAAAAAAAAATGTGATTGCAATTAGTTCAATGGTTCTTTTTTTTTAATGTAATTGTAGTTAGTCAATGATTCTTTTTTCATTTATTTGTTTTTTTTTATTATGAAAAAAATGTGATGTAATTGTAGTTTGTTCAATGGTTCTTTTTTCAATGTGATTTAATATTTTATTTACTATTTTAATGGTTTTTCTTTACAATTATTTATGAAAAAAATATTATTGTAGTTAAATAGCATAAAAATATTTGTGATTTGATTTGATTTTTTTTGTGATTTGATTTTTAAAGTACCAATTATTGATAATGATTAGATTGTATTTTTTTTAAAAAATTGTAATTGATTTTTTTAACTTACTGTGTTTTTTGAAAAAAAAAATATTGTGTTTTTTTAACTATCAATTCACTTAATTTGTGATTTGATTTTTAACTCACTGTGTTTTTTGAAAAACAAAATGGATTGTACTCATTAGGGTCACATAATGTACCAATTATTGATGATGATTAGATTGTATTTTGACAAAAAAAAATTGTAATTGATCTTTTTAAATCACTATGTTTTTGAAAAATAAATTATCGTGTTTTTTAATTATCAATTGACTTAAATTGTGATTGATTTTTTAATTATTGATGATGATTAGATAGCATTTAAAAAATTATGATTTGTATGATTGAAGTCATCTCCTTTTGTTTATAATTTTATTTTTTAATATGATTGAAGTTAGATAAACATAAACACTCACAAAAAGAAAAATGTGATTGTAATTCGTTCAATGGTTCTAAATAATCTTTTTTATTTACTATTTTAATGGTTATTTTTTTCATTTTTTTTTATTATGAGAAAAATGTCATTGTAGTTAGATAGCATTAAAAAAATTGTGATTTGTATGATTGAAGTTATCTCTTTTTGTTTATAATTTGATTTTTTAAAATGATTGAAGTTAACTCACAAAAAGAAAAATGTGATTGTAGTTTGTTCAACGGCTTTAAATAATATTTTTATTTACTATTTTAATGGTTCTTTTTTTCAATTATTTTTTTTACTATGAGAAAAATATGATTGTAGTTAGATAGTGTTAAAAAAATTGTGATTTGTATGATTGAAGTTATCTCCTTTTGTTTATAATTTAATTTTTTTAATATGATTGAAGTTAGATAAACATAAACAATCACAAAAAGAAAAATGTGATTGTAGTTTGTTTAATGCTTCTAAATAATCTTTTTATTTACTATTTTAATGGTTTTTTTTTCAATTATTTTTTTTTATTATGAGAAAAATGTGATTGTAGTTAGATATCATTAAAAAAAATATGTTTGATTGAAGTTATCTCTTTTTGTTTATAATTTGATTTTTTAATATGATTTAAGTTAGATAAACATAAACACTCGCAAAAAGAAAAATATAATTGTAATTTGTTCAATGCTTCTAAATAATATTTTTATTTACTATTTTAATGTTCTTTTTTTCAATTATTTCTTTTATTATGAGAAAAATATGATTGTAGTTAGATAGCATTAAAAAAATTGTGATTTGTATGATTAAACTTATTTCTTTTTGTTTATAATTTGATTTTTTTTAATATAATTGAAGTAAGATAAACATAAATACTCACAAAAAGAAAAATATGATTGTAGTTTGTTCAATGGTTCTAAATAATCTTTTTATTTACTATTTTAATGGTTCTTTTTTAAAAGTTATTTTTTTTATTATAAGAAAAATATTATTGTAATTAGATAGCATGAAAAAAATTGTGATGTGTATGATTGAAGTTATCTCTTTTTGTTTATAATTTGATTTTTTAGTATGATTGAAGTTAGAAATAAACATAAACACTCACAAAAAGAAAAAAATGTGATTGTAGTTTGTTCAATGGCTCTAAATAATATTTTTGTTTACTATTTTAATGGTTTTTTATTTCAATTATTTATTTATTATGAGAAAAATGTGATTGAAGTTAGATAGCATTAAAAAAATTGTGATTTGTATGATTGAAGTTATTTTCTTTTGTTTATAATTTGATTTTTTAATATGATTGAAGTTAGATAATTGTAGTTTGTTCAATGGTTCTTTTTTTAATGTGATTTAATCTTTTTATTTTCTCTAGTTAGAAAGCATAAAACCCCTTTTGCTTAACATAAAAAGGGGTTTTTAACCCTAAAGCCCGTGGGAGTTTCAATATCCTAATCTAAATTTTCTAAATTTTTTATTAAAAAAAAAAACTTAGCATTTATTGATTTGGTCAAAATCCCCTTATCAGCATTTATTAACTTTTTTCAATCCACATGTCTTTCCACATGCCTGCATTTATTGATTTGGTCAAAATTCTCTGATCAGCATTTAAAATCCTTTCATACAAATAATTATAGATACAATCTGTATATAGTTACTGCAGTATCCTTTTCAACTTCTCTCATACACTATGGTTAGTGATAAGATTGTTAAATTATTTTTATAAAAAATCTTAAAAAACATAATTTATATATTAAAACAAATCTAAAACAAATATAAATATCTATAATTATCTCGTGCATAGCACGGGTGATAGGCTAGTTATTATCTATCTATCTATACTATATATTAAGTAAAAGGGAGTTTTTAATCCCAAGCCTTGTGGGAGCTCCAATCTCCCAATCTAAATTTCTTGATTTTTTGATTAAAAAAAAAAAAAAACCTTAGCATTTATTAACTTCTCCCAATCCCCAAGTCTTACTCTCATAATAACACTTTAATGCATTAAGAACAAACATAAAAAAAATTCTTTGAAATCCAACACATGATTTCTTTGAAAAGTTCCAACACATATGATTATTATCCCTCATAATAACATTTTAATGCATTAAAAACATGCATAAAAAAAATTTCTCAAAAAGTCCAACACATATGATTATTATCAAAATATTAAATTTTAATATAATATAATAAAAAAAAGACATTTAATTACTTGAAAAGTTTAACACATATGATTATTATCAAAATATTAAACTTTAATATAATATAAAAAGAAGAAAAAGAAGATATTTAAAAAAAAGGAAGATATTTAAAAATCGCAATTCACATATATAGATAATTGTAAACACAATCCGTGCATTATTTTCCCTCTAAACCCTCGTTTGGGAACAAATTATTTTAATAATTTTTTAACTTTTTAAAAAAAGATTTGTAAAAAAGTAAAAAGAGTGATGTAATAACGTATAGTAATTTTTTAATTAAAACATATAATTGTCAAACGAGTCTTTATTGTAAATTTTGACCGTGAACCAAAAAAAAAAAAAAAACCCTAACCCACTGTTTACCCGATCCAAACCTTGATGGGTCATGACGACACAATCTGACCCGATCCACCTAAAACCCTAATTACAAAAAGTAGAATCCACAAAAACTAAACCTTCATTCTGCACTCTCACATATTGCCACCACCACAACAAGTGTATATACATATACATACATACATGCATACATACACATATTATCGTCATTTTTATATTATTTTCTCTTTCTTTCTTTTTTATTTTTATTATTACAAAAATTTAATATCTATACTATCTATCTATACTATATATTAAGCAGAAGGGAGTTTTTAACCTTAAGCCTTGTGGGAGCTCCAATCTCCCAATCTAAATTTCCTGATTTTTTGATTTAAAAAAAAAAACCGTTGCATTTATTAACTTCTCCCAACTCCCATGTCTTACTCTCATAATAACACTTTAATTCATTAAGAACAAGTATAAAAAAAATTCTTTGAAATCCAACACATATGAATTCTTTGAAAAGTCCGAACACATATGATTATTATCCCTCGTAATAACACTTTAATACATTAAGAACAAGCATAAATTTTTTTTTTTGAAAAGTTCAACACATATGATTATTATCAAAATATTAAACTTTAATATAATATAATAATAAAAAAAAGACATTTAATTATTTGAAAAGTCCAACACATATGATTATTATCAAAATATTAAACTTTAATATCATATAAAAAAGGAAAAAAAGAAGACATTTAAAAAAAATTAAAAATCACAATTCACATATATATCTATACTATATGTTAAGCAAAAGGGAATTTTTAATCCCAAGCCTTGTGGGAGCTCCAATCTCCCAATCTAAATTTCTTGATTTTTTGATTTAAAAAAAAAACCCTTTGCATTTATTAACTTCTCCCAACTCCCAAGTTTTACTCTCATAATAACACTTTAATGGATTAAAAACAAGTATAAAAAAAATTCTTTGAAATCCGACACATATGAATTCTTTGAAAAGCCCCAACACATATGATTATTATTCCTCATAATAACACTTTAATACATTAAGAACAAGCATAAAAAAAATTTCATGAAAAGTCCAACACATATGATTATTATCAAAATATTAAACTTTCATATAATATAAAAAAAAAAAAGACATTTAATTTCTTGAAAAGTTCAACACATATGATTATTATCAAAGGGTATGGCTTCAGTCCAGTCCGGGATCGAACTGGACCGTACTGTTGGGCCCGTGGGGGTCCATCACGGGTCCTGTTTTGATAATCTGAACCGTTCAATGTGTAGAAATCGCCGAGTAGTATATGTCTGTAAAAATCACGTTGATCGAATATCGATAGCTACGTGATCAAAACAGTTTTTTGTCAACCGTTAATTTGTTCACCGTCCAATTTTTTTAATACGAAACTAATTTGATCAGATAGCTATCGATATCCGATCAACGTGATTTTTTACAAGAATATAGTACTCGACGAGTTCTACACATTGCACGATTCAAATTATCAAAACGGGATCCGTGGTGGGCCCCCACGAGCCCAACAGCACGGACAGAAGCCATACCCATTATAAAAATATTAAATTTTAATATAATATAAAAAATAAAAAATAAAAAAGACATTTAAAAAAAAAAAGAAGAAAACGTTTAAAAATCACAATTCACATATATAGATAATTGTAAACACAATCCGTGCATAGCACGGGTGATATGCTAGTTTATAATTATTTGTATGAGAGAATTTTAAATTCTAATCAGGGATTTCGACCAAATCAATAAATGCAGGCATGTGGATTGGAAAAAGTCAATAAATTTTGATCAGGAGATTTTGACCAAATCAATAAATGCTGAGGTTTTTTTTTTAAAATCAAAAAATTAAAAAATTTAGATTGAGATATTTGAGCTCCCATAAAACTTGGGATTAAAAACCTATTTTCCTTAATATACAATAGATAAATGGGCACATATCACATGAAAAATCACGTATGAGTGGGGAGTTGATATAAATATTTCGATATAACTCATATTGTCCATTATCCCTCAATTCCATATTTAATTTTGTGACCCGAAATAAATTATTTTAAACATTCTGTAATCTACATATACCAACATGGCTTAAAAGGTGACACAAATTCCGATACAAAAATAACTAAAACACCCTCCTCAAAATAACTTATCATCGAACGATGTACCTAATTCCATTAGTCTCATTTTCAGCCCAAAAAAATAATTAGTAACAATAATAATGTTTACCCTTATCAGCATAATAATAACTACCAATTATCAAATATCAATATGAAAATCAAAATACAGGGGAAGCCGAATTAGCAAGTCAAAGATCAATAACTTGAAGAAAAAATTTCTATCAAGTTCTATTAACATTATTAAGTTCTATCAATTTTTAATGTGAATAAACTAAATCTTATTTTTTATTATTAATTGTTCCCAAACGGTACAATTCTTCATAATTGTATATTTTATTCCAATTTTATTCTTCTCAATTAATATGCACAATAATTTCATAAACAATTTTAACTATCTGATCAAAAGAACTATGGCATAAAATTTATCGTTTGTTCAAACTACCAACTTCTTTTTATAATAAAATCATGAAAAATAATATTGTGGTGGTGACTTCATATATTTCTCAGTACATGAGATAATTAATGAATCTTACATATATGTTTTTCCTTTTATTTTATTTTTTTAATATCAACAATTAAAAATTATTTTTAATTATAATATTTACATATATTAAAATATTTTGAAATTTTTTTATTCATATTTTAATGAGAATGATAAAATTAGAATAAAATTTACTATTACCCACAAAATTGAACCTTTTAAAAGTAATATATAAAACATAGGAGTCAATTGTTCACATTAAAACTTTTTTTTTTCTTTTCTTGGGTGAGAACATTAAAACTTGATATGACTTGATGATAATATTTAAAGCAAAATAACACCTATTGGTAGTTTTTCATGACTTGAATTGATTTTCTCGATCATAGGAAAATAAATAAATAAATATATAAATAACAAGGATG
>NW_021026099.1:0-28341 GCF_004153795.1 Camellia sinensis
AATTCAATGGGTGAGTGATTTTAATTATCCAACTACACCTCTTAATTAATGAATTCCTCAATTCCATGAATTTAACCATATTTCCCCAATTTCCTTTAATTAATTATACAAATTAACTTATTAATACCACTAGGGCTTTTCCCAAAATTACCAAAGTATCCCCAACATATCAAAATACCAAAACTTAGAACAAAACTTATAGAATGGAGTAGGAAATCCCTACCTCGAAGAAATAGCCCCAAAAGAGAAGATGGAGATGAAGACCCAAACTCCAAAGTGCTCCAAACTACCAACAATTCAGATTAAACGAAAGCCCTCGACCCACTCTATCTTTTTAATAAAAAATCTAAGATAGAAACTCACTCTAAGTAGATCAATCCTAAGAGAGAAGGTGTGTAGAGGGAGAGAGAACTCGTACCTAGGGTTTTGGAATCTGAAAGGGAATGAAAAACTGATCTGAAACACGTTGCTGCCTATTTAAACCTGACAGGCTCGCTCGAGCGAAGACTTGGTCGCTCGAGCGACCAGACACAGAAAATCTACGCTCGAGCCAAGGAGGCCTTGCTCGAGCCAACAACCCAAAAGCTCGCTCGAGCTAAAGAAATCTCGCTCGAGCGAAGAACTCAAACCCTCAGGTCCGAAACCAGACACACGCTCGAGCGAAGAAAATCTCGCTCGAGCCAAAAACCTCTGCTCTCAGGTCTTACTACAAAATGCAATCCTCGCTCGATCGAAGAAACTCTGGCTCGAGCGACGGACCAAAACAAAGAGTTCGCTCGAGCGAAGAACTTCTCGCTCGAGCGAAGGGTCAAAATTCTGGGCAGCAACCCTTTGCTCCCAAGCCCAACCAACCTGCTACAAACCTGCCCATTGCATCCCCCAACTCAGAAATAAGAAAATAAAGGATGGTAACAATCATAATACAATGGCAGGAGCTACGGAACCTAAGTCCGGATACAATAATCAAATGGGAAAAGACCGGGGTCGCTATATAAGGCATCAAAGAGGCATCAAAGGCAAGCATACAAGCATGTTATAAGGACTGAAATAACATGGTAAGTGGTTCCAAACCACCGAAACAATGCAAGTAATGTATGCTAGAGAGGCCAAAACTTAAGGCATTCAAGAGGGATTGCATGGTAGCTATACAAACCAAGACATGAATGACTCAAATGACCTAAAACAGTCCCTTAGCACATCAAAATATGCATGTAAGCTTCACAAAGCTAAGCCTAAATTGTAGGAACCCACACTGCATGTCCTCATCATGTTCATGAGCATCGGTATGATTATGACTTGTTTAGCTTGCGTGTGTATGTTGTGATTTGTTTCGCTTGAGCTAATGCGATCCATGTCTTGATTTGAAGCCTTGTGATTTGTCTAAGTGTAGTATGCTTGTCTTGTTCCTTCCTTGATGTGAAACTTAGGTTACGCCTTGCCTACCGGTAAAAATGACAATTTGGTAGTACTCGTATAGTCTACTTGCAGGCACCGACCTAGGGATTACCAGAGTTGTATTTACCGCCCCTTAAATTAAATTGTTAAGTTTTGAACAATGGACATTTCATGGCATCATTGAGCATGATGGTTTTCAAAAGATGAATATATGATTTATTTGCAAAAAGACATAGCATGGCATGTGTATTTATCACTTGAGACTTGTATAAAATGTATATATACTTTGTTAAGGATTTCCTACTGGGCTTTATGCTCACCCTACGGGATCTTTGTGCAGGAAAAGATGTGGTGATTCTACCTAACTAAAGGCGAGGAAATATGTGTTGAGAGTACAAGGCTCTCATTTTGCTGTAACTCTGTTTGTAAGCCAATGGCTGTATTTGTGTGGGTTTGAATAACTATTTTGTGTAACCAGGCCTAAGCCTTGGAAACTTGTAAACGCTTGGGGGTATCTATTTGTTTATGTTATTTTGATTTGAAGTGAATGCATTATCACCTGAAGACTATTTGTATCATGTAATGCAAGTGTGGGGATTTATTTTTAGTTTTACTTTAAAGAACCATGGTTATCGTATTATCATTTGGGTATAAAAATTGGGGCGTTATAGATGCTGAAGTAAAGAAGATTGCAGGTTTGTTGAAAGGCAAACAAATAGTAATGACAATTTGTTAGATAAATGCTTTATACAATAATTATGCATTACAAATGGGATTTAGTATTCAGAAAGGAAAACCGAGATATTATAGTGGATCAAAGAACATAAGGCAAAGTAAATTATTATGTTCTAAAGTAGATGAAGACCCATGTGAAAGAGAAAAATTTGAACAAGTTGGAGATTATAACTAGTTGCAAAGAATTTATTCATTTTACTATTGAAGGTGGAATTTGGAGGGTTACTGCCTTTAATCCTAAACATAATCATGAACTTGCATTACAATCAGAGAGACATTTGCTAAGTTCTACTCATCACATTTCAAAATATAAGGTAGGTGTGATTGATTCTATGGTAAGTGCGGGTATAAGCACAAAAAATGCTTATTCATATATGATAGAAAAAGTTGGAGGTGGAGAAAATGTGGGTTTTACCAAAAGAGAATATTATAATTATGTGAATAAGAATAAAATGGCAATGATTAGTGCTGGAGATGCTCCAAGCTTATTGAATCATTTTAAGCAAAAGCATACAGAAGATCCTATGTTCTTTTTCACATTTCAAGTAGATTAAGAAAATCGTATGACTAAGTTTCTCTAGAGAGATGGGAGATCAAGGGTTGATTATGATTGCTTTGGAGATGTGGTTGTATTCGATACCACGCATTACACTAATAAGTATAATTTGATTTGTGCTCCATTTGTTTGCATTAACCACCATTGGAAAAATGCGATATTTGGTTGTGCTTTCCTTTTGGATGGAACCCCACTGATTCATTTATATGGTTGTTTAAATCATTTTTATGATCAATGGGAATTGGTCTTCGGTAACAGTTTTTAGTGATTAAGATCAAGCCTTGTATAATGCCCCTTGTCATTTGACTATGTTTTTAGTTTCCAAATACACATCATCGACTATGTTTATGGCATATATCAAAAAATGCCCCTTCTCATTTGAGGGAGTTAAATACTAACACAAAGTTCAAGAACTTTTTCAACAAGTGTCAAAAATATTTGTGCTTATGCACTATAATTTCAACAAACTTGGGATAAAATGATACAAAAATTTAGTCTGGAGAGTCATCGATGGCTTAATATGATGTACAAGATTCGACACAAGTGGAGCATTACATTCATCAAGAATAGTTTCACTGCTGAATTTAAAGCTTCTTCAAGGAGTGCGAGTACAAACAATATTTTGAATAGCATAGCAGGTAAAACAACTAGTCCTATTATGTATGTTACTGAATATGACAATTTAGTGGTATAGTTATGCGTTGTTCAGAGTGGGTTTGGTAAGATGTAAAAAAATGAATGCATGTGAAGGAAACTACTGAATGATAACAAATTTGGGCGATTTGAAAGGGAAAAAGAGGTTGAGGGATAATGTGTAGGGGTAGAGGTGTAAGAAACATAGATAAAACTGAATCAATTGACCAAAATCGATTGAAATTTTGATTTTCAGTATTTTCATAACTTGCATTCTATACTAGTTTTGAAAATTTTTATATCGATGTAAACCAAACTGATTGAATACTATATTTAAATGAGTTTATACTTTAATCCTTTGAGCATTAGAAGATATATGACAAATATAATACACTTTTTGTGATAAAAACTTAGGGAAAAGATATTTATAGAACAACTCCTACTTTTTCTCCATTTATTTTTAATGTGAAATTCTACAAGTTTTTATAAAACCCTTTAAAACCTCATCTAAATCTCTCCTTTCTATTAAATTGACAAAACTGAAACGTGTTGGAAAATTGGTTTTATATATGCTTATTTTGGGCCATCTTTGAGCCCAAAATTGAGTGGGCCCCAAACGTCTTCTGAGTGGGTCCAAAGAGGTGACGTGTTCCTTGCCGCATGGCAAATCACACGGTGAAGACGGTTCGTTAAAACCATTTATGAGTGAATGAGAAGTTGACGTCATTTTCGAGATCGTGGAATGGACAATTAAAGAAGTAAATGTGGGTTTCCTTGAATTAGGTTGTCCCACATTGAAACTTTAAGAGCTTTTGTGGGTATATAAGCTCTTGGTGTACTAACTTAGGTTGGGCCCCAAGGGGCACCTCAAGTTTGTAGAAGGGAGTAGTTATGGACAAATGGAACCTTGGCTCAAACCACCACCACATGCGCCGTCGCCGCCGGCCGGGCCGAGCCGAGCCGTGTCGGTTGCGAGTGTGGGTTGGAGGTCGGGTCGGTTCTAGTATTAATTTTTGGACAAAATTTATTTGAATTTTTTCCAGAAATTCTTACTAAAATTAAATTCCAATTTTGTGCCAAAATTGAAATTAATTTTTTGTCCAAAATTTGCCTCATTCAGTCCGAATTCCCTACAACATCTGCCGAACAAATTCAAACAGTTTTCTAACCTGTTGGAACCTTAACAGATTCATAATTGTCCAGGCAGATTCAAAATCTAGACAATTTATTGAACTGCAGCAGTTATCTGTTTGAATTTCAAACTGTATCTGTTCGAAACAGTGCACCTGTTCCATATCTGTACCAGTTTGAAATTAACACATGTTCAGGTCTATAAAACCATATCTATTCCAGCATTTTTTCACATCTGAAAAATAGTCTAAAAATTATATTTTTGCTGTCCAATTTTCTGCTCTGTTATATATTTTCTTCATATTAGTTTTTAGGAAAATTAAAGAGAGTATAGAACACAAGCTTTTTGTTCGCCGAACAAATTGTTTGGAGTGTTACTACAATTTGTGAAGATCATTGTATCCTGGGAGATAGACGCCATTAGTTCGTAAGCACCGAAACGGGGCGAATCTGTCTTAAGGACAGAGTGTCACACACTCAACTTGATCTTTTTATTATTCATTCGGTTTGATAAAATAAATTCGGTATGTTATTTATTTTATTTGTTTGATTTAGTTTCAATTTATTTTTTTGTACACAAAAGATTGTTCCAACATAATTTTAATTTTATAAATATTTGTAGTATTTTGTGAGTTGTAAGTGTTGTAGGGTAAGTGGGAGTGTTTGTGCAATAGTGGCTGATTATGTTCTTTGAATTTTGATTGCATTTTTAGATGTTTGTAAAAATGTATTAGTTTGTTAGCAATTTAAATAGAAGCATTTTGGAACTATATTTTCATTGCGTTTATGTCTTGAAAACTTGTGATTGATTTAAGATAATCTTCAGGGATTTCTTCTAAAATATATTTAGTGAAATTCACATATAGCAGCTATAACTTGTGGTAGGCCTCTCTCAATTTGTTAGTTAGGGTAGACAACCATTTCAAGTGTTTTTGGTAATGTTTAGTGCTTAATGTTCTAGTTGAATTAAATAGATTTCAGCTAGTAGCATGTTAAGCAAGATGCTATTTTGTTGAAAGTGTGATATAATAAATCCTTTGTTTGATTGATTTTTAATTTTTTTTCTTAGGAAAAGCGAAATTAGGTATTTGTTCACACACAATAATAGTAGTTCGAATAATGCTAATTAAATGGTGTCTGAACTGCACTTGTTTGTATCATTTTTTAAGCATAAGTAGTTAGCAAGATAATCTCCAGCCAACATAACAAGTGTGAACAACTAAAAAGAAATGTTTTCATTGCTTCAAATCAGCTGTTATATGATTTTAATTTTAATCTTCAATCCACATGAAGCTTATGTTTGATAAAATAAATTTCAGCATTCTCTTTTCGAAGTATATTGATGATAAGAGAATACATGAATTATTGTTTTCCCTCTAAGCATGGAGGCTTTTCTAGAACCATGAAAAGGTTATTATGATACTTTTATGTTGGGTAAATTACTCTAAAACCCCCCCTCTATTATTTTAAAGTCACACGCATTGACACCCTCTTTATTTCTTGAAATACAATTGGCCTCCCTTACTTTTAAAATATGTGTAACATTCAAGTCAATCCATTAATAAATCGTCCATCAACCAAACAGAAAATGATGACATCATAAAGAAATATTTAAAATGCCAAAATTACCATTCTCTTTCTCCCTTTCCTTTTTCTCCTCTTTTCCACAATTACATAACCTGCACGTACGCCCGTGCACACACATATCACCCCCATTACAAAACCCATTATCATATAAAAACCAACTACGATTTCATAGAGAAGGTTTTAGAGAGAATTGAAAAATGGAGGCCATGATTCCTGGTCAAACTTTTATGATACAAAAGTAGTATATACATATAAAAAACATGCAAACCCCACAACGAAAGAACTTGACTATTACCATGTACAAAAGTTGTTTATACATAAAAAACATGCAAACCCAACAACGAAAGAACTCTACTATCACCATGCCATTGTAATTAGCGGTGACCATCTACCCCAATATTCCACTACACAAATCAGATAACAAGCAATATATGATTTCAACAATTAAAGAGCTTCAAATGTAAAGAATTAAATATATACCTGTACGGGGAGGAAATAATTCTCCTCGTATAATCCTGTTGACCAAGTCCACGCTCCTCCGTACGACGTCGCTTTGTCACCTGAAAACACAAACGTGAGCTAGCCGGCGGGTGTGTGCCGGAAACCTCTCCGATGCCTAAGTCAGAAAAACTTGACAAATAGACAAAGCTCAAAGTTCTCAGAAAGATTGTGTTCAATTACCTCATCCAAATAAACTGGCATGCAAGCCAGGGACTGCCTTGATTCCCTTCCGGATGATGAATGATGCATGTCTGGGTTGCCTTTGCGCGGAAATCCATGACGATGCCCCAATTAGCCTCTGTTTGCACCTGTTCTTGAAATGCGTGCCAAGCCTCGGAAGACCGCTAATTCTTGATTTGCTACAACCGAGAGCAGGAGAGGGGCATAGCAATGTATTTTCACAAATGTATGCATGTCTCGATCCTAGTGCCACCAATCACGCATATCGATGCATGATGGCCGGGGAGTCGAATTGTGCAATTTAATATAGAATGAATGCACATATAAACACAACAAGAACCTAACTCCATCATGGATGATCCGGAGTGTCGGTGACTAGGGAATTGAGACACGTTCCGTCACTCGGAGTACGGAACGTACCTCGTTTCCCGTGCCCAGGCTAACTCCTATCCCGGACACGATGCAATATGCATGACATGCATGAAATGCAACTAAGATACAATCCTAGCATACACAATGTTATGGAATGGCATATGCAATGCAATAAGGTAATACACAACCGAGCATACACAATGCTATGGATGAAATGGCATACGCAATGCAATAATGGGCTTACACCAACATGAGAGAGCCTCAGCCACACTCACATAGGAGGCCATCAGATGAAAACAAGACAACTCGAAATGCGTGCACGCGTGCATGCAAACCGAAGACCGACCTTCAGGCACTAAAATGCCACTCTAATGAGACATGGAAAAGACATGGAATATGGCACACGATGTAAAACAGCCCCGAAACCCAGTAAAATGAAACCCGATGCATGGAACGAGCCCCGAAACATGGATTTTGGCGCATGAAATGGCCTATAGCTATGTAATGCATGCACAATTTGAACATGAGATGAAAAGATAGAAGCAAGGCAGCCTTTAGATAAGCATTTTTACAGTTCAAAGCATGGCCAAACAGCAAACACAAATAGGGCAAAAATAGCATGCAAAAATGGCCCTAAATGTGTGGTAATGAAACAACTCACAGCTTCTGACCCCAAACAGGTTAGGGCCCTTCAACAAAGTTGAAGAGGGTCCCGAAATGTGATCTTTTACAGTTTATGGAAAATCACAAAAACCAGCACAGGTATGGATAAACTCTTATGCAAGAAATGGGCCAAAAGATAGCCAAAGAAGCAAGTAGTGGTTGCTGGCCTTAAACACAAAGGGGCCCTTCAACAACATTGAAGAGGGGCCCAAAAAATTAAAAGCATTTTCTACAGTTGAATGGCCGACCGCCCGATAAAAACATATAACAAATAGTTTCCAAAATGCAATGGCAAAATGAGGCCAAAAGAGAGATATAAACAATGGAACGTTGTAAAAAAGAATGCCTTCATAACGCATTGAATGCCTAATGAAACATGACAAGGGGGTCAAAATATGGCCACTTTCAGTTCGGACCAAGGTCCAAAAACAGAGACAAAATAGGCTACCAAAGCATGCAAAAATGGGGACCAAAGAGGGGTATAATGGCAAGTGGCACATGGGGGTCCCAAATAGTGATGAGCCCTTCTTCGTTATTAAAGAAGGGCTCAAAATAAGCCTATCTACAGTTTACATCATGCTCCAAAACAGATCACACATAGGCTAAAAATACTATGCAAGATAACGGTTTATAAGAAGGATAATGAAGCAAGTGCAATATGGGGGGCTCAAACAGTGAGAGGCCCTTAAGCAAAAGTGAAAAGGAGCTCAAAAAAATGCCACTTTCAGTTAGGGTCGGAGCTCAAAACAGCAAGCGTGTATGGCTAAGAAATGATACAAAAATAAGCTCAAAAGAGGGGAAATAGAACTTACCCTTGAAGACAAGTCTTTAGCAACTCTTGGCTTGAGTTTGCAGCATCCCTAAGCTCTGGAGAACACCCTCAAACTGCTGGAGTGGAGGATGGAAGGGTAGGGCTTGGTGGTGTAGTGTAAAATGGTGTAGGGTTTGAAGAATGGAAGCTTGGAGATGGAGAGGGAGAGAGATATAATGCAAAGGGCTTGAAGGGAAATTTTCTAACCCTTAGGACAGAGTTGGCCAGCCAAGTATATGGACCAAAGATGGGGGAAAAGGAAGGAAAGAAATGGGGGGAAAACAAGCCAAGTTTCTCCCCAAAAGTTGTCCTCCCGGATACAGGTTTTTGGGGGGAAAAAAATGTACAGCTGGAATATACACACCCTGAGGATAATGGCCGGCTAGTTTTTGGAGCTTCAGGTGGCCGGCCGGCGACCTCCTATGGCCGGCCGGCCAAGGGTCAAAAAGGTCAGGTGAGATTAATGGCCGGCCACCATAGATTGGTGTCCTCTCAGGTGCCCTCAACACAACCCTGTGGTTCAAAATTGTCAACTGTAAAACAGGAGAGAGAATAGGCCAATTTTAGGAAGGGTTCAAAAGGGTCAGGTGGAATTACTATCCGGCCACCAACTTTCCCATGTGTGTACAACACAAATATGTGGTTAGAAGTTCAAGAAAATGGTCCAAGGGTGTTCAACATTGGCTCGGAAGTGAGAAAAACAGGCGTCAGAGGGCGCCAGAGGAATATAACTGGTTGCTGAAACAATTGCTGGCCTCCCACCCTTCTACGGCCTTCCTGGTGATGAAACAGAGGTACCTGCCAAAAATGAGCGAAAACCGATGCAAAACGAATGTTCGGGGGCCAGAACACATAGTTCAGGGCCCCGAAAATTACCTGTTAAGCACCGAAAGTGGCATTCGGCCACGAAGTGGGTCTCTCAGACCTCAGTGTCCCTCAAAAGAGAGCAAATAAGAAGTACGCCAAAAACCGGAGCAATAGGAGATGGTTAAGCGGTCCCGAACCGAGACACACGGCCTGACAGCTCCGAAAACCGGGAACCGGGCTTCGAAATGGGAAAAATGGCCTACAGCCACAAAATGTAACCCACGGCCACTAAGAGATGGTCTACGGGACCTCTCCCTCCCCTCAGGAAAAGAAACAGAGAAAACCGAGCCTGGTTCGCAAACCGAGGCAAGGCACAGAAGAGGGTTCGGAAGTCCGGAGGCAGGGCTCACGGCCGCGACTCTGAAACTTCTGAACAAGCACATTATGCAATATCACCAAGCGCTCAACTGGTGACGTCTGAGTCTCAAGGTCGGTCAAAAATGGGGTGTCTACACATATCGACCTTACCATGCAATTGGACAATTTTTTCACTCCCAATGCATGCAATATAAACTTCCCAACATACCCAAAAACCCATGAGCCTCCCCAATAGCAATTAATCTAGCAATATCAGTTGTTGATGGAGATCTAAGATACTCAGCTCCAAAGATTTTGATAATTGATTTGCAAAAGTGTTTAAAACTTTCAATTGCCATGTTTTTCCTAATTCACACATAATCCTCAACTACATCTATTGCCACTCCATAGACGAGCATTCTAATTGTCAAAATCATCTTTTGAAGCAGAGATAATCCGAGAATATGATAGGCTTTTCTTTTTCTTTTTCTTTTTTGAACAAAATAAATGTCGTGTGCTTCAATGACATTCAAAATTTGCAGATTTAGATCACAATGCATTCGAAAATGTCTCCAAAATGTTGAAGGTGGATAAATTGGATTTACAACAAAATCGTCTACAAACAATCGATTGTGACCCTTTCTTCTTTCGCAATGTGTGTATTTATGTGATGCAATAGAGCCACATTTTTTCTTTGATTATTCAGTTGCTGTCAGAATCTTCATCATTATTGCATTATTCATCTCATAAAGACCGATAAGTGTAACTATTTTTTCATCATCATCATCATCATCATTAGAGGATGAGGAAGAAGAGGAGGATAAGAAATCAATGAAAACATAAAAATTCAAAGAATTCATTATGCTCTATTGGAGTTTTGGAGATGAAAATGGATTGTTTCTTAAAACTACATTGTGAAAACATAAAAATTCGAATAACTCATTATGCTCTGTTGGAGTTTTGGAGATGAAAATGGATTGTTTCTTAAAACTGCATTGTTTGCTGGGTTTTTTCTTCATAGATACATGGGTTTAATCTTTATATATATATATGTATATATATGTGTGGTTTGGAAGGGAAGAATTAACGGATGGAAAAATAAATGGAAAAAGAATGGAGTGAAACAAATATGGAGGGGAATGGTTTTAGGGTTTGGTTAATTTACACAAATCGGTTGGTCATCCTCCTGGTCGACCGATTGTTTGTTAACAATAAAATTTTTGTGTTGGAACGTTCTGGATTAGATGAAACTTTTACCCAAATCTTTACTCAAATGTGATGGAAAAGAGAGAGAGAGAGAGAGAGACAGTAAGTAGTAGGGAATATTGCATCTCAACACCGACCCACTTTTCACCCAATTAAATTATTATACAAGAATTTCTAATTATTCATCAATTTTTTCCATTTGATTATAAATTTAATTAAAAAAACTTGATTTTATATGAATTATTCAAATTCTTTCATCATTTTTTTTTTTTTAAAATTTCTCTCTTATCCCAAATTTCTATTTTTATAAAATTTAATTTTAAAAAAAAAAAAAACATCTACAATGCTAGATATTTTTAAATTTTCATCAAATTTAAATTTGATAAAGGATTTAACAAGGTATCAATTTAATGAAAAAAAATGGCTATTCCTTGATCTAATGAATCATTTGATAAAAGAATTTGATCATTTGTGAACAAGTTTTCATTAAACTTAATGAAAGAAAATGCTCTAAGCACAACCAACTCGATTAGTTTAGTTGGGCATCTCTGTACACTTATTCACAATTTTTTTTTTTTTTTTTCACCAAGATAACAAATAATATGTTAGTAGTTATATTACAACGCAAGTCATCGCGTTTCCGTAGTCAAATATAAAATTTCACTTGCCTAAACACCTAAGTACCCGAAGTCATCTAAAAAGTTATGAGGTCAATCATTGTTAAATTTGAAGATTGATAATTAATTTCTCCCTGTTCTTTATTAGTATTATTTTTTAGATTTATATATTTGTTGGATTGTAATTTTCTATATTGTAATGATTTGGAAGAAAAAAAATGTCTGTAAGTATTTACCTATTATGGGGCTCACAGTCCATTAATGCCCTGGACAAAGAAGGCCATAATCCAAAAGCCCACTTCATAGCTATGAAACAAATGAAACGAATAAACTGAAAGCCCACTTTAGTTCTGAAATACATAAATAAATAAATAAATAAATTTTTGTAAATTACACTTTACCCTTTATGTTTGATCCTTTTTCCCTTTGCCCCGTAAATTGACACATTGATAGCTATGTGGTATATAAATATTTTAGGGTAAATTACAGTTTGTTCCTTTTATGTTTAGTTACTTTTGCATTTGACCATTCATATTTCAAATTTTTTTTCACTTTATTCCTAAAGTTAATTTCTGTTAAAAATTATACAGGAAATGACACATTGACAGTTACGTGATATAAAAATATTTTATTATATATGATTTACATCTCTAATATAAACTAAACTCCAATATAATAATATATTTTTTATATTATGTGACAGTTATTGTGGCATTTTATGTCTAATTTTGAACAGAAGTTAGCTTTAGGAGTAAAAAACTTGAAACATAAAGAGTCAAAGTGGAAAAAGACAAACTTGAAAGGCCAAAGTGAAAAAATGACCAAATATAAAGTGGACAAAGTGTAACTTGCCTAGGATTTTATTATATATAACTCACACATCTTACCAAAATTCAAATCTCAATATAATAATATTTTCTTGTGTCACGTGGCAATTAATATGCCATTTTTTGTCTAGTTTTGAACATAAATTAGTTGTAGAGTAAATTGGAATAAATTGAAACATAAAAAGCTAAAGGAGAAAAAAAATTTCAAGGGCCAAAGTAAAAAAAATAGCTAAATATAAAGGAAGCAAAATGTAATTTATCCCAAAAAGAAAAAGAACTGAAACTTGCTTAACAATTGGATCTCTTTAGTCTATGTTCGAATCACATATTTGAGTAGGAATTTGAAAAGAAAAAAAAAAAAACTTAAATGAAATATGATTATATTTCATCTACGTTTTCTCTATCTCTTTTTAAATTCATACATAAATTTATAATTGGAACACAACCTTAATTATTTGAAAAGGCCACATGAAAAATTGACTTGAACGGGTATGCTACTTGGTTTGTAGCCAAATAATATTTTAGTACGTCCAATTAAAATCTTGAAATTTTAGTCCTATTATACCCTAGTAAGATTTTTTTTTTAAAAAAACACAAAAACAAACAAACAAAAAATCACAAATTTTAACTATGGCTACTTTAACACAGGACCAGGGATTAACACAGGCCTAATTTTCACTCCCACACAAACATGTCCTTCGTCTTCATGAGTTCCAGGTGCTTGATTTCAATACCACTCTGCCCCACTCTCTCTCTCTCTCTCTCAAGGGTTTCAAGTTCCTGATTTAATTCAATTCAATTCAATTCCCTAACCACATCACTCTTTCGATCTCCTACAAATCTAGTTTTAGGGAAGATCTTCTAACTTCTCTTTTTTTCTTTTCTGTATATTGATTTGTGAAATTGGATTTGGAATTTGAAGCATTGGAACCTTGAATTTCAGTGTGAGGAACAAAGTGTGCTGAGGATCTAAAGATTGAATTGATTTGTTTATTCAAATTATCTTTGTTTGAATTGATTTGTTTATTATTTAAATATATCATAAATTATGATTTTATTAAAGGGTAATTTGTTAAAAAAACATAAGCTATGTTGAGAATAAATTATAACTCTAAATAATTTAACAGATAGTACTGAAAAATTTGACGTTCTAAATAATTTTATGGGTGCAAATAAAACCACCCTACTTGGTCATAGCCACAAATTGGTATTACATGAAAAACTTTAAAGGCATCAGTTTGTTTGATTTCAGTTTTCGTAATTCACTTTCAAAAAATTGAAAGTAGCATTTGATAATGTTTTAGAATTATGATTTGAGAATATAGTTATATTTTGAGTTTGTGAGTTTTGGAATTATGATTTGAAAAGATAAAATTTGTTTGGTTATGAGTTTTGAAAATAATTTTGAATTGAATTTTGAAAATAATGTAACATATGAAATGAAAAAATTTGTTTGATTATGAGTTTTGAAAAAAAAATTCAAAACTTAATTCAAACAATTATAACTCATAACCAAACACACAACTCAAAAATATATTAAAAATTTTATTCAAAATTCATAACCAAACTCTTTTTAAGATTCAAATTTGTCATTTTGGTCTAAAAAAAATATTTTTATATTTAAAAAATATCAAAAAAATGTATAATTTTTTTTCCCCCCCAAATAATAAATGGCGATTGGCAATTGCATAAAAAAAAAAAAAAAAAAAAAAAAAATTAACCATGTTTGATTTGTTGTTTAGAAAAAAAAAATTCAGAATTTAAAAATAAAATAAAAACTAATTTAATAAAAATAAGTATGAAAAAATATATTTAATTTGTAAAAATTATTTCTAACCACTCAAAAGATAAAATTATATAAAAATAATAATTATTTTTGATTTTTTATTTCTTAACCAAATTAATTTTTAATTTAAAAAAAATCGAAAAATCAAACTATACATAGCCTAAGAATCTTTTGATAAGTCATTTCTTGCGTTGATAACTTATTTAATTATTTGTTAATTTTTTGACATTTTTACCATCTGAGACCTGTTTGGTAACCATTTCGTTTTCAGTTTTCAATTTATATTTACAAAAATTTTAAAAACTATTATAAAAACTTGTTTGTTAATTTTTTTAGTTTATAAATGATTGTCTCAGTTTGTAAATTTGAGGAAAAAACATAAATTCAAAAAATGAATTTACGTTGGTTTTTAAACAGAAATTTAAAATTTTGACTAACAAATTTTTTTTTCAATTAATTTTTTTTCCAATGATTTTTTTTTTCAACTAATACTAACCGATGGGACAATTGGTAATGTTACTTTAAACCTTGGGGAGGGGATTGTAATTTCTAAAATGTGAGGGGTGCCAATTTAATTTACCAAGTGAGGGCAAAATTGATATTTAAAAAAATTAAATTGCTGGAAGGAGCAATCTGTAATGAAACTTTAAACATTAGAGAGGGGAATGTAATTTTCAAAAGGTGAGGGAGAATTGTAATAAATATAAATCTCAGGTGATGTCAATGTAATTTACCCTTTTTTTTAGGTACATTGGAAAAACAACAAAAAACAAAGGCTTAAGCACTTTCCCTAGGTGTGCTAATAATGTCTGCAACAAGCAAACTCCTAATCTCAACTGGTAACTTGTTCACCACCAGAATATCCTCGGGTTGTTCAGCTCCAAACTTGGCAAGTGCATCAACACAAAGATTACCCTCCTTGAACACATGTTGCATTGTACACTCACATCCTCGCATTATGACCTTGGCATCTTCTATAAGGCCTTTGAAAGGAGAATTTGCCTCAGTCTCCTCCTCCAGTAGCTTCACGGCTTGCATAGCATCTGTTTCAATGATAACTTTGTTTCATCCTCTCTAAAGAAGCATTGTAAGACCTTTATAAATGACCCATAATTCAACTTTAAGGGTTGTCCCATTGTATAATCTTCCATAATAGCCACATAGTTATGCTGCAACTTCATCTCTAAATTGGCCTCCAAAGCGTTCATCTCCTCCTAGCTTCCTACAACCATCTATGTTCAATTTAATTATACCTACAGGGGGAGACACCACATAAGTAGTTTTAATCATGTCATTATTACTACCTGTGATAAGCATTTTATCCACATAGAGACATACAATAACATAACCTTTGTCTGTATTTTTAATATAAACACATTTGCCACACTCATTAATTTTGAATCCATTTGACATCATTGTTGTGTCAAATTTCTCATGCCATTGGTTTGGCGCTTGTTTTAAACCATATAATGATTTAACCAATTTACACACTTTCTTTTCTTTCCCTGGAATAGAAAATAGAAAATCCTTCTAGTTGTTCCATGTAAATTTCTTATCTAACTCACCATTTAAGAAAACAATTTTCACATCCATTTGATGAATTTTTAGATTGTACAAAGATGCAATGGCAATTAACATTCTAATGGATGTTATTCTGATAACTAGTGAGTATGTGTCAAAGTAATTAGACCTTCTTTTTGTATAAAACCTTTGACCATAAGTCTTGCCTTGTATTTGTCAATTAATCCATCCGTTTTCATTTTTCTCTTGAAAATCCACTTGTACCCAAGAGGTTTACAACCTGGTGGTAGATCCACCAATTCCCAATTGTGATTTTACAAGATGGATTCAACTTCACTATTTACAGCTTTTTTCCATAAAGGGGCTTTAGGACTGGACATCGCTTCTTGAAAAGTTAAGGGCTCATTTTCTAATAAAAATGTTAGAAAATCTGAACCAAAAGATTTAGAGGTTCTAGATCTTGACCAAAAGTTAAGGACTTCACTCTTACTCTTGTTCTTGATCTTGTTCTTGATCATGACTAGTAATAGCATCATAAGATCTTTTATTAGTACTAGTCTCTTGTCCAGTTTTATTTAGAAACACATGTTCAAAGAAAGACGCAATCCGAGATTCAATAACAGTATTTACATGCATTTCTGAATGTTCTGACTTATGAATCAAAAATCGATATGCACCACTATTCATAACATAACCAATGAAAAGGCAATCAACTGTTTTAGGACCTATCTTAGTCTTTTTAGGAATAGGAATAGCCACTTTAGCCAAACACTCCCACACTTTTAAGTATTTGTAGGATGGTACTCTTCCATGTCACAATTCATAAGGTGCTTGATTCACTTTCCTTCGGGGTACTTTATTTAAAATATAATTAGCAGAAAGTATTGCTTTCCCCCACAAGTTCTGAGGTAATCCAAAACTTAATAACATCGCATTCATCATTTCTTTAAAAGTCCTATTTTTCCTTTCAGCAATTCCATTTTGCTGTGGTAAGTAAGGAGCAATGGTTTGATAAATTATTTCATGTTCTTTACAAAACCCACCAAAAGGTGATTCATATTCACCACCTCTATCACTTCTAAGTTTTTTTAATTTTCTTACCAAGTTGATTTTCAACTTCGTTCTTATATTGAATGAAAGTTTCCAAATCTTCATCCTTGGTTCGAATTAAATAAACATAACTATATCTAGTATAGTCATCTATGAAAGTGATAAAATATTTTTTCCTACCTCTAGTTTGAATTGATTTAAAATCACAAATGTCACTATGAATTAATTCAAGTGGTTCCGTACTTCTTTCAATTGAATGAAAAGAAATTTTGGATAATTTTGCCTCAACACAAATTTTACATTTATGATTTAAATCAATGTCTAATTTAGGTAAACATTCAATATTAATTAATCTACGCAAAGATCCATAATTAACATGTCCAAGTCTACCATGCCATAAATTTGAAGACTCAAGCAAGTAAGAAGAAGATGTATTTTTATTAATAACAGAGGGTACAACAGGCATTACATTGATTTTTAAAAGGTCATCAGACATGTAACCTTTTTCCTACATACATCCCGTTTTTGATAAGTACAAACTTGTTACTTTCAAAAACTAGTCTAAACCCATTTTTACTCAACAAAGATCCAGAAACAAGGTTCTTGTGAATATCTGGTACATGCAGCACATTGTTAAGAGTGAGTTCCTTTCCAAATGTCATCTTCAGAATAATCTTTCATAGTCGTTTAACTTTAGAAGTCGAGAAGTTGCCCATAAAAAGTTGTTTACCGTTGTCCACTACAGAATAAGATGTAAACATATTTTTGGCGGCACAAATATGTTGAGTAACACTAGTGTCCACCCACCATTCTTTAGAATTTCCGACAAGGTTTGCCTCGGAACCAACTGCAGAAAGATTTATGTCATCTACACCATTGAAAATTTTATCCACTTCGGTCATATTAGCTTGAGCAAGCTTCTTGCTTGTTCTTCTTTTTCTTTTGCCTTTGCTACGGCAATCTTTGGCCCGATATCTCTCTTTGTCACAGATATAACACTTTCCATTAAACTTGCACTTTTTAGTTTTCCCTCCTTTAAAGCCTTGTGAGCAACTTTCTCCAGAAAACTTTCATTTCTTAGCTTTAGGAGCATGTTCCACCACATTTGCCTTTGACTCCATTGAATGCTTACCAGCCCGCTTCTCTGAATTGCGGTTGTCCTCCTCAATCCTTAAATGCGCAATTAATTCCTCCAAAGACATTTCTTTGCGCTTGTGTTTGAGGTAGTTCTTGAATTCCTTCCAGTCTTGTGGTAATTTCTCAATTAAGGCTGCAACTTGGAAGGATTCACTGAGAGATGTGCCTTCTGTGTGAATGTCATGCAGAATGAGTTGGATATCTTGAACTTGGCTGATCACAATCTTAGAATCAACCATCACAAAATCCAAGAATTTGTCAACCACAAATTTCTTTGAGCCAGCATCTTCTATTTTGTACTTTTTCTCTAAAGACTCCCAAAGTTCCTTTGTCATTTTGATAGGACTGTAGAAGTTGTATAATGTGTTGTCAAGTTCATTCAAGATGTAGTTCCAGCAAACGAAATCAACATGTTTCCAGGCATCGACCGCAGCAACCACTTGCCAGTCAGTTTCATTCTCTTTCAGAATAGGAGCATCTTCATAGAGAAAATGAGTTAGGTTTAGAGTTGTAAAATATAAAAACATTTTCTGTTGCCATTTTTAAAATCAATTCCTGAGAACTTCTCTGGCTTCTCACTGTGATTGACTGGCACAGTCACAACAAGAGGAGGGGTTGGCGCAATTGCAGCCACCATACTAATACTTGTTTGAGCATTAGTTTGACCAGTTTCAGTAGCCATAAATTTTAAATTATAAAACAAAATTATAATTCAAATTTTATACTGCACAGAAAATTTAAACCAAAACCATAGAATTAAATTCTGTAAAAATAAAAGAAACAAAAATTGTAACTTTTATTTTCAATTAATTTGAAAATAAAATAAAATTTTATTCCACACAGAAAATTAAATTTTTGTAACACTTCAATAATTAAAATACTGAAACGAAATTTTAATTAATGAACACTCAATAATTATTTCTGTAGACCAAAATTAATTTCTGACAAACTTCACAAATAAATATTCTGAATTGTTAATAACACCAGTATATTACTGCTAGTTGTCAAAGAAAATAGATAATATATTACTACTATCTGTCAAACAGTATATTACTACTATTTATTTTTCCAACCAGAATATTATTTTGTAAAACCACAGATAATAATTTCTGTAAGAAGTAGAAAGAGAAAAGGAAACAAACAAAAAATTCTGTATAAACAGTATAATTCGAATCTCTCTTAAGATTGTTGGAACAATTTGTAAAATAAATAAAATGAAACAAACCAAACAAATAAAATAAATTACTAACAGAATTTATTTTACCGCAATGTAAAAGTACAAAAAGATCAAGTCGAGTGTGTGATACTCTGTCCTTAAGACAGATTCACCCCGCTTTGGTGCTTATGGACTAATGGCGTCTATTTTCCAGGATATAATGATCTTTACAAATTGTAGTAGCACTCCAAATAATTTGTTCGGCGAACAAAACCTGTGTTCTAAATTCTCTGAATTTTTTCCTAAATTAATATGAAGAATAATTTATGCAAAAGAACAAAAGGAATGCAACAAAATGAATTTTCAGAATGCCCAAGATTGCTGGAAATGGCTATTATTTATAGGCAAATAGAGGTTGTCCGAACAGGTTCAATTTCAAATGAATAGATCTGTTTTCAAACAGAATAGGTGCAAACAGATAACTGCTGGGCAGTTTCTATTTGTTGGAAAACTAATGGCAGATTTGAATCTGTCTGGGCAGGAATTTAAATCTGCTCTGTGTAGAAACTGTATCTGTCCGGGTGTAACAGATTTAAAAAACTGTTTGGAAAAATTGGACTGGAAGAGATAACATTTGGACAAAAAATTAAATTCAATTTTGACACAAAATTAGAATTTAATTTCATTAAAAAATTTAAATAAATTTTTGTCCAAAAAATTAATATTAGAACAGACCCAACCCATACCTGTGCTTGACCCGTCGAACGAACGGCGGTGGCGGAACTCGCGCGCGTGTGTGGTGGTTTGGGCTAAGGTTCACTTTGTCCATAACTCCTCTCTTCTACAAACTTGGGGTGCCCCTTGGTGTAGAGACCCTAATTTTTGTAATTACCATTAAATCCCTAGCCTTCAGTTTATTTCAATAAAGCCCTTGAATTTTCATTTAATTGCGTTTTAAACCCTAGAATCGGAAAGCATCGCGGATTAATTCAAGTAAACCCTAATCGATCCCGGTAGATTAATAATCACCTTTAAAACCATATTATTAATTATTAGACCCTATAATTATAGATTCATTACTTTAAAATCTTAATTCCTGGTACCGTTGTTTTTGCTCGGTTTCTCGCCTTTGTTTGCGCTTTAATTTAACAGGATCCAAATTTATTATTTTAACTATTTTCTAAGGCTAGTATATTGTATGCTAAATATCAAGGTTTCATAAATTTAGACTTAGTCCCTATATACTTTTATTTTATTTCATTCCAACCCTTAATTGTAATATTTTATTAATTAATGTACTTGTATTATATTATGTTTATAAATACAAATATCTCATACAAATATCATATATATGTCTTGGAGCCCAAGTTGTTGACCATGTGATGGATAAAAAGGGGCCATAATTGCAACTTTGACAATTTGCACTTAGGGAACTTAGTCCCCAGAGAAGAAAAGGAAGAATTGTGTTAGTCTTGTACAACAAAGGTAAACATACAACATCTCTTCTCTCAAGTTCTCTTACCACTTGTTTTTCCCCTCCTAATACATGCTATTTGTATATATTTGTTGTATTCTACGCCTACACTCTTGTATAAAGGTGTATTAATCGAGAAATGGTGTGCTTCTCTTTCTTTCTTAAATTTCCAGCAGCAAATCTTTTCCCTCTCTTGAATTTATTTTCCTATCAGAACTCCATAAACTCAAAATCTGTTTTTATGGTACAATATTTGGTATGTCTAGAGTATGTGGTAATTTTTATAGGTCATAAGGATGCGTTTTGATAACCTAAACAATTTTTCTAAGTTTGTTACTCACAGAACCAGAAAAACAGTCAACTTTATTTATTTTTAGAAAATTCCAGAAAAATAATCTTGAGCCCAATTTTATGTGAAAATCTTAATCTTGGTGCTATATTTTAACTAAAATTTGTTTGAACTCAAGAGGGTGAGGGGTTGGAGAGAAAAATCGATTTGCGTAACGATCAACGAATCTGGACAGATCTTGGTAATTCTGAATTATCTTAAAATATAAAATACCTATCCTACTTTCGTAAATTGAGTTTGAAACTAGACTTATTTATCTACAAATTCACATGAGGCCAGGTCTTTAGGGCCAATAAAACTATTTTTTGCATAGTTATTTTTGAACTGGTTCAAATCTGGAAATTTGTGTTAATATGCTCTTATTTGGTTTGCAACTCTTATATTCTATGTTTCTTGAATGTTTTAGTCTCGATATGTAATCTATGATAAATTGTAAATTTTCTTTACCATGAATAAATTACTTGTTGTTTATTTTGGATTCGTAATTATATTGACCATGCTTTGCTATAACTAAGGACATAATGCACTTAATAAAGGGAAAATCAAATGGGATGGTAATGGGTTGCGATCATAATGAACGATGGATTCAAGAGTATGATATAATGGAATGTATTCCATTTTTGTGAAGTCTTGTGCAAGTGTGTTTTTGAACCCTAACATGGCACGGGAGGTATTCTGGCTGCTTAACGGAAATGGGAGGCATAAGGGTGGCAGTGAGGGTCTCACACAGGGAGAGTATCCCTGGAAGCCCGTTTCCTTGGGGCAGACCGTGATGTCACCACTTGGGTATGTAACCTAGGTGCGTGGGCATCATTGGTAATTGTGCGGTAAGCGACGCATTGGTATTGTATTAACCAAGGGGGAGTCAGAATTGCCCGTAGCCAGAGTTAGTGGTTGGGTAGGAACGGCATTCCATGGGAAGTTGCCTAGAACTAACTAAAATTGACTATTATTCACGAGAACTGAAATTTAATTATAAGCTCTGCTTAATTATTGCTTTCATTGTATGCTATGATCATGCCGTTATGTTCTTGTGTACTTGGAATGGGAAAAGGGTCGGGGTGTGTGTGTTTACTTGGCATTCCAAGCTCATGGGGTTTTATGCCAGGTGAAGGCGAGTTTTACACCAAGAACAGAATCCCTAAAAGCTTTGTGGAACCGTGGCTGCCTTAGAAATTAGATTGTATATTTCCTGTACTTTGAATAATCTTTTTGTATCAAGGAACCGATATGTATTTAAAAACTTGAAGAATTTTATCTGTAACTATTAATAATATTTTATTTTAGTGTAATTATTTGTATTTTGTGCTTAAAAATGATGTGTATTCTCTAGTTAAACCCCGGTGCATCGTTGTATTATATTATCAAAATTTGAGGCGTCACACTTGGGGCCCAACCCAAGTGTTGTCACCTAGAACTTATATACACACATAGGTTCTCTTAAGTTTCCAATGTAGGACAAGTTTTATAAGGCAACCCACATTTTACTTATTTAAATGTCCACTCCACGAACTAAAAAACGGCGTCAAGTTCCCATTCACTCATAAATGGTTTTGACGAACTGTCTTCACCGTGTGACTTGACACGCGGTAAGGAACACGTCACCTCTTTGGACCCACCTGAAAAGACGTGTGGACTCCACTTAAATTTGAGCTCAAAGTTAACCCAAAAATAAGCCTATAAAAAATCAAATTTTCCAATAGAAGCAAAAGAGGATGAAGAACAATAAGAAATGAAGAATGAAAACGATTGAATCAAATGAATGCAGGTTGCTGGAGTAGGTAGGCTATCTTATAACCACTATGGTGCCTTTTTGGGTAACCTTCATGGCTGTTTGGAGATGAAAGGAAAGGTGTGACCGGAAACACAACTGGTTAGAAGGGAGGCATGAAAAGTTTGAATTCGACAATTCTTCTGTTCATCTCTCATACCACTATCCTCTATACTTCTTTATATTTCATTTTGTGATCCTAATTCTAAGCTTACAGTAATGATCTGAACTGTTGATCTCATAAATTTTGCTATAAAAAATCAGCATCATTGAAATGATCCGAACTGATGCCTTAAGATTATGATACAATGACTCTGTAAGGAGGGAATATAGATCATTTGTATAACTTAAATTATGGTATAAGTATTTTTTATTTTTATTTTTTTTTTAAATTAGTCCTTGGGATCAAAGAGTCCAAGTGGGAGTGCTTAAGTTTGAGTTAGGGAAAAGTACAAAGCCTCTCATTATATAGATATTAAGGATTGTGTACTTTAAATAAGAAAAAATAAAATAAAATATTTATTATATATTGTGTGTTACTTAAGTATTAAGAATATTTTTTAGCAAATAAAACGTTTGATGTTTGAGTTCTAAGTTCCTCTTTCTTTTTTTCTTTCTTTCTTTCTTTGTTTTTTTTTTTCGATTTAGAAAAATGGACACTTAACAAAAGAAAAGAGAAATTTCAAGACACCAATAGATATAGAGATGTTCACTTTATAATAATATAAAAAATAAATATAACTAGATAAAGGAGATCACTTCATTTCATTAACAGTGTCAACGAAAATTTTACATCATCCATAAATTTGTATTTTAAATTAAAATAGTTAAAATAAATTTTAAAACTTATGATGAGGTGCTAATTATATACCATTCATTTTGAGGGGAATATTACAATTTATCAAATGAAATGATGAAAGTTTTTTTGTTTTTTTAGATTTGAAAAATGATGAAAGTCTGAATCCTAAACTAGGATAGTCTTTAAAAGCTTGCTTCTTTCTTTCTTTTTTTCGAAAAAATGTGAAAAAAAAAATAAAAAATGAAGAGATGATTTGATCTAAAAAAAGTTAAGAAAATAAAAAAGTTGACTTTTAACCAATTTTCTAAAATATACCTTAATATATAGTTCTTGACTTGCCAAAACAAAACAAAACACAAATAGTAATAAAATAAAATAAACTTACCAAAACAATATAAAAGACTTAAAACTAAGGGTATAAATTTGACCTGGCCTAATCCGGTCTATTCGGGTACGTGCTCAGGCCAACCCACTGTTGGGCCGCTTCGGCTCCAATCAAAAGTCCAACCGGACCGGGCCAATCCACAGATCAAAAAATTAGGCCTAGCCCTAGCCTAGGGAGTATTCGAGCCAACGAGCAGGGCCTCTAGTTAGGCTAGTGAGCTTGAGCCTAGGCTCGGGCTTGGGTATGGCCTAACTATTTATTTTTATTTTTTTTCTATTTTTTTTCATCAAAAATTTATTTTTTTTCCACTAAAAATGACACTGGGTCTCGGGCAGGCCGCCTCTTGAGTGGGCCGATGAACCAAGCTTTGGGTTTGGCCTAGTAGGCCAAGCTGGGCTTCGAAATAGATGGCACAGGCCCAGGCTTAGGGCCTTGGGCTGGGCTTGAGCCTAGGCCTAAATGAGTCGTGCCGGGCTGCATGGACTGCAGGCAGGCTTCGAGTGGGCCGCGATTTAGTGGGCCAAATTTACACCCCTTCTAAAACACAAATGGTTGAGGCTAGCAAGCCTTGTAGATTGGGCTCTCTCACTCCCATCTTCACCATGGTCCTTAGGTTACGCTAGATGTGATCAAGAATCCACTCGATTTGTTAAAATTAAATGGCTCAAATGAAATGATATCTAATTATTTCATATTTTAAATAATATCATCAATTTTATCGTGTCAATTTTATTAATAAAAAAGATACATGTCACCTATTTTTAAAATATTTAAAATCAAATGATATGTATACCTTTTTATGAGAGTACTAGAGAACTTAAATTTTCACTCTTAAATTTATTCACAATGACATGATGACATGAGAGGAGGGTGGTTAAGTCTTACTTGATTGATTTAAAAGAAATCAACTAACATGTAACACTTAACCTCATTAAGTGTAAATTTAAGGGTCATGTTTTAAGAGTGTTAAACATTTTTCACTTTTTATTTTCTAAATTACACCAATCAATAAAATAGTTTAAAACAATATTTAACCGATTATATACTGACATCTAATAGTTCAAAATTGAAAAAATAGTTTTTTAGATTTATTTAGGTTTTTTGTGAAATACTTCTTTCGCAATAAATTATATTCAATTAAAATTGTACTAAAGCTAATTGAGTAATTTTTTTATCCATATACTCCTAAATAAAATCCATGATTCCGCCCCTGCTTCTCTCTTATGTGATTATTTATTATATTATAAGCGCATTGGTACGATGGAATGGGTTGAAGCTCATTCTACCTTTGCATTCCCTTTCCTTTGTTTGGTATACCATATCTAAGTGGGAATAGTCATTCCAATGGAATGGTCATTCCATTTAATCATGGAATCACTATAAAATTTTATTATTTTTATTTTTTTGATACTTAAAAAAAAATATTATCATTTAGTTATTACCATTTCCTTCTATTATCACTCATTTGACTACTGGTGTACAGTGATTCCCAGCTTGTGGTTAACCAAGTTTCTGGGATTTATGAAGCAAAGGACGAAAGGATGGCGAAGTACCAAGCTCTGGTCAGGGAGCATATCAAGCAGTTTGAGGCAATTAGAGTCCAACAAATTGGCCGAGAAGACAACAGCCGAGCTGATGAACTGGCCGGTCTCGCTTCTATGGTGGATAATACTTTTCCAAACCCTCTTTTGATTGACTTTCTTCCGCGGCCAAGCATTGAACTCGCCAGACAGACAGATGTACTCTGCGCCGCGCTTGGTCCCTCTTGGATGGACCCCTTGATTTTGTTCCTCAGAGACCGGACTCTTCCAACTGATAAGAAAGAAGCACACAAAATCAGGGTGAAGTCAGAGCGGTTTTGGCTCTCTTCATCTGGCGCGTTATATAAGAAGTCCTTCACTGGTCCTTATTTAAAGTGCGTGCACCCGAATAGTGTGGAGGCCTTCTTGTACGAAATTCATGAAGGCATTTGTGGCAGCCACATAGGAGGCAGGTCCTTGGCCTACCGCGCTATTTCGCAGGGATACTGGTGGCCGTGCATGCAGGCTGACGCACAAAAAAATGTTTGTAAGTGCGAAAAATGCCAGAAATTCGCCCATCAGATCCACTAGCCTGCCAGGGAACTTCTTCCCCTCACCAGTCCTTGGCCTTTCGCCATGTGGGGGCTAGATATAGTGGGACCATTGCCAACAGCACCGGGCAACCGGAAATTCTTCATCGCGGCCACAGATTACTTCACAAAGTGGGTTGAAGCTGAGCCCTTGGCAACCATCAAAGAGAAAGACGTGAAGCGATTTGTCTGGCAGAACGTTGTCACGCGGTTTGGCGTCCCCAAGATTTTGATCTCTGACAACGGCACCCAGTTTGACGGTCGCCTATTCAGAGGATTTTGTGAAGATCTGAAGATAGAATTCTACAACTCCACCCCGGCCTACCCGCAGTCCAATGGTCAAGCCGAAGCGTCGAACAAGACTATACTGGATGGGTTGAAGAAACGGCTGGAAAAGGCCAAGGGAAAGTGGGCTGAGGAATTGCCCAGTGTACTTTGGGCATACCGAACAACTCCGCGACGTTCAACTGGGGAAACTCCATTTGATTTGGCTTACGGCATGGAAGCGGTCATACCCTTGGAAGTTGAAATACCCACCCTCAGAACCGAGAGTTTTGAGCCCGAGCTAAATGTCGAGGCTATTGCCTTGGAGCTGGACCTAGCAGAAGAGCGCCGGGAGAAAGCCCTCATCCATGTGGCCGCCTACCAATAAGAGCTCTCCAAGAAGTATAATAAGACAGTGCACCCCAGATCGTTCAAAGTTGGGGATTGGGTTTTGAGGAAGATTATGGGCAACACCCTGGTGCCAGGAGAAGGCAAACTAGGGGCAAATTGGGAAGGACCCTACAAGATCACTGGTCTGGCTGGCAAGGGGGCTTACCACTTGGAGGATCTAGAGGGAAGAGCAATCCCCCGGCCATGGAATGTGGCCAACCTGAAACTGTATTATTTCTAAGATTTTGCTTTCTTTTCTTGTGCAAAGGAATTTTTTGGCTTGCACTGCAGAATGTAATTCTTTTTGTCAAAATTATAGAAGAATTTTGCTTTATATTGTTTTAATGTTACGAACCGAGATGATGTACTCCGGTTGGAAGAGTTGGTGTTTTGTCCAACTTTGGATTCCCAACCGAGATGATGTGCTCCGATTGGAAGAGTTGGTGTCTTGCACAACTTAGGATTCCCAACCGAGATGATGTGCTCCGGTTGGAAGAGTTGGTGTCTTGATCAACTTTGGATTCCCAACCGAGATGATGTGCTCCGGTTGGAAGAGTTGGTGTCTTGCCCAACTTAGGATTCCCAACCGAGATGATGTACTCCGGTTGGAAGAGTTGGTGTTTTGTCTAACTTTGGATTCCCAACCGAGATGATGTGCTCCGGTTGGAAGAGTTGGTTTCTTGTCCAACTTAGGACTCCCAACCGAGATGTTGTACTCCGGTCGGAAGAGTTGGTGTGTTGTCCAACTTAGAATTCCCAACCGAGAGGATGTACTCCGGTTGGAAGAGTTGGTGTTTTGTCCAACTTAGGATTCCCAACCGAGATGATGTACTCCGGTTGGAAGAGTTGGCGTTTTGTCCAACTTTGGATTCCCAACCGAGGTGATGTACTCCGGTTGGAAGTGTTGGTTTGTTCGACTTAGTTACAGCCGAAGTGGCTACTTCGGTTCCTGAATTTGTCTTGTTCTGCTGAAGTGCTTAGACCGTGTTATGTATTAGAGTTGGTGTTGTTTCCAACTTAGGATTCCCAACCGAGATGATTTACTCCGGTTGAAGAGTTGGTGTTTTGTCCACCTTCGGATTCATAACCGAGATGATGTACTCCGGTTGGAAGAGCTGGTGTTTTTTCCAACTTCGGATTCCCAACCGAGATGATCTAATCCGGTTGGCATTGTTGAAGATTTGCTCAACGATTATTTCCAACCGAGATGATTATTCCGGTTCATGAGTTTGTTGTTTCGTTCTGCCTAAATACTTATGGATTCCGGTTGATTTTTACCGAGATATTTTGCTGAAGAGGGAATACCGTGCAAACACTTGGCAAAAACTTGAAATTTTCATTGATAAGAAATTCATTACAAAAAGTGGGGACCAAGCCCGGTTACATCAGCAGTGTTGAAAGCAAAAATACAAAAGAGAAGAAAATTAAACTAGAGGGGATAGATGTGTGAATTCGTCCTCGCCGGCCTCAAGGTCAACGGTTGGACCGGTATCTTGGGCACCGGGCTCCTCATTGCCGGGCTGCTCTTGCACCTCGGCCTCTTCTTCCTCAGAATCTGTCTCCCCGTCCCCGTCTTCAAGTCCCTCCTCGGCCTCAGCCTGTAAAGCGCTGAAAACATCGTTTGCATATGGCACAAGGTAGACCGGTAGAGAAGCTGGAGGAGGGTTGGCAAATACGTCGGTGTCAGAACTTTGGCCGAGGTGTTCGCAGGCAGATTTCCACAGCCGAGCTGATGAACTCGCCGGCCTCGCTTCCATGGTCGATAGTACGT
>NW_021026099.1:35083-56364 GCF_004153795.1 Camellia sinensis
TTTTGCTTCCGTTTGGCCCCTTTACTCTGATGAGTTATGTCTATTTTGGTTTAAGGCCGTAGGTAATCTCAAGATTACTGGCTGGTTATGTCCTTAACCCATAGGGGCGGGTTCGAGTCATGACACTTGACCTCCGTGCTGGATACCATCAAATAAGGGTTCATGGGGCTGATATACACAAAACTGCTTTCCGCACACATGACGGATATAACGAATTTGTTGTTATGCCCTTCGGCCTTACAAACGCCTCCTCCACCTTCCAGAGTTTGATGAACGACTTGCTACGACCTTACTTGAGGAAATCCGTTCTGGTTTTTTTTTATAATATCTTGGTGTACAGCAAAAATTGGGTTGGACCGGACAGAAACTGCTCGGTAAGGCAGTGCTCGGTCGGATCAGGGTGCCCGGTCCGAGGATGGCCAAAGCTGGATTGACCGAGTGACCGGCGCCCAGGAAGGCATGGACAACCGAGGAAGTTGAGTGGCCGGTGCCCGGAAAGGCGTGGTCAGCCGAGGAGACTGTATGGTCGGCAGGAAGGCCGATCAAAGTAAGTATCCGGGCTAGGCTCGGCCGGGATGCCGCTTAGCCCGGTCCTCCGTCTGTTTATCCGGTTAGGCGCTTGAGGTATGAAGCATGGGATGACCGAGATAGGGCAGCTCGGCTGCCGAGCTCCAGCTGTGATGACAGGCAGTTGAGGTTAGGTGATGAATGGCATGGTTTATGCTGACAGATGGGATAGCAGAGCCACGTGTCAGGAGATGACTGGGAGTGGATATGGGGCTCAGAAGGTATATAAGCATGTCTGCGCCCCCCATACGCAACACACGAACATCTCTGTAAGGATTTCTTACACACAAACACTCTCTCCCTTCTCCCTATCCATCCTAAGGTGTGTGCTAACTTGACCGTCGGAGGGTTTTTCCGGCCACACACCGCCGGGTAGCTCACCATTACTTGCTCGCAGGTGATCGGATATCGACGGAGCTCGGAAGAAAGGAATACGGGCTTGCCGGAATATTTGCTCCCCGTACAGACATATTATAGGCACCTATTTTAGGGTGGACATTGTAATCTCTTCCCAAAACATAACATATGATTGGTGTAAGAAAATTTATATCGGAAAAGTAAATTCACTTATCTAAAATTGTAAATTATTAGTAATATTACATTGATATTTTATTTTAATAATGGGAGACATTACACCAATATTAAAACATTCACAACAAACTAACTAAATTATTAATTTAGCTAAAATAACAAATCAAACTCAACCAGCGCATTTAGCTTAATAGTCAAGGATAGATGTAGGGAGTGTGGATAAGAGTGATAACACTCTCAAAAATTTTAAAGATTTGTACCGTCAAACATACTTTTATACTCTCGTGGTGATATTTCTTGATTCAAGTCTATTACTATTAGTAGTTGTGTAATATCTTTTGTGATGGTGTTTATTTTTTTTTTATTATGGGGCTGTATGTAAGTAATAGTGAAGTTGATGGGTTTGAGTTTAGTAGGCTTGATTGTTAGGTAAAATTTATCGACTTTTGGGTTAATAATATACTATTTTTTATATTTATAATTACTCCCCTAGCCATTAAAAAAACAAAAAACCAAACTCAAGAAAAAGGGTGCTCTGTAAAGTTGGGAAAGCACAAAGGCAAAAGTAGAGGTGCAGTGGTCTCCCCATTCACGTGAAATATTTTAACAATGCGATCGATGCAGAGAGAGAACACTGCACTAACGTGGTGTGGTGTGTGGAGTTGCAGGAACTAGCTTCACTAATTGGAGATTCTATATGTACCTCTAGTTTTATTTCATCTCCACCACATGATTTGCCTGCCATTTCATCACATGAGAGTTGCATTAAAAATAAATAAATAAATAAATCACCAAAAACATATGCCAACAAATTCGGATCCTTTATAGTATATTTTTTGTAGTGTAATTTATAGTGCTTTAAAATAAAACAGTAAAATTAAAAATCATGCTGAAAAACACCAAAGTCACATGATTTTTAACTTTAAATCCTAAACCTTTTTTTTTTTTTTTTTTTTTACATGACCTATTATCATTTAAAGTATTACGGATTGCACAACGGTGGATCCAACTTGGCCAAGTATATATCTTGTTAGAGTATTTTAATCATTTTAAAATACATCAATGATTAAAACTGATTAGTCATTGACTGATATGAGAAAACAATAGCTTACGAACTTTGAAACATAATTCATTTTTTACCTAGTAACTTTTTTGTAATAATTACAAGAAGAATTAGCTTTTCTCAAGATTCTGGAAGAAAAAAAAAGTATGAAAAAAAAAATAATTGTCAAACACCACCTAATATCTTGTAATTTACCACTTAATTATGTTGAATTGCTGATTGATTTGTTTATTTACAACTTTTTGTACGCACATTAATGAAAAAAAATCACTTTATTAGTCATAATTATAGCATCTTTGGGAATTTGATTTTTTTTTAAGTAACTTTTTGGCTATTTAATTCTTTGTGTTTTTTAAGATGAAAAAGTTAGTGTGTTTACAATAATTTTCCTGTTAAATATATAGTTATGAGAAAGAAAAAAAAATTAACTAATGGGTAAATTGTGACATTTTAAAATTTTGACCTTTTGATTTTTTATTTATTTTTTTCCGACTATTTTTGCTAAAAACTTCTATCTGAGCTGGACTTAAGTGAATGGATGTAATGATGTATGAGTTTAATTTGAACTTGAGAAAAGATTAAGGAAGGTAGGAAAAAAAAAATTGTCTATTAACAATCCATTATGAGGTAAAGCAAAAAACCAACATGAAAATTTAAATTTTGTAAATGACATTAGTTGTGATTCAAAATAATAGTGCGAATCTTGAACAATAATAATGTAGCTGATTTTTTTAATGGATTCAAAAAGTGGAAGAGTTCAAATGTAGTGAGCGTCAATCCAAACAAGAAATTTGTTTGTTTCTCTTTTTTAATTTTTGATTAATTGTGGCTCTGCTTTGGAATTTGAATATCCAAGACATGATTAGCTTATGATCACATCTTTTGGTGCATCATGAGGTCAGAAAGATATTTGACATATTTCCACTATCAATATTATTATAATATTTTGGAAATAACATTTTCTGTTTTACTTGGAATTTTCAAACAGAGTTTTTGAATAGTTGAAGTGAATTTTGTATTTTAGTGAAAATTTTAAATTATTTTAATTGAAGTTATTTACTTTTTAAATGTATTTAATTTCAGTAGGTTTAAAAAGTAAGTAATACAATGTTTCTTAGATTTTTTCACAAGTATTTTATTTTTTAGATACGTATAGGTTAGGTGTATTTAAAAAATAAATAAATAAATAAATAATAAAAAATTGACTAAAATATGAAATAGGATAAATTGTAAATACACTCCTGACGTTTACTTAAAATATAAATTGTCGCTTGTAGTTCTACAAATTACATCACACCCCTTTGAAGTTTTAAATTTCATAACAAATAACTATTTTTATTAATAAATCATTAATTTAATTAACAGTTCTTAATGATGTCAGAAATTTATTTCAATTAATAATTCAAGTAATTTTATTATTATACAAGAGAGCATTTAGAAATTTTATTTTTTTAATTAATTATGTTCAATAAGGAGGTATTTGTAATTTTTTAAATCACAGGGAGTAACCCCTCTTTTAAGCAAACCTTAAAAAGTATATTTGTAATGTACCTTATAAATAAATAAATAAACAATTCACTAAGGTAAACAAAATGCAAAAAATAAATAACTCAAAATTTAAATTTTTTTTTTAAAAAAAAAACTATTTGAAAACTCAAAATGAAACAGAATACAAGCTTTAACAACCAATTTTGTTTGATTTTAAAATGAATTGTGAACTAAATTGATCTTTATAATTTTAAAATTTTATGAATTGAAAACTAAATGTAAATTTTTTTAAATCGAATCAAACCAGAAAAATTATAAAAAGATCCGTTTTTGTTTAAACAGAAGACACGCAATGATAAAGTTGTAATAATTTAAACAAGACCCACTAAAATAACATAGTACACGTCCTCATAACCATAACTACTCTAACTTGTCTTATGATTTGGTTTAATTAGAAAGAAATAAATGATGAAAAGTAAAAAAGATAGAAAATAAAGTAAAAGAAAAGAAAATAAAATATTTTCTCATATGACTGTGATTAGAATGAAAATTTTACAAGAAAATAAAAATTCTAATTATAAATAACTACTTGTATTTTTTGCAAGTAATTGGAAGCTTAGTTACCCTGTTATTATGAATTGTCTAAGTGTACGGGAAAGAAATCAGCCTTCTCGTATGATCCTGTTGATCAAGTTTGCACTTCTCCAAACAACGTTACTTTGCCACCTGAAAACACAAATGTGAGCTAGCCGGCGGGTGTGTGCCGGAAACCCCTCCGATGCCTAAGTCAGCAACTAGACAATAAACAATAAGCTCTGTATATTCTAGAGTAAGAATTGGGATACCTGTACAAAGGTCTGGTCATGAGCTTTTATAGATTTTACTTTGGCACAATCCTAGTAGGATTCCAACTCTCCCTATGAGAGTCTTCCTAAGAATCACACACCCTACTCACTATCAACCAAGTGGGATGGTTTTGCACAATCCTAGTAGGACTATACTCTCCTTAGCAGAGTCCTACTAGAAGTCTCATCACTGCAAGTCAAGTGAGATGGCTGAACCTTTTACCTCGGTTATACATTCCTGCCCGAACTGATTTATCTCGGTCCCCTGCCCTTCGGACCGTGTGATCGAAAGCCGATCTAACGGATGCCACTCTGCTGAGCTGTACACAGCTCGGCCCTCGCCATTGATGCTACCTCCTTTTAATAAGCTGCTGCAACCACACCGAGCTAAGTTACCTCGGTCACACGCTTAAGTAATAATGTAGATGGCGCCCGACTGAGTTATACCAAGACCGACATCCTTTCTCACCAATACCTCGGCTAACCACCAGGCCCACTTATTTCGGCTGACATCTTTACCTCGGCTAACATTGAGGTCAGCCAAGTTACTTCGGCTCTATGATACTTTTAGTACTACTATCAGTCTTGACTTTGAGATGACGCTCTGTAGAACTATCGTTTAGCTCGGTCCTCTTTCTACCGATACCTCGGTCCATAGTTCGGCCCAAACCCAAAATATGAGATGTCTTCTTGGCCTAAGACCGAGCTACACCAGCCCTTATCTCGGCCCATTACGCGGTCCAACTCCCAAAGAAGACTCTTCCTAGCTCGGCCCAATTTGTTTACAATTACCCTCTCACTAAGAAAATTAATTTTGTATAACGTCCACCACTTTTATGCTAAATAAACTTTAAAAAAAAAATTATTACCAAGCATATGGCATACTACTTTGAGTATAGCAGTACCATTTTGCTTATAACCTCAACCACATTGAGACAACCAATACCTCTTCATAAATTGAACCAAATTCTTCATAATCAAAGCCTTGTTATTGGACATGACTGTTGTGCTTCAATTTGATGTTTATTATGAGCTTATTTTTATCATTCAAACCTTTCATTTTGTAGGGTTCGTTGAGTACTTTATGCCTACCACAAATTATATTTACCGGATATTAATAACTATGCGATCGGATGGCATAATTTTTATGTTATTTCTCAAAAGAAAAACTTATTGTTTGTTTATTTAATTAATTTCTTTTTTTGATAAATGTAACTCGATCATATAGTTATTGATATCTAATTAATAAGATTTTTGGTAAGCATGAAGTATTTAACGAACCCTACAAAATAAACGGTTTAGATCATAAAAATAAACCCATAATAAATCTCAAATTGAGACACAACTCAGTAACCCTTCATCCCTCATTATTTGTGACGATAATACTTTCGACACAGATAATAACAATTTACACCTAGTCTCTATATTTTACTCATTGTATTATTTTGGTCGCTACACTTCAATTAACTCAGTTTTGATCTTTAATTTTGGATTTTGCATCAATTTGGTCTAATTAATAAAATCATTAGTGTTTTTTTAAGAAAATTTATCACTAAATTATTTGAGATTAACTAACTAAATTATAAAATTTATAATTTCGCTTTTAAAAATATGACACGTAATATCTATGTACATATTTTTCTTGAAGAAATGTTAAGAGTTATAAGCAATTGGGCCAAATTGAGACAAATTCATAAATTCAAAGGCAAAATCAAACCAATTGAAATTATAAGGACTAAAATGACACAAGAATCAAAACACAGGAACCACCATTAATAGGTTTTTAATTTGGCTTGAATTGATTAGGTAATAGATTAGAATAATTTGAAGAGTATAATAAGAACCAATTCAGTTTACCACTTTTGCATTCTTGTTGAGACGTCAGGTAAAGGATTGATTGTTTCTTCCCACTATTGGGGTTTTGTTGTATTGAGTTTATTTTTTCATTTTTGGTTCTTTTCTTTTCATGTGTTCCTAGTTGGTATTAGTTGTTGGAATGATAAATTTGTATTGATAAGAAAAGAACAATAAGATTCACGATTGATTATTGATTTGACATGAATTGCAAGGGAAATCAGTTCGTGCATTGTTGTACCAAAATCGGAATGACCAACGGAAGGTTTCCATGTGGAAGTAAATAATTTTTTTTGTTTGTTTGTTTGTTTCTTTGTTTGAAGGAAGAAGAAGTTCTAAGCGGGTATGATTAAAAACTTAAATCACTGGGTGTAATGGTTGTGATGTGAATTTGAGTCTAAGCAGGACAACTAGTATTATTTTCTCTCGAGTTATAATTGCAAGACAACTATAAACGTGGAAAGAGACTTAACCATGATTTAGGACACTTGTCAAGGACCCAAACTTTATTGATGAGCACATCTATTAGCTTAATTAATATAACGTGGTTTTTGGAAAGTTGGTAAAAGCTGGTTTTTTGACTTTTTTGAATCTATTGTCTTTTTTTAAGTAAAAAATATGAAGGGTGATGTGATTCAAAATAAGTAAAAAGCTAAAAGCTGACTTCTTTTTTTCTTCCCAAAAGACCCCAATATTTTACATTCGGGGGGACAACTAAAAATTTAGAGAAACACGCATGACAAGATTTAAAGGCCTTTCAAGAACTTTGGTGGTTATCTCAAGTTGTAGGTGATTGCTCATGGTAAAAACATTCTAAAAAAATGTGAAGAGTAGAGTTGATAGTGACGAGAGAGTATAAGGGGTGGCAGAATTTGGTTGAACACACAAAAGCAGGTTCAAGATCAGATAAATTTTCAATAGCAACCATATATACGAGAATTGAAGGCATGACAAAATGTCACCATAAATACAATCAATTTAATTTTAATCGGTATCTTCAATCTCAGTTTATTCATGAATCAACGCCTTATCCTCGATTTTAGCTTCATTAGCTTAATTTTCTGCAGTTTACAAGTAGTTTTAAGCACATTTTAGATTTGTAATTTTTACTGTTTCTTGTATAGTGAGTTTACTTTCTTTGTAGTGTTCATCCATTTCCATCATCTAACTAAATTGTGAAGTTCTCTTTATTTTAAAAACAAAAAGGAAAGGTGTTGTTTGTTTCACGATGCATACATCTGTTTGATTAGAAGTCAATTCATCCATTTAGGCCAAACTTGAATCTAACATGCCCACGCACCAATCATCATCACGAGTAGGCCAAATTTGTGTTTCGTTTCTAAAGGAAAACAAAGAGGTCATCCATTTAAGACTGTTAGAGAATTTTCCAAAATAAAATGAGTTAACTTTTTATTGTTTTTCAGAACTTTCCTTATGTCCTTTGGAAAGCTTTTCGAGCCACTAAACCTTACATCTACCTGAACTGTTTTCAGGATCGGTAGACTATGTTAAACGGAAAAGATAACTCTTTCTGAGACCTTTGTCGATATTTTTAAACTCTCTAATGTTATCAATCAACTTTGTTGTATCTTAACGGCGAATTCACTAGTAACCTGATGCACACTATCTAGTAAGGGCAACATTATCGTCATTTTAAGAAATTTTGAATCAACAAAGAGTTGACATTTATTTTTATTTTTAAATAAATTACAACTCAATGGTAAATGGGGTACATAATTGTAAAATTGTGAAGATCTTGGATGATAAAAAAAATTTCAACATACTAAAAACTTGCATTTCACCTTTTATTAAATATTTGGATAAATTACACTTACCTTCCATGCAGTTTAGAAAAAATATAATAAATTCTACACTTTTAACATAATTATACTAACAACTTTTTTATTAAAATTAAAGTGTCTGAAACTAACACAAATGGTGGGTAGACACTCAAATAAATAAAAATGAATATATATTTTAGTTGAAAATAAATGAATTTATCATATGACTAACGAAATATTAAAAAAAGAACCTAATTATTATGTAAATTAAAATTTTAAAAGAAGTGAATATAATTATATTAAAATTTCTTATAAACGTCAAAAATAATAAATATACTTTATCCTAAATATTTTTAATTTCATAAGTTGCAGTGTAGTTTCGCTTTATTTTTAGAGTGCATATACAGTACCTTTTAGTGGGACTAGTGAGTCCAAAATAGTTAACCTCAGTCATTAAGAGCCTGTTTGGCAAGTGGATTTTGGACTATTTTTTTTTTATCTAAATTCATAAAAAATAAAATAGATTAAAATAATTAAAAAGACAAAATATCAAATTAAATTTATAATCACTTCATTTTTTTTTCTGATGTGAATGTTCACATTACTGGGCAATGGTGTGGAAGTTGACATCAGTGATGTAAACATTCACATTACTGTTCAATAATGTATAAACACACGTTAGTAGACGCTGGTGTAAATATTCACATCAATGTAGATTGATGTGATGTTTGCACCAAAACAAATGTCGAACATTCACATTACTGGGCATTGGTGTGGAAGTTGACATCAGTGATTTAAACATTCACATTACTGTTCAGTAATGTACAAACACACATTAGTAGACACTGCTGTAAACATTCACATCAGTCTAGATTGATGTGATAGTAGCACCAAAAGAAATTTGGAACATTTACATTACTGATGTGAACATTTACATTACTAGGCAATGGTGTGGAAGTTGACATCAATAATGTGAACATCCACATTACTATTCAATAATGTATAAACACACAGTATTAGCCACTGGTGTAAACATTCACATCAATGTTAATTGATGTAAACATTCACATTACTGCCCAGTGGTGTAAACATTCACATCAGTGTTAATTGATATGAACATTCACATTATTGCCCAGTGGTGTAAACATTCACATCAGTGTTAATTGATATGAACATTCACATTATTGCCCAGTGGTGTAAACATTCACATCAGTGTTAATTGATATGAACATTCACATTATTGCCCAGTGGTGTAAACATTCACATCAGTGTTAATTGATATGAACATTCACATTATTGCCCAGTGGTGTAAACATTCACATCAGTGTTAATTGATATGAACATTCACATTATTGCCCAGTGGTGTAAACATTCACATCAGTGTTAATTGATATGAACATTCACATTATTGCCCAGTGGTGTAAACATTCACATCAGTGTTAATTGATATGAACATTCACATTATTGCCCAGTGGTGTAAACATTCACATCAGTGTTAATTGATATGAACATTCACATTATTGCCCAGTGGTGTAAACATTCACATCAGTGTTAATTGATATGAACATTCACATTATTGCCCAGTGGTGTAAACATTCACATCAGTGTTAATTGATATGAACATTCACATTATTGCCCAGTGGTGTAAACATTCACATCAGTGTTAATTGATATGAACATTCACATTATTGCCCAGTGGTGTAAACATTCACATCAGTGTTAATTGATATGAACATTCACATTATTGCCCAGTGGTGTAAACATTCACATCAGTGTTAATTGATATGAACATTCACATTATTGCCCAGTGGTGTAAACATTCACATCAGTGTTAATTGATATGAACATTCACATTATTGCCCAGTGGTGTAAACATTCACATCAGTGTTAATTGATATGAACATTCACATTATTGCCCAGTGGTGTAAACATTCACATCAGTGTTAATTGATATGAACATTCACATTATTGCCCAGTGGTGTAAACATTCACATCAGTGTTAATTGATGTGAACATTCACATTACTGATATTTGTTATTTGTTTCAGTACTGGTTGTGTGAGCATACAACAATCTTACAACCCTGCAACCCCAATGCCATTCCGCGATGCGTAAAGTGGGACCTCACAACCTTACATAGCAACATGAAGTCCATATCTTTGGCTAAGCTTGGTTTAAATGAGGTAGAAGTACAACCAAAAATATTATGCCCATTCACATAGTGAGATAAAAAACTATCTAACTAACATACTGTCTCCAACTGCAGGTATATGGCGGCGAGCTAATGGTATCCCCAACTGAAGCGAAGATGTACCATCATACAAAATTGAATGTGGAGCCCAAACCTGAGATTTTGTCAAGTGCACCAGCAAAGAAAGATAAAAGCCATGATGATAAAAGCAAAGACAGTCAACGTAATGACGACATGGATGGATTTTCTGTCGATGCAATGGACCTGAATGATGTTGGACACGATGTTAACCCCAGTTGTAGCACCCCCAATGCCAAGAGAGGTATCATCATAGCACAACCAACTGAACCGGACATTGTGGAAGTACTTATAAAAGAAAACCAAAAAGCTTGGGTCTTGTACGACAATGGGAAGCGAAATACAAATAGTTGGAAGAATCATGAGAGTTGAGGGCAAGGGTGATTGCTACCCTTGAAGCCAAACTATTTGACCAATTGGGCCCATCCAATATGGACATGGACATGAAAACTTGCATGGAGTGGAAAGATACAAAAATTCAGCGGCTGACAAAGTTGGTCATCAACTTGGAATGTGAAAAAATAATTCTTCAAGACCTTTTTGATGATCAGTCCGTCCACATTATCACTCAAGTTGAAGCACAAAAGGCTTATGATAGCTTTAAGAAGCATCCCACTGCAGCATTGGAACACATTATCAGCCCACCATCGAGGGTAAAACGCATAAAGCAGAAGGTAAGGAAAGAACACCAATTGGATGAGTTTGAATATCATCGAGGGTAAAGCGCATAAAGCAGAAGGTAAGGAAAGAACACTGGATGGATGAGTTTGAATACCCCAACTTGGCTGGTCAAAAGAAAGGCAAAGAGGGAGCCGAAGAGCAATCCCATGCAGTCCAAATTGCACAAGATTTAGACAAGCAACCAAAAAAAAAGCAGCCAACAAAGTACAAGAAGTTAACCTTGAATAACAAACTGAAGGTTTGGGCCAACATGAACAAACTCAACAAGTAGAAGGTCTAAAATTTGCACAAGAACGATGGTGATGAGTAAGTGATCTTACATATCCCCGATTGATTTTTTTTTTTGCTTATGTTCAGTTCACATACATACTTAATAAATTTGATCATTTCATAAATGTACAATGTTGACATTAACGTTTTCTGTAATCACAATGCACAGGTTGCTAGTGTGGCGAGGGGACTCAAAGACTAAAGATGTGTATTTTGATGACATCATACACATCATCAAGGAAGAATCAATAACCAACAACGTATGGCAACTGTAAATGTGTACAAAACACACACACACACACACACACACAAACACACACATACACACACACACTGTAAAGACACTGCAAATAATGTACTGTCACCTCTCTGTTTCTGTAGGTGATAGATGCATATGGTGAAATTCTACTTGAACTACAAGGGCTAGTCAACCCAAGTTTGGAGGATTCATCATTTATCTTTACAAGCACATATTTGGTAACCACTAGACTTTTGCTTTGTTTATGTTTCAATAGATGTGAATGTTAATCTCAGTATTATATGCTTATATTGTTAACTTAAATGATAGGCAAATGTGAATGTTAACAACAACATAAAATGACAGATGAGAAGATTCACATTGACAGATGTGAACATTAACATCATTTTATGTTGTTAACTTAAATGGTACACAGATGTAAATGTTAACAACAACATAATATAACAAGTGTGAACATTCACATCTGCAATACATTGCATGACTGTTTCACAAATTAATAGATGTAAACATTCACATCATTCACATCACTCATTAACAGATGTGAATATTCACATCAGTAATATCACTCACATTAGCAGATGTGAACATTTACATCAGTAACATCACTCACCATTAGCAGATGTGAACATTCACATCATTCACATCACTCACATTAAAAGATGTGAACATTCACATCAGTAACATCACTCACCACTAGCAGATGTGAACATTCGCATCATTTACATCACTCACCATTTACAAATGTGAGCATTCACATCACTCACATTAAAAGATGTGAACATTCACATCAGTAACATCACTCACCACTAACAGATGTGAACATTCGCATCATTTACATCACTCACCATTTACAAATGTGAACATTCACATCATTCACATCAAACATTGATATAAATACTTGGTACATCATTGTATGCCATTTGTGTGCAGAAAATCATGCAAGAGTACTCCCCCACAAGAGGAATAAACTGATTGATGTACACATCAAGGAGTATCAAGGCCAGAGATTCTTAATTTTCCCAATACACGACAACTTCCACTGGACAATTGTTGTGTACGACGTGAAAGAGAATGTATGGAGGCATTATAACTCGCTGCACCCAAGAGAAGGATACATAACCCATAACTTCTACTGGACAATTGTTGTGTACGACGTGAAAGAGAATGTATGGAAGCATTATAACTCGCTGCGCCCAAAAGAAGGCATACATGACCCACATATTGACAAAGCACAAATAGTGGTAAGTGGCTGACACATATGATACTTGTCATGATGTGTAATATTTGACCTTGGATGTATGCACTATGTTGGTTGGTGCCTAATATGAAATTTCATTGTTGATAGAGGGACTACATCACGGCTTTGGTGCACAACATTGGACCATCATCACCATTATGGACCAACTTATCAAGCCAAAATACTTTGCAAACAATCATATCAGTAGACATCTGTCCTCAGCAAGCATCAAATTCGTAAGCCTAAAATCGATTTGTACACATGTTCCACAACCATTACCCACCTAAATTTCAAAATCTAACAAGAAGTTTGCATTTTCAGGGTGGATTGCGAGCCTGCAGTTTGTTACATATGAGGGCGCATGTATACTGTGAAGACATTGTTGCTAGCCTAGATCGCTTTGAATGGTGTCAAATAAGAGACTCATTAGTACACCATTTTCTGAACCACAAAAACACAGTGCAATGTGAAAACCTATAGGTGGGGGTTGTCCACCTATCACTGTTACCCAAATCTGTTATCCACATTTAAGACAATTTAGTGTCAATAGATTTTACATATTGGAGCAGACTAGCTTAATTGTAAATCAAGTCTATATCACTACTTGTACAGATATTTTTCACTCAATATATGTATATGCATTTTCAGGCCTATTTTGCGTTGGTCATGCACATTGAGATTGTATTTTTTTTTTTGACACATGGCATCATGTGAATGTTCACATCACAGAATGATCGTACACTTATGTTTTAAGCCATACTACATGGATGTAAATATTGCTTAAAGTGTTCATGTAACACAATATGACAGGTGTAAATATGATATTTCTTAACACAAGTCAATATTCACATCTAATAATTTGATGATGTGAATATTCACATCATAACTTCTGATTATTTGAATGGCAACAACGATGTCATGACATGAATATTCACATCTTATGAGTTGATGATGTGAATGGTTACATTGATGTAAACATTCATGTCATCTACTTTGATACTGTTAACAGTAACAACAATGTCAACATTCACACCACAGAAATGTTTGAAAGTTCAACAATGTGAACATTCATATAATGTGATTATATTACACAAGTGTGAATGTTAATATCATGTATTCATTCAAAATACAACAACATAAATTTCAGATTGGTACCTTAAAAAAATAAAAATAAAACACAAATCAAATACTAATGCGTTATTATGTTTGCCAACGCAACATAATCTTATTACAATACAATGTTTGCCAACACAACACAATCTTATTTCAAAAATGAATATAAGAATCCAATGTAAAATACAATGTTGAAATGAAAAATGTACATCCTATATCGGCTCCGTGCATGATTTCCGATTATGGCTCCCCAACTTATCACATCTCCCGCACCTTATTTGCTTCAGTTTCTCACCCTTTGATGGGATCATATTCTTTTTCGACCTTCCGGGTGGTCTTTTCACAGTTGGCGGGTATATAGTGAAGTCCGTGGGATCAAAAGGCGGCTTCTCCACCGATAGTATAGGGAATATGGCACCCGAATAGGCTGCACGATATGTCTCTACATGAAAGTAATGTTCCAAACAATTATTGAGATTGTAGCGACTCTTCTGAATGGCAATAACAGCATGGTCACATAGGAATCCGTTGATTTGCCATTTGAAGCAAGAACATGTACGCCTCGCAACATCAACTGCAACAGATGGTATCGAATGAACTTCAAACACATCCTCATTGGCTTTGCTAACTTGCCAAGACCTTCTGCCATTGAACGAATCCATAAGCCTTGTTTCGAATGTAAGACAAATAAGCTCATTCCATTTGTTTGCTTGGTTACGCTGTGCAAACATTTGCCGCATCAACTGAGTACGAATTGTGTCCACCATTTGAGTGATAGGAAGATTACGTGCTTCTTTAATCTAATTATTAAATGACTCCGCCGCATTGGATGTCATCTCCCCATAACGCATGCCCCTACACAATATCACAAACATTGTACAATACGGAATTTAACAGGTCATCATTAACAGATGTGAACATTCACATCATTCACATCAGTCATCATTAGTAGATGTGAACATTCACATCGTTTACATTGAACATGAAACACAATTCGAAGATTGTTACCATTCTAAACTGAAAATTCACATTGCTACCATTCTAAACATGACAAATGGAACACCTTAGGAAACTATTATCACCTGAAGTATGAATTTGCACAGTGCTCAGGTGTCAAGTCCTTGAAAAAATTATGAGCTCGTTGTTTACCCTCTTCTTTTAATTTTGCAAACTTTTCATGGAACCCTACCACAGTTGGCTCATAAGCATAGTCACCCAAACTATTTACTAGGTGATCCTTGAATCCATTATCAATTCCTTTCATCCGGTCTCTTAAATTGCTCTTCAAGTGTTGTAAGCAATAACCGTGATGAGCCGATTGAAAAACCTTTGGCATAGCTTCTAACAGACCAAGATTACGATCCGAAATAAAAGTAATCTGGCTCTTACCATCAACAACCTTCCCAAGTTCATGCAAGAACCACGACCAATTGGTCGTGATCTCTGAATCAACAATCGCAAATGCAATAGGAAACAAACCTACAATACAACACCAATACACAACTGTTCACAATATTCCAAAGTGAATAGAAAACAGTATAAACGAAACAGGTCATGTAAATGTTCATATCTACATTGCCATATTACTATTGTTATTGTTGGATTCGAGTTCGTAAACATCAACGATGTGAACATTCACATTAATGACCATTAATAATTCATTGTTGATTATTGAGTCATTGATAATATGAACATTCACAGTACTGTTCATTAATGGATCAACTGACATTAGTATACACTGATGTAAACATTCACATCAGTGTCTAATAATGTGAATGTTCACATTACTGTCATTAGCAGACACAAATGTGAACATTCACATCAGTGCATACTAATGTCAATGTTCACATTACTTATAATTTATCAATCACTCATTTGTCCAGACTATGTTGCTTAGAGTGAATATTGACATGAATAGACAGCTAAAAAAAATACTAACCAATATTTCCGTCTTTCGCCGTTGCCGCAAGTAGCTGACCTTTGTACTTTCCTTTGAGGAATGTTCCATCCAGGAATAATAAAGACCAACAAGAATTGAACCCAGAAATACACGCAGCGAATGACACAAAGAAACGACAAAACTGTTGACTACTCGCATTATAGTCAATATTGACATAACTCCGCGGATTGTACCGCATCACAGCATCCGAAATACCACCGCAGCTGATCAAACGATAATGAGTGATCTCCATGAATACCAGCCTTTGCTTTCTCCACACCCAACCATACGACATGGTAAGTCATATCTAGCCCATAATCCCTCTTCAAAATAGTCACCACCTCACATGGCCGAGTCAACGGCTTGTCCCTCACAATTTCAGATATGATACTCGACACCAAATTCGAACTAACTCGCGGATTCTTCAATGTTCGGACATCCGTACCACAACTATGCACATCACTAAACCTCTTGATGTAGAAAAAACCATTTGCTCGTTGTGCTCTACAATGTATAACCCACAAGCAACCTCTCTCCTCACACATCGCACACAGCAGTAACTCTTGTTGTCTCGTTCTTGACATACGTAAACTGAAAACCACATTGGATGGCATACTTACATAAAACATCACGAAATTCTTGTGCACCTCCAACAAACCGTTGTCCCACATGCGTAATACCATTTGCCCAAGGGGCTGACAACAACACCTTCTCCTTATGGTGACAAAATCTCCGTAGTGCATCAATATCTTCCTCAACCCCCGCACGCAGCGATCCCGAGCTACTTGACTGACCAATATCACTTTTCAACTCAACCACAACTTCTACATGTTGTACCCCCATTGATTTAGCAAGCAATAACATGTTCTGAAATTCTTCCTCATTCTTCAAATCACACCTATTAATCCCAGGTAACCAACAGAACAATGAAATAGAACCAGCAGACAACTCCTCCCATTTTTCACACAAACAGTCTACCAAACACGAATAACACAATGCGCAGGCAACATTTATTACAGTGGTACTGCAATCATATATACACACCAACATCATAAAGGTATCCATCTCCTGTAAAAACACAACAATACAACAATCAACAATAATCCAAATCGATATGAAAATTCACATTGTGCAAAAATTAGATGAATACGTGTACAGTTCAAGTGTTAAATCCATAATTCACATTAACAAGATGCGAATATTCACATTGATACATATACTCTGAATTATATCACACACACAAAGCCTCATTAAGCAAGCATCAAAGTAAAGTGAGAACATCCACATTCTTCACATAATATTAACACGATGTAAACATTTACATTGACACATATACTCTAAATTATATCACCCACACAGAGCCTCATTAAGCAAACATCAAAGTCAAATGCAAACATCCACATTCTTCACGTAATACTAACATGATGTAAACATTCACATTGTTCCACATACTTTGAATTATAGAAGATCCACATTCATCACTAGTCTGATGACCTCCCCTCCATAGGACCACGATGTAAACATTCACATTGATCTATATACTCTGAATTATATCACTCACACAAAGCCTCATTAAGCAAACATCAAAGTAAAATGCAAACATCCACATTCTTCACGTAATACTAACATGATGTAAACATCCACATTGTTCCACATACTCTGAATTATATCACTCGCACAGATAATCTGAATGACTTCCCCTCCACAGGATCACATATGATGCATGTAATTGAAAAAACAGAGCATCTGATCCATATCAATAAAAAAACAGAGCATTTGATCCATCTTACAAATCAAAACATAAAGTGAACATGTATTCATAACCAAAATGATACTAACCTTAATCATGCAATCCTACAATCGTCCAGAAACTCGAAAACAACTGCTTTGAAGTAGTTATACTCCAGAAAATGTGAGAACCGAACACCTTCAAATTCATCGTCTTCACTTGAAAATCACCGAACCAGACTACAATAGCAACAATGAAACCCTAGCACATCAAAGCCTCAGAACGATAGAACAATAGCATGCAAGATAGAAACGTACCCATTTGAATTAGAATGATAGAAACTGCCAAAACTAAATCACGAAATCACAGGAACGTGTTATGTATTAACACAGTGTATATATATGTATATATAAGGGCATAATAGTCCATGTAAAAATAAAAAATTAGAAATATGAACTTTATGGAATAAAAAGAAAAGTATATAGGACTAATCAAGTTATAATATTCCTTTGTGGATTTAATGGGTTATAACAACTCTGAGATGGATTTATCAATAAAAATCCCTATATAATTCATTAGTATATTAACTAATATATCAATTAAAACATATAACTTTATTGTCCCCTATATAACATCTCAACTCTATTTCTAATGACGTGGCAGAGAGACGATAGAGATAGAAGAAGGGAGAAGTTATTAATTGGTCTTGGATACCATCACATGGTGTTCCAACAGTGTTATGATTAGTAAAGGAGATGAGATTTATGAATTTGCATTGAATGATTGAAGAACATGAGAAACATAATAAATTATGATTGGTGAGGGTACGGCCGCGTGGCGCTCCTTGGACCAACCAATAATTTTCCAGAGAGAGAAGTGTACTCACCCCTTTAAATAATTTATTCCATGTCATTAGGAGTGAATTGATGGTGCCAAATTAATACTCCAAAACATTTTTTACTTACTAAAAAGCTGGCTTTTGGCTATTTATCAAGCTTTTTGGCTTTTTTGGAAGTGATTTGGAAAGTTGGTAAAAAGCTGATTTTTTTTATTTTTGGTTTAATATTTTTTAAAAGTGTCACATCATTCCAAGATGACCAAAATATCCTTACTTTTTATCTTTGAGTTAATTAATTAAAATTTTTCAGAGGGTAGTTCAGTAAATTTGGGTGTTGCGTTTTTGGTCTTCCCAAATGGGAATTTCAGCGTTTTGGCCCTGTTTGGCGTTTTGGTCTTGGCCAACAAAAAGCTGCATTTTGACTGTGTTGCCAAAACGGCACTCAGTTTAATTAAATAAAAAATAAGGTTGATTGACTTACTAGATAAAGTAATATTTTAATTTACATAACATTTAAATTTATTTTTATTAATAATTAGCTAGTCATTTAATTAGAAAAAAAAATGATATTGTCATCTTTTTTACATTGAAATGTAAATTTTATTTTGTTTAGCTTTTTTTTTTTTTTATATCTGTAAATTACACTTCGCTCCCTTTATGCTTAACCACTTTTCTATTAACTCTTAAAGTTTGTTTTTTCTCACCTAACCCTTCAAGTTTCAAATATTTCTCAGTTTACTCTTAAAGTCAATTTTTGTTTAAAATTAGACAGAAAATGCTACTCTTAAAACTGATGTTTGTTTAAAATTAATCAGAAAATGCCATGATAACTGTCACATAATGTAAAAAATAAATCATTATATTAAGAGTTGAGTTTGTGTTACAAGTGTGAGTTACAAATTGAGAGGGTAATTTTTGGGAAAGAATTGGGCCGAGCTGTGAGTTGGGCCCTGCGGCCCAAAGTGTGAAGGAATCGATAAAAAGCCGTAGTGTTGCTTCGGCCCATAGAGGTGAGATTACTCCGGCTCAAAGAAGAAATAGTTACTTCGGCCTAAGGAGGAATAAAGTTACTCCGGTCGGAGGCAACTTGGAGTTAGGCCGGTCTCAGAATTAGTCCGGTCGCGATATGTACAGGGAAGGCTGGTTTCGGGATTAGTCCGATCGTCACATACTATGGTTAGGTCGGTCGGAACTTGTTACTGGGAAGGTTGACCTAAGCACACCAAGGTTGAACAAGGGCAGCCGAAGTAATGAGTTAGAGGAGAAGACCGAGCTAAGGATAGTTCGGCCTTCTATGTGGCTCAGCAGAGCCAGTGTTATTTCGGTCATGTGGTAGTTCGGCCATGGAGAAAACCATCCTACTTGGTTTAAGCAGTGGGGGAGGGTGTAAAAGGATAAGCATTATCCTAAGGAGAATGAATCCTAGGAGGACTCTGCATGGAGGAGTACAAGTCCTACTAGGATTGTGCCACGGGAAACTTATAAAAGCCTACAAACATCACCTTGGAGGAGATAATTGAACATAATCTTTCTGAGAACTTAGAGCTTTGTCTATTTGTCAAGTTTTCTGACTTAGGCATCGGAGAGGTTTCCGGCACACACCCGCCGGCTAGCTCACGTTTGTGTTTTCAGGTGACAAAGCGACGTCGTACGGAGGAGCGTGGACTTGGTCAACAGGATTATACGAGGAGAATTATTTCCTCCCCGTACAATTAATTCCGGCATTTCCGACCGGAGTGTTCATCCCTTTTTCAGGTAATGATCAAATGATCAGGGACGTCAGACTGAATTCAGGAGTATTTCCAAACCACCTCTCTACAATTGGTGCCATCTGTGGGAATACTCAAGTACGTTCATGGCAAGCATAACAGATGATCCTTCGCTCGTTGTTGACAATGTTACACCAAGAGATGATGTTACTCCAAGAAACATGCTTGGACCAGAGAATATCGCCGCAAGACGGGCCCTGAATTTCAACTCAGTAGCTCAAACCTCACCCTCAACCTCAATGCAGGAGACTATACAAACGATCATGGATCAACCGAAACGAAATAAGCAACGCCTTGAAGATATGGTGGCCGGTAACGAGCGTTTATGTAACGAATTGGCCTTGAAGGTAGCCAAATCCCAACAGACCGCATGTCTTGATCGGGGTCGATCCCCAGGAAAAAAGGACGATCGACGACGTCGACTTCAGAAACACGGTAATGGCAGCGACTCTGACTCACCATCCCAGGAGCTAGCTCATCCGAAAGGAGTCCGTACGTAAGGCACAGGCGAGGGAAAGAAAGTGATGATTCAGATGAAGAAGACAGGCATGACCCTTTCGTACGATAGATTGCAAGGGTTGTGCTGCTTAAAAAGTTCAAAGCACCACCGTTCACCCTGTATGACGGAAAATCGGATCCCATCGACCATATTCGTCATTACAAACAAGCGATGACATTGCATGCTGATAACGAAGCCCTCATGTGTCGAATGTTTCCAAGTAGCTTGGGACCGTTGGCCGTTAGATGGTACTATAAACTGGAGCCGGTGTCAATAAGAAGCTTACTTCAGCTCCAAAAATCCTTCAGGGCAAGATTCATCACCAACGAAGTTCAGCCAAAATAAGCCGACTCTCTCTGGGCGATGCAGATTAAACCAGAAGAGACCCTCTGTGAATATTCGGCGTGCTATTGGAAGTGTTTCAACTTGGTAGATGGTGCCTGCAATGATTCTATGGCCATTACCGCCTCTAAGATGGGATTACACCTCGATAGTTCTCTCTGCAGTTCGTTGACCAGACGGCCTCCCAAAACAGTTTTCACTGATCGAT
>NW_021026099.1:87561-203976 GCF_004153795.1 Camellia sinensis
GAAGAAGAAGAAGAAGAAGAAGAACACCTTGATGAAGAAGAAGACCAACAACAAGAACAAGAAGAATAACAAACAAACCAACACGAAGAAGTCAATGAACAAGAACTGACAAACCAACAAGAAGAACTGCAAGAGAAATCTGACATATTTCATGCACAAGGTAAACTATTGTCTAATACTAAATCATACTGCAAAATTTCATTAAACTAACCAAAAAACAATCCGACATTTTTATAGGTCATGACCAACCACAAACACCAACCAAAGAGGACGACAAGGACAAGCTCATATCAGCCCTGAGAGCACAAATGCAAGAAATGGAACAAAAATTCATGGCTGAATTGCGTAAAAAAGAAGATCAATTGAAGGAAATGTCCACCAAAAAAACTTGCAGTCCCCAACAAAGATCCATGGTCAAGAGAATCAAACAAAAATCAAGAAAACAAGCACATGACCCAAATTTTGAATACCAACCAATGACAAAAGCCAAAGAAGATACAAGGAACAAGACACAAACTGCTGCTGATGTACCCAAACCAACACAGGGTACTGATGAAGAAAAAGAGAAGAAGAATGACAACAAAACAGAGGGTGCTCATGAAGCAAAACAACAGCAGAAAGAAAAGATGCAAGAACATATTGGCCAAGAGAAACCAGTTGCTGCTGAAACAAACCCAAAAGAGCATGCCAATCAAAAGAAGACAAATCTTCAAGTATTGGAAAGTGATGATGATTTCCAGGAAGAATCAATCCCAAACAAGCCACTCACCATTTCATGCCGCAAAACAAACAAGGTTTGGCATAGCCTATCCAAAAAAGACCAAGACCAAATTCAACTCATCAACAACACACAATCAAGTGCTTGTGTCTGGTCTGGCAGCGAAGATGAAAATTGCGTATACTTTTGAGATATATGCAGATTGACCAACAGGGAACCCTTATATGGGAATGTAGGTCTCCAACTGCACAATTTTACAGTTTCTGTACATATTCAATAACCTATTCCACAAACCTAACACATTCTCATATATAACATGTTTCAGGTCATTGATGCCTTCTCAGAAAAGCAATTGGCACTCCAACCAACCATTGAAGAATTTGAGAAAAACGATCTAGTCTTTGCAAGCAATCCATACGCAGGAAGATCTTACGTTTTCTCAACACTCATCAATGTAAGCAAAACTTAACATACCTTACAACTGCAAAATTTTCTACTTTATCAACATGTATTACTACATAGTTTTATGACATATTTCAAACATATATATGACTTACAGACTCCACTACAAAACCAAGATCAAGCACTGAGAGAAAAACTGATGGACAGCCATTTTCCAGAAGCAATGAAAAACAGATATATCCATTTCCCAATCAACCACGACAACCATTGGACAATTGTGGTCTTTGACAATGCTGATGGAATATGGAGACACTATGACTCTTTGAGACCAGCAAAACATTGTTTCAGTTTCTCACCCTTTGATGGGATTCTATTCTTTTTCGGCCTTTCGGGTAGTCTTTTCACAGTTGGTGGCTATATAGTGAAGGTTGTGGGATCGAAAGGCGGCTTTTCCACCGATGGTACAGAGAATATGGCATCCAAATAGGCTGCACAATATGTCTGTACATAAAAGTAATGTTCCACACAATCATTGAGATTGTAGCGGCTCTTTTAAATAGCAATAACAGCATGGTCACATGGAAATCCGTTGATTTGCCATTTGAAGCAAGAACATGTACGGCTTGCAATATCAATTGTGACAAAAGGTATCGAATGAACTTCAAACACATCCTCATTGGCTTTGCTAACTTGCCAAAACTTGCTGTCATTGAACGAATCCATAAGCATTGTTTCGAATGTAGGACAAATAAGCTTATTCCATTTGTTTGCTTGGTCACGTCGTGCAGACATTTGCCGCATCAACTGAGTACGAGTTTTGTCCATCATTTGAGTGATAGGAAGATTACGTGCTTCTTTAATCTAGTTATTAAATGACTCCGCCACATTGGATGTCATCTCCCCATAATGCATGCCCCTGCACAATATCACAAACATTGTACAGTACAGAACATTCACATTGACAAATGTGAACATTAACATCATTCGCAATGAACATTATATGCTTATTATGTTGTTAACTTAAATGATAGACAGATGTGAATGTTAACAACAACATAATATGATAGGTGTGAACATTCACATTTGTAATACATTGCATGACTGTTTGACAAATTAACAGATGTGAACATTCACATCATTCACATCATTCATCATTAGCAGATGTGAATATTCACATCATTCACATTGAACATGAAACACAATTGGACGATTGTTACCATTCTAAACTCAAAATTCACATCGCTACCATTTTAAACTTGACAAATGGAACACTTTAGGAAACTATTATTATCTGAAGTATGAATTTTTCCAGTGCTCAGGTGCCAAGTCCTTGAAAAAATTATGCACTCGTTGTTTACCCTCCTCTTTTAATTTTGCAAGCTTTTCATGGAACCCTACCACAGTTGGCTCGTAAGCACAGTCACCCTAACTACTTGCTAGGTGATCCCTAAATCCATTATTAACTTCTTTCATCCGGTCTCTTAAATTGCTCTTCAAGTATTGTAAGCAATAACCGTGGTGAGCCGATGGGAACACCTTTGGCATAGCTTCTAACAGACCAAGATTACGATTCAAAATAAAAGTAATCTAGCGCTTACCATCAACAACCTTCCCAAGTTCGTGTAAGAACCACGACCAATTGACCGTGGTCTCTGAATCAACAATCGCAAATGCAACAGGAAATAGACCTACAACACAACACCATTACAAAGCTGTTCACAATATTCCAAAGTGAATAGAAAACAATATAAATGAAACAGGTCATGTGAATGTTTATATCTACATTGCCCTATTACTATTGCTATTTTTGGATTTGGGTTCGTAAACATCAACGATGTGAACATTCACATTAATGACCATTAATAATTCATTGTTGATTGTTGAGTCATTAATAATGTGAACATTCACAGTACTGTTCATTAATGGGTAAACTGACATTAATATACACTGATGTGAACATTCACATCAGTGTATAATAATGTGAATGTTTACATTACTGTCATTAGCAGACACAGATGTGAACATTCACATCAGTGCATACAAATGTGAATATTCACATTACTTATAATTTCTCAATCACTCATATTTTGTTGTTGTTCACATCAATGTGTATTGATGTAAACATTGACACTAGTGTAAATATGGATCACATTGTGTAATCATCTGTCACATGTCCAGACTATGCTGCTCAATGTAAATATTGACATGAATAGACAGCTAAAAAAAATACTAACCATTGTTTCCATCTTTCGCCGTTGCCGCAAGTAGCTGACCTTTGTACTTTCCTTTGAGGAATGTTCCATCCAGGAATAATAAAGGTCGACAAGAATTGAACCCAGAAATACATGCAGCGAATGACACAAAGAAACGATAAAAATGTTGACTACTCGCATCATAATCAATATTGACATAACTGCCCGGATTGTAACGCATCATAGCATCCGAATACCACCGCAGCTGGTCAAACGATAATGAGTGATCTCCATGAATAACGGCCTTTTCTTTCTCCACGCCCAACCATACCACATGGTAACTCACATCTAGCCCATCCCTCTTCAAAATAGTCACCACCTCACATGGCCGAGTCAACGGCTTGTTCCTCACAATTTCAAATATGGTGCTCGACACCAAATCTGAACTAACTCGTGGATTCTTCGATGTTCGAACATCTGTACCACAACTATACACGTCACTAAACCTCTTGATGTAGAAAAAACCATTTGCTCGTTGTGCTCTACAATGTATAACCCACAAGCAACCTCTCTCACGCATCGCACACACAGCAGTAACTCTTGTTGTCTCGTTCTTGACATACGTAAACTGAAACCCACATTGGATGGCATACTTACATAAAACATCACAAAATTCTTGTGCACCTCTAACAAACCATTGTCCCACATGCGTAATACCATTTTCCTAAGGGGCTGACAATAACACATTCTCCTTATAGTGGGAAAATCTCCGTAGTGCATCAATTTCTTCCTCAACCCCCACACGCAGCGATCCCAAGCTACTTGACTGACCAATATCACTTTTCAACTCAACAACAACTTCTACATGTTGTACCCCCATTGATTTAGCAAGCAGTAACATATTCTGAAATTCTTTGTCATTGTCCAAATCACACCTATTAATCCCAGGTAACCAACAGAACAATGAAATAGAACCAGCAGACAACTCACCCCATTTTTCACACAAACAGTCAACCAAATGCGAATAACACAATGCGCGGGCAACATTTATTACAGTTGTACTGCAACCATATGTACACACCAACATCATAAAGGTATCCATCTCCTGTAAAAACATAACAATACAACAATCAACAATAATCCAAAACAATATGAAAATTCACATTGTGCAAAAATTAGATGACTACATGTATAGTTCAAGTGTTAAATCCATAATTCACATTAACAAGATGTGAATATTCACATTGATACATATGCTTTGAATTATATCACCCACACAGAGCCTCATTAAGCAAACATGAAAGTAAAGTGAAAACATCCACATTCTTCACATAATATTAACAAGATGTAAACATTTACATTGATACATATACTCTGAATTATATCACCCACACAGAGTCTCATTAAGAAAACATCAAAGTAAAATGAGAACATCCACATTCTTCACATAATATTAACACGATGTAAACATTCACAATGATCCATATACTCTGAATTATAAAACATCCACATTCTTCACTAATTTGATGACCTCCCCTCCACAGGACCACGATGTAAACATTCACATTGATCCATATACTCTGAATTATATCACCCACACATAGCCTCATTAAGCAAACATCAAAGTAAAATGAGAACATCCACATAAAATGAGAACATCCACATTCTTCACATAATATTAACAGGATGTAAACATTCACATTGATACATATACTCTATATTATATCACCCACACAGAGCCTCATTATGGATACATCAAAGTAAAATGAGAACTACACATTCTTCACATAATCTGAATGACCTCCCCTCCACAGGACCACGTATGATGCATATAATTGAAAAAATAGAGCATCCGATCCATATCAATCAAAAAACAGAGCATCTGATCCATCATACAAATCAAAACATAAAGTGAACATGTATTCATAGCCAAAATGATACTAACCTTAATCATGCAATCCTACAATCGTCCAGTAACTCGAAAACAACTGATTTGAAGTAATTATACTCCAGAAAATGTGACAACCAAACACCTTCAAATTCATTGTCTTCACTTGAAAATCACCGAACCAGACTACAACAGCAACAATGAAACCCTAGCACATCAAAGCCTTGGAACGAGCATGCAAAATAGAAACGTATCCATCTGAATTAGAATGACGATGAAAAGTGTAAAGATAGAAACTGCCAAAACTAAATCAACGAAAAAACAGAGAACGTGTTATGTATTAACACAGTGTATATATATATATATATAAGGGCATAATAGTCCAGGTAAAAATATAAAATTAGTAAAATGGACTTTATGGAATAAAAAGTAAAGTATATGGAACTAATCAGGTTATAATATTCCTTTGTGGACCTAATAGGTTATAACAACTCTAAAATGAATTTATCAATAAAAATCCCTATAAATATAAGTATAGATATATATATTATTTTAATAAAATAGAGATAGAATAAAGAATTTATTGGAAGGGTAGATGAAAATGTGATTTTTAAAATAGTGGATGAATTTTTTAATAATATATGAAGTAAAATTTAAGTTAACTGTTGCATGCTCTAATGACATTCCGTGTCTTCCGGCGACCATGCCCGCCTCCTCAGCACCACCGCCTCACCGCCCTGAAGACCTAATTGCCTTCCTGAGCTCCGTCGTAGACGACTCCAAGCTCAAAGCCCTAAGGGTGATAAGATGAGTGATAAAAATGGGAATTGAGAGAAAAGATTGAGACTGAAATTGAGATAGCAATGGAAAATTGTATTAATTTGAAACTGGGTTCCAACTCTGGGAAACGTTAGATCCCAAGCTTCGTCATTACAAAAATTATTCCCCTCCTCTCTCCTTCTCTCCCTCCTTATACAATAACTCTCAATAATTCTAACAACTCTCACTAATCCCGCTCAACAACTTCAACATCTTCCGCTAATCTCGCACCAAGTCACTGAGCTGTAATTGATCTGTTATCTGGGTTATCTGGGTCTAGGGATGGCAATTTGAAACCGGCTCGACGGAGACCCGATCCCCCAATCCCGATTTATACGTTTTTTCTCCGAAAAATTCCCCCGAAGGGACCGGGACGGTGTTCAAAAATTATTCCCCGATTAATTTCGGGCCGGGGACGGTGATAAGTGCCAAATCCCCGACCTCGGCCGGGCCCGGCTGTCCCCGACGTGTTATATATATATATAATATAGTATGCTTTATATAATATAATATAATATACCTTATCTCACTTTACTTTTCTATCTCTCTCTCTCTCTCTTAGTCTCACTAACTCATCACAGTCTCTCTCTCTCGTCTCTCACTCACTGACTCATCTCTCTCTTCTCACTGCGTCTCTCATCTCTGTATCCCTCACTAAGATCTCACTCAGATTTTTCTCACTTCTTATCATCATCATCAACATTATCCACATCGACCACCACCACTGATCTAAACAGATCGTGAACCGTGGTCCGTCCGTGAAGCCATCCGTGGTCCGTTCGATCGATGTCTTGATCAATGGAAAGATCGTGAAGACCTCTCTCTCTCTATTCAGATCCTGTCATATTCAGATCTGACTCTTTGTTCTCTAGATTTACATCCACCATTGAATAGATCTGTTATTGTTGGTGCAAATCCTATCACTTTCTCTCTCGAATCGTATTTTTTTAATTTTTTTATTATGTAAGTTTAGATCTGTTATTGTTGTTGTTGTTATTGATGATGAAACGGATTGCCACATAGTAATTTTATTTTCTGTTCTTGTGTTTCGACTTTTTTTTTTTTCATCAGATCTGCGTTTCAGCCCTCTCCTCTTCAATTTCTAATTTTTTTTACATATGATGATTGTTGTTGAAAACAGATTATTTTTTATTTTTCTTGTTCTTGTGTTGTGTGTTGAACAAAAAAAAAAAAAAATTTGGCCGGGGATATTTCGGGGTCGGGGAAACCCGATCCCCGTTAGGGGGCGGGTACAAATCAAAACATAAAGTGAACATGTATTCATAGCCAAAATGATACTTTTTAACCTTTGGAGATCGGGGACGGGGAGTGCGATCCCCGGCCCCGGCCCGGCCCGTTGCCATTCCTATCTGGGTCTGTTGTCTGGCCCATCATCCAGTCCAGCCCACTGTCCAAACCACTGCTCACTGCTCCTGAGTTCAGCTCATTGTCTTGGCCCATAGCAGCAGCGTCACTTCTAGTTGATGGAAATTCCCTTCCCCTTTAAAAGAGCCTTGTCCCTAAGGTTGGAAGGTTGGAAATTTGGCTTGGAGATCTTGATACAGCTCCCAAGTTGCATCCTCAGGGTAAGAATTAGACCATTGTACCAATAATTGAGTGGCTGGCCTACCTTTATACTCGATCAAACGCCTGTCCAAGACTGCAATGGGTTCAGGTTCAATGACACCATCAGTCCCTACAGGTGGAAATGTGGCTTGTGGTGTGGTGTGAGCTCCCAACTTCTTCTTGAGCAAGGACACATGGAAAACTGGGTGCAACTTAGAGTGTGGGGGCAGGTCCAGTTGGTAAGCTACCTGACCCACCTTCTTCAACACCTGAAATGGCCCATAAAAACTTGGGGACAGTTTCATGTTAGACCGGCATTGTCGTGTACTTTGCTTGTAGGGCTGCAATTTTAGGAATACCTAATCTCCCACCGCAAATTGTCTTTCGGTTCGATGTTGATCTGCCTGTTGCTTCATGCAATTTTGGGCTTGAACTAGGTGTTCCTTGAGAATTTTTAGAGTTGCTTCCCTATCCTTACCCCACTGATCAACTGTAGCCACATTGGAGACCCCTGGGATATAGTGGATGTGGAAAGGTGGTACTTGTCCATACACCACCTGGTATGGTGTCAACTTGGTGGCAGTGTGGTAGTTGGTATTGAACCACCACTCAGCCAAGGGCAGCCAGTGAGCCCATGCCTTGGGCCTATCTCTTGTCATGCACCTTAGGTACACCTCAAGACACCTATTGACCACCTCTGTTTGGCCATCCGTTTGAGGGTAGTAAGAGGTGCTGAGGTTTAGTTTTGTACCTTGTAACCAGAACAGTTCCCGCCAAAAGTTGCTGGTTAAAATGGGATCCCGATCAGATATGACAGATTTAGGCATGCCATGTAGTTTGTAGACGGTATCCAAGAATGCTTGGGCTACTTCCACAGTTGTATAAGGATGTGATAGGGCAATGAAATGAGTGTATTTGGACAATCTGTCCACTACCACTAGTATGATAGTCTTGCCATTGGAATTGGGGAACCCTTCCACAAAGTCCATGGATATATCGGACCAGATGCCTTCTGGGATGGGTAAGGGCTGCAGTAGGCCAGGGGAAGTTACTGTCTCAGTTTTGTTCCTCTGAAAATTATCACATTGAGCCGCAAAAGCATATATGTCCCTCTTCATACCCTTCCAATAAAATGATCGTCTTGCTCGGTGATAAGTCTTTTTGGTATCGGAATGTCCTCCCAATGTATACCCTGCATAAGTAACTCCTTGAGCTGTGCATTTGAGCCCACTACTAGTCTGCCTTTGTAAGTCAACAGCCCATGCATCCACAACTAGCCTGGTTGTGCGGTTGGGTCATTGGTTAAGCCCTCAATGAGTGTTTTGAGGGTTGGGTCAGTATGTCATTCCCGTTTGAGTGAATTGAGCCACTCAGGTTGGACAACTGAGAGAGCTGAAACTGTGCAAAATTGTGTCATGCTCTATTTGGATAAAGCATCTGCAGCTTTGTTCTCGTGCCCAGTCTTGAAAACAATGTCATAGTCATAGCCAAACAACTTTGTGCGCCACTTTTGTTGCATAGTAGTGGAGATCTTTTGGTCTAGTAGGTACTTAAGACTAAGATGGTCGGTCTTGATGGTGAAATGTCTTCCCAAAAGGTAGTGTCCCCACTTATGGACAGCATATACTACTGCCAATAACTCATTCTCATAGGTTGATAGCCCCAAATGTTTGGGTGCCAAAGCCTTGCTAATATAAGCTATGGGATGCTCGTCTTGCATGAGTACTGCCCCTATGCCTGTGCCAGATTCATCACACTTCAAAATGAAGTCCTTATCATAGTTTGGTAGTGCTAACACAGGTGTGGAGGCCATAGCTACTTTTAAGGTGTTGAAAGCATTTTCTGCTTGCTCATTCCATCCAAAGGAGTCCTTCTTCAATAGAGTGGTAAGTGGTGCACAAACTTTCCCATAATTTTTCACAAATCGTCTGTAATAACCGGTTAACCCCAGAAATCCCCTCAATGCCTTGATAAATGTTGGTCTGGGCCAGTGCAACATAGCCCCAATCTTGACAGGGTCTGCTGCCACACCTTGTCCAGAAATGATATGCCCCAAATACTCCAAAGATTGTTGTCCAAAGGCACACTTAGACTTCTTGACATAGAGCTGGTTGGTCTTCAGTAATTGTAAAGTGGTTTGCAAGTGGTGAAGGTGGTCAGCCCAAGTTTTACTATATATCAAGATGTCATCAAAGAAAATCAGTACAAACCTCCTAAGATAGGGCTTGAAAACTGAGTTCATTAGGCGTTGAAAAGTGGAGGGTGCATTGGTCAGCCCAAAAGGCATAACCAAAAAGTTATAATGGCCCTCGTGAGTTCTAAAAGCAGTTTTGGAGATGTCCTCAGGATGCACTCTGATTTGATGGTATCCAGCTCTTAAATCGAGCTTTGTGAACACTTTGGCACCATGCAATTCATCTAATAGTTCATCAATTATAGGGATGGGGAATTTGTCCTTAATCGTTTACTTGTTCAATTCTCTGTAATCAATACACATCCTCCAAGTATGATCCTTCTTTTTCACCAATAGCACAGGGGAGGAAAAAGGACTGGTGCTTGGTCTAATGATTCCAGCATCCAGCATCTCCTTGACTATTTTTTCAATTTCATTCTTCTGTATGTATAGATACCTATATGGCCTCACATGGATGGGTGCACTGCCTTGTGTTAGGGGAATTTGGTGGTCAATCAATCGTTGAGGAGGGAGGGCACTAAGCTCCACAAATACATCATTAAAGTCATGTAAAATGACAGTAATATCGGTGGGTACCTGTTCTACATGTGCAGCTGTGATACTGTACAACTGGACCAGGTAACCTTGGTTGGTTTGCTACAAAGCCTTACTCACTTGCTTGCTAGACACTTGTTCCACCTTGCAGCCAGTGTCTCTCTTGAAAAGGATGGCCTGTCCCTCCAATTGGAACCGCATTTGGAGGTTCTTAAAATCCCAAAGTATTGGTCCTAAGGTGGACAACCACTACACCCCAAGCACCATGTCACGCCCTCCAATAGCTAGGATACACACCTCTGTAGTGAAGGTGGCTCCCTGCATTTCCTACGTGAAGGCCTTACACAGTCCTTTGCTACATAATTTGGTTCCATCAGCCACTGTGATTGGTAGACCTGTGGTGGGTTCCACTAAATGTCCATAACTCTTGGCCACACTTGGCTCCACAAAGGTGTTGGTACTGCCAGAATCAATTAAGATAGTGATGGGCCTCCTCTTGACCTTCCCAAGTATTCTCATGGTCCTAAAAGGGAGGCTACCTGAAAGAGCATGCACTGAAATCTGCATGTCATCACTCACCTAAGAGTTTCCATCCTCTTGTAATTCTTGTTCCGGAGCATCTGATTCCTCGTCTTCCCCAAGCAGCAAATACAATTGTTTCCTTTGGCACTTGTGTCCTCTGACATACTTTTCGTCACAGTTGTAGCAAAGCCCTTTCTCTCTTCTGGCCTCAATTTACTTGGGAGTTAGTCTTATGATGGAAAAAAGGATGGTACTGGTTAGGGTTGAGTTAGGAGAAGTGGTTGGTTGGTATTTGGGGTCAGTAGGTACTGGGGTTTTGGTATCAGGTTTAGGTCCACTCGAGGGAAAGGGTTTTGATAATGAGAGGGTTGGGGAAGGAAAAGACCAATTGCTATTGGATGATCTTTGGGGAATTTTGTTTCGTCTACTAAGGGCTTCAATGCTTTCTTCTTGTAACCTTGCCAAGCCTATGGCATGAGAGATGGTAGTAGGTTGGAACGTTTGGACACCAGCTTTGATCTCATCTTTCAACCCACTAACAAAACAGCTGACAAAGAACTCCTCCGTTAAGCCTTTGATTTTGTTGGCTAACTCTTCAAATCGCTCCTGGTACAGCTTAACAGACGTAAACTACTTCAACTTGGTCAATTCCCCTATAGGGTCCTAAAAAACATTGGGGCCAAAACGTAGTTGAAGTCCGTGAGAGAATTCAGCCCAGGTAGGCATTTTCTGGGTTCGCTCAAACCATTGATACCACTGTATCACCTTGTCAGTGAGATGCATCACAGCCAATTTTACTTTACTACCTTCATCAATCTGATTAAATTCAAAGAAACGCTCACACTTACAAATCCAACCAGTAGGATCCTCACTTGAGAATTGGGGAAAATCAATTTTGGCGTAACGAGTTTGTACGTAGCCGGAGTTGTGGGGTGAAGATCTCTGAGGGGTAACGGAATCTCCGCTCAAATCTTTCGTTGGTGGTTGTTTCTAATCATCACGAAAGGTAAGAGCCATGATCATCTCCTTGAGCTGGTTGAGAGCAAGTTGCGTTCGTGCTTCACTCTCATGCTGTTGGCGAACCAAACGTTCGTCACTCTCGCGCAACTGGCGAATGGTTTCCTCCATCCTCTTCTGCTCCTACGCATGAGTCTCCATCATTAGAAATTCTGGCCGAGGAACTGCTAGCTTTGATACCAGTGATAAGATGAGTGATAAAAATGGGAATTGAGAGAAAAGATTGAGACAGATTAAGACTGAAATTGAGATAGCAATGGAAAATTGTATTAATTTGAAACTGGATTCCAACTCTGGGAAACGTTAGATCCCAAGCTTCTTCATTACAAAAATTATTCCCCTCCTCTCTCCTTCTCTCCCTCCTTATACAATATCTCTCAACAATTCTAACAACTCGTACTAATCTCGCTCAACAACTTCAACATCTTCCGCTAATCCCGCACCAAGTCACTGAGCTGCAATTGATCTGTTATCTGGGTTATCTGGGTCTGTTGTCTGGCCCATCATCCAGTCCAGCCCACTGTCCAAACCACTGCTCACTGCTCCTGAGTTCAGCCCTTTGTCTTGGCCCATGACAACAGCGTCACTTCTAGTTGATGGCCTATCAAAGGGACCTCAAGAATCAGATCATCGGGAATCGCACCAAGAAGCTCTCCTTCATCAAGCCCTTTGCATCTGCTATATTGCTGGATTAAGATTTGTTATTTTTGTTAATTTTTTGTTTGGAGAGATAGAAAATGCTGGACATAAATCTTTCCCGGGAAGATAAGGGTCACAATCCGAAAATTATACATGAATCTCAACGCCGGAGATTCGCAAACGTCGATCTTGTCCATGAGGTCATTGCTCTTGACAAAGAATGGCGACAGCGTAACTAATCTCTCTCACAATTCTTCTTCTTCTTTTTTTTTATAATTTTTTTATCTTATTTGAATTTTTTAAATGAGTTTAGGTTTTGATAATATTTGTGTGTATGATGATGAAGGGCTTGTTTGGTTTGTTTTTGAGAGAGTTGTTTTTGAAAAAAAATTTGGGGAGAGAGTTTAGAAATTTTTTTGGTTTGTTTGGTTGTATATTTTGGGAGAGTTGTTTTTTTGGGACTTTGGGATGATTTGATATTTTGGGAGAATTTGAGTAGATGTGTGTGAGAGAAAAAGTGATTGAGAATAAGAGAGGAGAGAGCAAAAGTGATTGATTAATGTGTAAGAGAGAGAGTGATTTTGGAAATTTTTTAAGAAAAACTCAAACCAAACAATTTTTTAGAAATTTTTTTTCTAAAACTCATCTCCCAAATGCAAACCAAATATACCCGAAACTTCGAATGGTTGTTTAGGTTAATTTGAGTATTTAGGTTAATTTGAGTACGATGGTCTCAGGAAAGATTTTAACAAGATTAACAAAGAAGTCGCCAAATTAAAGATTGTAGGTGTTATGATTGATTTTTTTACTTAGGACTTTGTTGTTCATGTTCAAACCAAATTATAGAGAACTTTTTAAACTGAATATTTGTATGGTTATATTGTATGCATGTATGGATGGATTTATGTTGTGTATTTAAACTAATTGTGGACAATTTATTAAACTTGAAATTTTGCACTATTGTGTTTCATTTGAATTTTGGTAAAATGGGCTTTCTTAGTTTGAAACTCATTACACATGTGGGCATTTGGATTAATTTTCAAGATATATATATATATTTTTAATACTGCTAGGCATGAAGAAAGTAGTAAAGTAGGACTGTAGAAATTGTGAATTCAGGGTTGGACACTGGTGATTAAAAAATCCATTGATGTGAGGGTGAAAGAATTGTAAGGAAAGATACGAGAGTTGCTTACCCTCCTTATGTTTGGTTTAGATGAGAAGGAAGGGAAGAAAGGAAAATGTTTTCTTTGATTTTTTTCATTAATCCATGGGAAATAAAAAAGAAGAGCCAATTGTTTTTGAGGTCTTTGATTTTTTTCATTAATCCATGGGAAATAAAAAAGAAGAGCCAATTGTTTTTGAGGATAAATGCCCAGAAGGGAGGAAAGTCATCCTCCTTGTTTCCATCCACTTTTGGAGGGAATGACTTGGTTAGCCTGGACGTATAGTGCTTCTAGACTCTCTTTCTTCTCTTCCAAGCCATTGTACTTTAGGGTTTGAAGATGGGTTTATCAGCATGGTTGATGAATCAAATATTGGGGTTAACTGTCCTGCTAATTAACAAGTCTATTTGTGTTGTTGTTTTTATCCTCCATCATGCCCTTTACAGAGTCAATTATGGTAGCTATCTAAGCATCCATTAGTTAAGGGGGGTCGGGGGACAAAGCACAACTGCACTTTGGTCTTCTCGTAAATTGGATGGAACGAGACACATGGGTTATGTTATCTATATGGGCTTTTTTTCTTCAAAAACCTGCACAGTTAGATAGGACTTTTGGACATTGGACTCCAGAGCTGCCCATATTTTATTTTTCTAAATTTCATACTTTTGTACCACAAATTGGATGTTGGAGCTTACAGATGATGGTTGTTTGGTTTCGAAATGAATTTAGTAGTTTCTACTCAATGTAGATATTTATATTTTTTTCTTTGCCCTTGTGTCTTGGAATTTTAAACAGTCTGGTGGGGATGCTAGTGAAGTGATTAGAAGTACTGAGGAGAATAAAAAATTTACAGCAGAAAAAGAAACAAAAGTTCAAGAGGCTCGAGCAGCCTTGTATTCAAAATTGGAAATAATTGGAAACCTTGTACATGATTCAGTTCCAGTTGATAATGATGAGGTATGGATGGAATTTTATTTGTCATTAAATTTATGAAAAAATGGGTCCATTATTTTTAGCCAACTTTGATTAATTTTGTAGGCAAATAATGCCATAATTCAATCTTGGGGAGAGAAACGGTTGGAACCTAAGCTAAAAAATCATGTTGACCTTGTTGAGCTTCTTGGAATTGCAAATATAAAGAAAGGTATTAAGTTGGATGTTTACTTTGTCTGGTTGTTTAAGAAAAAGTTCCTACATGACATTAAGATGATTAAAACGAGTAAATTTCATATTACCCCCAAACTATCACTAAAAATTCAATTTGACCTCTATGCTGTAAACAATTTTACACCTAAGCTATTCTGATTTGGATCAATGTGACCTTGCCATCACATGCCGTTTGTAATCAAACAAAAATCTTTATTTTACCCCTCAAACCCTCTGTACAGGGTCTAATTGAGTTTTAAGGGATATTTTGGAGGGTAAAATGAAGGGATTCCATTTGATTATTGATGGCAGGTGATGACGTGAGTCACATTGATCAAATTTAGAATAATTTGGATGTAAAATTGATATTTAATATAATTAAAAGGACAGGGGTCAAAAAATTTTTTGAGGGATAGTTTGGGGGTAAAATGACATTTGCTCTTAAAACATATGAGTACTGGTTTGAACTACTGTGTAATCGAGGTTGTATTTTTTTTATAAGTCTGTTTTCAAATAATTTTTGTTTCACTCTATTGTAATGTATTGTGTTGACTAGAATGATTGATCAGAGGTGTAATCTCTTTTGTACCTTTCTTCCTTCCAAACTACTCTAAGTAAACATTATTTGTAGTGTGGATTTCATCGAGGTTTGTATTATTTTCCTACTGAAAACTTTGTGTTAGGTTGCTGCACTAGGTAGCTTTGAATCTGAATGTCATAGAGTTATTTGTTTGTGCTCTATCTTTGGTCATACGTGTTGCTGTAGAACAAGTAATTCAACCAATAAAAAACCTGTGCATCGAGGTTAGCAATGTGGAGATTAATGTCCATTAGATTTGTGCTGATTTCCATTATACTTCTAACATCTATGTTCTACTACTTTTATCATATAGACGATTCTCTCAAATATTTTGGTTTTCATTGCTCATCACCTATGAAGTATGAACACTTCAACTTAGTTGTCTTGGTTTTCATAACTGTGTCTAACACTGTAACGCCTTGGACATGTTAAGATACGTATCAAACGCGCCACGTGGTGCGTCTTATTTTTTTTCTTCTTATTTTTTCTCTTCCTGAACACCTATGTTCTATCTCTGGATATGCTTCAAGACACGACTATCATATCATGCCATTAGCTGTAAAAAGAGTTATCCTTGATTCATAATCACCTCTATGTAAACATGTTTGTGTTAATCATCACTTATGTTGTATTCTCTTCCTTTTAAACAATACAAAAAAGTAGAGCATTATTTCCCTTAATTTCTGAATTAGTGCTTGATTGTTGAAGTTGAGTTATCATTCTGAATTAGTGTTTGATTGTTAAAATAATATTTTCTATATTGAATAAGTTAAAATTATGAATTTGAGTGGTTTTTTCATGTTGAATTTGTGATAGTTTTTCATTACTTTTAGTTGCTTGTAGATATAAATATTTAAATACATAGCAAACAAAAATATAAAAAGGTTTTTTTTTGGTGATATCCTTGTCGTGTCTGTTCTGTGGTTATGTCAGTGCTTATTAGATTCTCTCAAATGCAATTCTTTTATAATTATGTGTTATTAGGTTCATTAGGATGCTAATGCAAATGTTCTTGAAACATTTAGGTGCTAATGTAGCTGGAGGTAGAGGTTTCTATCTGAAAGGAGATGGTGTACGCCTTAATCAAGCTCTAATTAATTTTGGTCTTGATTTTTATGGAGAAAAGGGGGTACACTGCATTGCAAACTCCATTCTTTATGAGGAAAGATATCATGGCAAAGTGTGCTCAGTTAGCATAATTTGATGAAGAACTTTACAAGGTAACATATGCAATGTTTTTGAGATCATTAGTATATCAAGTGACTGAGTGAAGACATATTATCCAAATACAAAAATGTACGTGCATCTGTACTCATTGACATTTTTTTTTGGGTTGGCGCTTCAACGTGTTCGTTTATTTGTAAGCTCATCCACAAACTATATGGTTTTGAACATATGAGTTTATTTACATGTTGGCACTCTAAGATCTTCAACCTATGGTTTGCCAAATTCAGTTAGTAATTTTTTTATGGTTAACTTTCGAGTATCTATTGCAAAAATATATATAGTATCACAGTCCATGAAACATGTATGAAGATTTATCGAGTTCAATTCAATTCAAACTAAATTTGAATTGCAGAATAAAGAAATAAATTGTTGCATTGAATGACTAGGGCTATGCAAAGAATCTCTCCATGGGATTATTCATTTCTTGATGCTTCAAATTGTATCTATTGAACTGTATCTTTCAAATGACATTTATAGGCACGGGTTCGTGTATTTAGCTTTTTTTGCTTAACAAATTGTTGGTACGCTTCATAGAAAGGTTTGTCTTGTAGAAAATGAAGCTGGAAGCATTCTACTTGAAATTACTTCTCCTGTGATTTTAGTTCACCATAATAAGAGGATGCCTGATTTAGCTATTTTTTTACAGGTAACTGGTGAAGGAGATGACAAATATTTGATTGCTACTGCTGAACAGCCACTATGTGCTTATCATCTAGATGATTGGATTCATCCTTCACAGCTACCAATAAGGTTATAACTACTTCCATGAATGATAGTTGCCTTTATGGCTACTGAAGAATGTTGGAGCATTGACACAGATATGACACGATACGAGCACTCCGACTACTTTTAGAAAGATATGACATGACAACAAATAAATATAAATATGTTTATATATACATGAAAATGATAATGATTTCATTTTTAATAAATAATAGGACATGCTCAGACATGTGTCCGATATGTGTTGGGGTGTGTCTGATGAGTGTTTGTATCCAACGTTGAACATGGACACAACCACTTTTTAGAAGTGTTTCTGCTTTTTAGATGGTGGCTTTTATGTTTTATTTTTTGGGTTATAAATCTTTAGTGGCTGCTCTTTGTTGAATTTATGTTGCATGAATTACCAGATATGCTGGATATTCGTCTTGCTTCCGCAAAGAAGCAGGTTCTCATGGTCGTGATACTCTTGGGATTTTCCGAGTTCACCAGTTTGAGAAAGTGGAGCAGTTCTGCCTTACTAGCCCAAATGGCAATGATTCTAGGGACATGCACGAGGAAATGATAACGAACTCAGAAGAGTTTTACAAGATGGTATAGAGCTTTCCTGCCCTCAGAATTTTAGGGGAATGATGTGTATAATTTTTGGTTATTTCTTCGTTATATTCATTTTTTTTTAATCTAGAGATGCTTGATAATGTTTCTTATAGTACTCATATAGATTAGTTGTCAAATCGGGATTTGTATCGTGAATTGAAATGGCCTCATACCGAATCGCAAATCGTAAAGATTCGGACACTTTTTCTAAATTACTTAAAAACATATATCTACACATTTAGATGCTAAATATATCTTATGAATATAAAATATTTAGACTTAAATCAACAAAAATGTTATTTTGAATGATAATCACGTAATTTAATAGGTAAGAAGTTAACAAAGGTTCCTATGTAAAATCACCATCTTACCTTTTTTTTTTCTTTTTTTTTTAAGATATTTTTTTATCAACCATTCTTAATAAAGATAATAACCAAATAGACAAACTATTAATTTCTAAAGTAATAATAGTTAACAACGATATTGATATTTGGACAATAAGCATATATACTTTTCTAAGCAAGAGTGAGCAAATAATATGAAAGAATTATTTAGGATATTTTATTTTAAAGCTTAAAACATTTTAAAAGGTATAGCTGACCTCACACATGTAATATTCAATTTAATAAAATAGTAATAGACAATTCATAGTGTAACTTTAATCTTAAATATCTTTAAAAGATATATTACAATTTTTTGAAGGGGAAAAAAATGAGAAGAAATGTTAAAAATATGTTAGGTCTGACTGAATCTGATTGGATCCTATAAAAAACTCCATAATCACTAAAATAATAACAAATCATATATATATGTTGGTTATTTTGGTATTAAATGCTATTAGAAGTTATATTATGTCATTTTCACTAAAAAGATGGAAAAAAATGAGTTGAAAATATGTCGAACATAATAATTTCAAAAATTACATGAATCGTAAAAAGTGAATCGAATCGTGAATCGATTGTGAATCGTGCGATTCACTAGAGATTCACTTCCAAAATAGATTCACTCATAGATTCGTATCGATTTTGAAAAAATTGCGTATTGAATCGTGAATCGAATCGCGAATCGTAAGATTCTGATAACAGAGGATTATCTTGCCAGGTTTTGTAATGTCATGTAATATGAGTGATTTTGGAATTGGTCGTTTTGTTTGCGTAATGTTGAAAGTCCGCCACTTGATGCAAAAGAAATGCAGGGTCCTATATATGGGCTCCTACTGATGACGAATTGACTTTTCTTTATTTAATTATGTATTTTTCTTTCCTACAAGTATGACATAATTCTCTCTATTGCAGCTAAAACTACCCTATCAAATTGTGGCTATTGTTTCCGGTGCTTTGAATGATGCAGCTGCAAAGAAGTATGATTTGGAAGGATGGTTTCCTGCATCCAGCACTTACAGAGAACTTGTTTCTTGTTCAAACTGTACTGACTATCAGTCCAAGAGATTAGAGATTCGATATGGGTAGAAAAAGGTAGATGTTGCCACGTTATGTTTTTTTATTATGAAGGCTCCTAACTCTCCATTAAAATATTGATATATCCTTATGCAAATGTGGGTGAGTAAAACAAATGGATTCATTCATACATCAACGTGGCAAGAAAGAAACTGAATTGATTGATACAATATGTTCAACTTGTGTCAATAGAAGATGCATGTCGTCTCCACAACTCGCTGTCACTATTTTGAGGTGTCGGTTGATGGAATATGGTTTAAATGTTGTTTCTTTGTAAATGTATTTGCAGAGCAACGAGCAGGCTAAGCAATACGTTCACTTGTTGAACTCTACCCTCACAACGACAGAGAGGACCACGCGCTGCTGCATCCTTGAGAATTACCAGAGGGAAGATGGTGTGGAGATACCAGAAGTGCTGAGAGAATACATGGGTAGAAAGACCTTCCTGCCTTTCCAGATTGAACCAGTGAAAGAAGCAAAAGGGAAAAAATCAAAGGCTTAATACCGTGCTGGTACACAGCTGGGGTGGAGATCAGCAAAGGACGAACACAATCTCGTCATTTTGGAGATCAAGATGGACATGCCATGCCTGCATCTTCTGAGAGTGGAAACCCCAGGATAGGTGACTCACAATCAAGGACTTACAGAACTTGTTACTCTAAGTCTAAGAGGACGAGGTCTGAAAGACCCTACATGGAGGGGAGTAGTTATTGTACCTTGTGCACTTACCAAACATCTTCTTGATTCATGGAATTGCCCAGATCGGAATATTTGTGGACTGTCTTGGAGGAGAGGGCATAGAGGAGAGAAGTTGCCTAGATGTATGAACCCCCAAAGGATATCTACTTTGTAGTGATTGGCTCCTAGGTTGCATGGAAGCGTTGAGGTTGTAATGCCAATACCGCACCTTACTTGCGAGCTAGCGGACAGAGTGCTAGCAAGATTGTAGAGTTCGCCATTCATACTAGCAATAAAGAATGCGCATCTGCCAATGGGTTTTAACCAGCCTAAGTTCACGATATACGATGGAAAGTCCGATCCTTACATGCATCTTAGCCACTTTTGTCAAGTCATGGCTATTTATAGAAGGAATGATGCTTTGTTGTGCATCTTTTTTTGGTCAAGCCTTGGAGATCTGGGCTTGACTTGGCTTGAGAGGTTGCTAGAAGGCAGCATTGCCTCCTAGGCACAACTTGTAGATGCTTTTGTTACCATGTTCAAAACAAACACCGAAACGCCTGTGGAGGTTGATGAATTGCTTGCCATTGACATGGGCGAGAAGGCGACACTGAAGTCTTACAACAACAGGTATTGGGAAACACTCAACCAAATTGGTGAATGCCCTACTAACCTAACTATTACTCAGTATAAGTGCAGACTTCCAATTAGGCACAAAGTAAGGGATTCTATGACCATGACTCCATCTCTTACCATGGAAACCTTGATGGAAAGAGTCCACCAGCATATCAGGGTGAATGAGGACATCAGGGTGGAGGAGGACGACGCCTGTACAATGGTAAGGTCCGGCACAATAGTGATGTCGGACAAAAAAACTTCGGCCAAGGTTAACACGGTTGAAAAGAAGAGAAAGGATGAACTACAGTAACCGTGGTGACCCTCTTTAAAATAGTAAAGACAATAAGACAAGAAAACTCAAGTTTTAAACCGCCATCACTACAGTTTTCAAGCAGCCCATCTATTGCATCTTTAGCGAGATTCGCGATGAACCCTTTGTTCGGCGGCCTGCCAAATTGGGAGAAGTGCATAGGGGATATGATGAAAGGTACCGGTGCACCTTCCATGATGAAGTTGGGCACCAAACTACAGATTGCTTGTTGTTAAAATAGCATTTGGAAGAACTAGTGGCAACAGGCCATTTAGACCATTATATCAAGGGGGGAACCTGGCCAGCACCTCAAGACAGGAATGTAACGGACAGAATGTTGATAGGTGGACCACCTCAAGGCGTGATTAATGTGATCCATGGTATCAATGAGCCTGAGCGAGTTTGCGAGCTTAGAGGGATGATTAAAAAAAGGCAGAACACATGAGGGATGTGTTAAGTTTCAGCCAACCTTGAAGAAAAGGAAGACAGAAGCAAATAATGTGATCTCTTTCTTTGACAGAGACCTAGTAAGGTCACATAGCCCGCGTAACGACGCGCTGGTGGTTACTTTGCGCATTAGAATTGACATAAAGAGGATCTTGATCGATCAAGGGAGTTTATGTGAAATTATGTACTACAAACCTTCAAGCAATTGAAACTGGAGGACAGAGACTTGGCGCCAGCCACGTCTCCCTTGGTGGGTTTTAACTCAATGTCTGAATGGTCGATTGACAAGATCATTTTGCCGGTCAAGGCAGGTTTAATGGTCAAACAAGTGGAGTTCTGGGTTTTGAAAGTCCCATTCACTTACAACATCATCCTTGGAAGAGCATGGTTACATGTCATGCGAGTGGTAGCTTCAACTTACCGTTAGGTAATGTGGTTCCCAAACGAAGTCGAAGTAGTTGAGGTCTCGGGAGACCAAATCATGTCAAAGCAATGTTTCGTGACAGTGAAAGATAGCTGCACTGCCAAAGGATTTGTACAGATAGTTGAAGAACCAAAAAACAAAAAGATGTTTGAAGACGTTGGCAAGGCAGCCGAACAGAAGGCCATGGAGGAACTGGTAGAGGTAAGGTTAATGAGAGCGATCTAGAGTAGTTCTTTTTGCTCGATTCATTTTTACCCGGTACCAAAAGAAAAGAGAGAATGGATTTTTTGATCTCCAATCTCGAAGTGTTTTCTTGGATGCCATACAACATGCCTGACATTGATCTAAACTTCATCTGCCATTAGCTTAATGTCAACCCTATCACCAGACCAGTCATACAAAGAACTCATAGATCGACTCTACACCATACGAAGTAGTGGCCGAAGAAGTGGAGAACCTGTTGGAGGCAGGAGTCATCAAGAAAGTCCATTATTCTAAGTAGATTTCAAACACGGTGGTTGTGCCTAAGAAGAACGACAAATGGCGCGTTTGCGTCAACTATAAGACAGTTAACAAGGCGTGCCCAAAGGATAGCTTTCCTTTGCCAATGATTGATCAATTAGTGGACCTAACAGCAGTCCACAATTGATTTAGCTTTTTGGATGCATATTGTGGATATCACTAGATCTCTATGTACAAGTTGGACTAGGAGAACACCTCTTTCACAACCCCAAGGTGGTTGTATTGCTACAAGGTCTTGCCCTTTGGCCTAAAAAATGCATGGGCAACGTTTCAAAGAATGGTCACCCAGATGTTTGTGCCCTTGTTAGGCAGAACAATGGAGGCTTACATTAATGACACGGTGATTAAGAGCAAGAATGAGGCTGACCATCTTAACGACCTGGCAGAGATATTCCAAATCTTGAAGACTAACAAGCTGCATTTGTAAGCCTTTAAATGCGCATTTGTGGGGGATCAGGCAAATTCATGGGCTTCTTGGTGACCAACCGTGGAATAGAAGTAGATCCTTCCCAAATTAAGAGCTTGAAAGGCCAAACACTATCAAAGAGTTACAGCATCTAACGGGGTTAATCGCTGTGCAGAGCTAGTTCATAAGCCAGTCGTTAGATCATTGTAGACCATTATTCCAGGCGCTCAAGTCAAAGTTCGAGTGGGACGAGGAATGTGACCGAGCTCTGAAAAGCTTGAAGGAGTACTTGTCCTCAGCTCCTCTCTTGGCGGACTGGTTAGGTAATCGAAGCCATTCATGAACGGAGCTTACAGTCTCCTAGCACGCCGTTAGCTCGGTGTTGGTACGAGCGGAAGGAATACAACACTTGCCCATCTTCTATGTGAGCAATACAATTTTAGGTGCCAAAACGAGATACCTGCCATTAGAGAAGCTCGCCTTAGCTCTAACGATGGCATCTAGGAAGTTGCCGCACTACTTCCACGCGCGCACAGTTGTGGTATTAATCGCATTCCTTTGAAGGCCCTATATGAAAGGGTGAACTTTTATGGAAGGATACTAAATTGGGCAGTGGAGTTGGGACAGTTTGACATCAAATTCCAATCTAGAATGGCCATAAAGGCCCAAGCATTAGTAGACTTTGCTCCAGGAAGTCACTATGTTTGCTTGATTAACCTGACTGAGGAAACCGAACAAGAGGGGGAAGTGTTGCGGGAATTGCGTAACTCCCCAATTACCCAGCCACAAGTTGAATTATTACTACAAGCGAAGGAACCGTGTAATGTGCCATTAAGCTTGACAGTGGTTGCACCACTCACTAAGGTCAATGATACATTGCGCGAGGGTAATGAGGTATGTCGCCCAATAACAAGTGTGATTTGCGATGACGTGCTTGAAAGGGAAATGGTAGGGCAACCGAGCAAAGAGATGGGCTAACATAGCGGACAAAGACTTGAAGGAAATAATTGAAGTGCTAGACCCCAAGACATCTACAGACCCATCTACTTGCTGGAACTTGTTCGTAGGAGAGATGTGGAAACTTTTTGTGGACGAAGCTCCTAATAAACATGGAGTTAGACTAGAAATAGTTCTTATCTCCCTAGATGGCTTGACTATTGAGCAGGCGATCAGACTTGGGTTCTTAGCGTCCAACAATGAAGTGAAGTACAAAGCACTCTTAGCCAATCTGAAATCTGCCTTCCGGATAAAGGCTACCGAGCTAATGGTGTATAACGACTCCCAATTGGTGGTTACCCAAATATCTGGCAAGTACGACGTGAAGGACGATAGGATGACCAAGTATTAGGAGCTAGTTAGAATAGAGATTAAGAAGTTTGAAGTGGTCAGGATAGAATATATCGGCCAAGATGAAAATAGCAAGGTGGATGAGTGAGTTGGTTTTGCATCAATGTCAAACACTTCTTTTCCAAACCCTTTCCTGATTGAATTTCTTCCAAGGCCAAACATTGAATAACCTGAAGCGGTAGAGGTAGTGTACTCTGAGCTAGGATCTTCTTGGATGGACCCCATCATCACCTTTTTGAAAGACAAGATTTTGTTAGACGACAAGAAGGCGGTGAACCAAATTCGAGCAAAGTCACAGTTATTTTGGCTTTTCTTATCTCTGGCGCTGTATGAAAAGTCTTTTATAGGACCATACTTGAAATGTGTCCACCCTAGCAAGGTTTGAGGCTTTTCTGTTTGAAATTCACAAAGGAATATGTGGAAGTCATCAAGGAGGGAGGTCACTGGCCTATCGAGATATTTTTCAAGGATATTGGTGGCCATGCATGTAGGCAGAAGTAGAAAAGTATGTTAAAAAATGCAAAAAGTGTTAGAAGTTTGCGCATCAAATCCACCAACCGGCCAGAGAACTCTTACCTTTGACCAGTCCTTGACCTTTTGCAATGTGGGGTTTAGACATAGTGGGACCACTCCCAACTACACCGGGCAATAGAAAGTTCATCATTGCGGCGACTGACTACTTTACAAAGTGGGTTGAAGCAGAAGCATTTGCATTCATCAAAGAGAAGGACATGAAGAAATTTGTCTGGTAGAACATCATCACTCGGTTTGGAATTCTAAAAGCTTTGATATCAGACGATGACAATTAGTTTGATGGGAGGATCATTAGGGGCTTCTATGAAGAGCACAAGATAGAGTTCTTCAACGACTCGAGACATCACACAATCGATCGGTTTGTTGGTTAGGTGATCACTTTTCAAGCAAAACCAAGTGATTTCAATCTACCAAAAACCTACGATTGATAGGTGATTGATCCCTTTTAGGCCGATCGATCGTTTTGCCTTGTGTGATCAATTGCAATGCCACTTATTTCCAAAACCTAATTCTATTTGTTTTAAAGTTCTTTTTTCTCTATGAAAAGACTTTTCGAAGCATGTTTTTACAATCTCAATTATTGATCTTTCATAGAAAATTCATATATTCTTTCTAGAGAGTTGAGTTTCAAAAGCCCACAAACATCTTTCGAAAACCTTTTCATTATTGCATTTTATGTTCTACACTCTCGACTGGTTAGGTAATCGAAGCCATTCATGAACGGAGATTGAAGTTGAAGTTTCGTGGTGTCCTAAAGATCAAGAAAGCTGACTGAGTCAGACTGTGCTCATGGAGTAACTACAATACATTGTGTTAGATAAACCTAAGTGAAGGTTGTAAATCCTCTTAACCTTGTGTTTGTATACTTGGATCTTTAGTGGATTTCTCTGAGTGTTGGTGTAGATGTTGTGCCTTTATGGGTATTAGGCGTGTTTCCACACTATGTTGTACCAACTCCCTATCGCACATTGAAAGAGTCGGCATTGAATTTTATGGGAAACTATACGAGCATGAAATAATCTTCACTTATATAATCCTGTTAATCAAGCTTGCGCTCCTCTAAACATCATTGTAACACCTAAAATCACAAACGTGAGCTAGACGGCCGGTGTATACCGAAAACCCCTCTGATGCCTAAGTCAGTAAGTAGACTAAGGAGATAAAAGCTCTATGAATACGGGAATAACAATTGAAATACTTGAGATTAGGGTTTAGTTTGAGCTTTTCTAAGTTCCGCATGGCACAATCCTAGTAAGACTCAAACTCGCCTCTGTAGAGTCCTCCTAGGAGTTACATTCCTAAATGATAATGCTTATCTCTTAACACCTCCTCACTGCAAACTAAATGAGATGGCACAACTCTTTGTACGGCTTCCCGCTGATCAGCCGAGCTAACTTTGCTCTATCTGCCACTGACTTAGCCGTGCAATATGCAGCGTCATGCATGGCTTGCACAACATGCCACCATGTTGACATTGTGCAACTCTTTTGCTATCTTGGTCAAACCTTAATTCGTAGCTCCGTTTGACCGCCTTCCCTTGTAGCGCGGTCAAAGCGTTTAGTACCTCTAGGAAGTAGCTAGGTCCAAGAATATAGGCATTTACTAGTCCAGTCAAACATTTTTGACCGGCCTAGCTTTTGCTCGGCCCAAAACCAAGCTGTCTCTAAGACATAGCTCAACCCATCACGTGACCCAAGCCTTAAAGCCACTTCCCTCTAGCTTGGCCCTATTTGACTACACAAATTACCCTATGAATTACACCTTAATTCCATATGGCACACCAAATCGGAGCTAAAGTGCTTCAAACCACCAATCTAATCAAGAATGCTTAGTCATAAAGCCTGCTCGGTCTGAAGTGGTCTCATCAGTCGTACAACACGTTCACCAACTACTCTGGCATGACATCCTTTCTAGTACACGTGGCTAGCCCCAATTATGCCCATGCACTGTTACAGTCGTCATGCACATGCCCCTAAATTTCGTATCGTCTTGCCTTTTTGCCTTCTACATAGATATAACCCATACATACATACCCAATCCTTCTATTGTTCATCTTCTTCAACCACAACCCTAAAAATAAAGCTCCAATCCCTTGATTTCTAGCATTTCAGTCCCAGATCAAAGCATTTCCTCTACAACAATCGATTTGCCATCACTATTCAAGCATCTCTACTGATTGGAATCACTCCAAACAACCCAAATCAGTAAGTTTTCTACTTCTTTGGTATTTTACCATTGTTATTTATACCGTTCTTTATGTTCTTGGTGTTCTTAATCTGTCCTTTGATTATAATTACTAGAATCTACGTAAAATCAATCTTGGAATTAGATTAGGCCTTCAGATGACCCGTAATCTTCTATTCTCTATAATGAATACACTAGTCTGGGAAAAATCGGTTAAGAAACATGAGTTTGATCCAAAATCACACAGGGACCGTACAAACTCAATGTTTGCCACACCTTTGGGGCAACCAATTGAGCTGCACAGTAGCTCCAAACTGAGATGAAACCTTACCTTGCTCATTTCTTGAGCCGAGCTAAAATGTTGCTCAAAATCTGAACTAAGCTAAAACCTTGCCCATTCATGACACCGAACTAGCACAGCTTAATACATCTAGCTCAATGACCGATCTAAGAACAATATTTGCACATTCTCTCAACCGAGCAACGCATTTAGAGCTTCATTACACTATGTTTAATCAAGTTGCACTATTATTTTAGCTCGATCAACACTTGAACATAACACAATTCATTTTCAATCGTGCAGACTCAATTAGGATTTGTGAGGCACACTTTCACAATTGCCCCTTGGCAACGCCATTTGGCGGAGCAAACACACACCAACTTGTGGCTCGGTTGAGAAGCCAAACAAACCCTTCACCTCTATGGGCAAGTACCACTTCATGGTGAGCTCCTTAGGCGCCATAGCCGAATTCTGCAAAGACTACAATATTCCAGCCAATGTATATTTTTAATTGGCCAAAAAGGATATCTTGCCTTGGGATCGAATAGGGTTTTGCCCCTTTATCGTAATTTCCATAGTTGAGGACAAATAACGCTTCTTAGTCCAACCTAACCTCTAATTTGTGAATTCTTGAGGCAAACAAGACTTTGCCTAACATAACTTTCCATAAACACCTATAGGATAATAAATGGCATGCCCTGAGCTAAATCGTCACCTAGGCATCAATTTAGGCTTAGCCGAGCTATTCCGCCAATACACTCTAGGCTAGACAGACGATGACTGGTGCTACCATTTAAAAGTAAAAAGAGGCAGTGAGAAGATCGTCAAGAGAACGCCAGACAAAGACTTGCATGATGATAACTTCTTGTGGGTCTCTAGCAACTATGAAGACATTGAGGCCCTAGTGTCGGGCTGGTATATAAACCACCAAAAAGGATTGGTTGTTATGAATAGTACGGTATTCATTTTTCTCGCTAGAACGATTTTTTTCCTCTTGCAAATGACTTGTACTAATTGCACGAAGCGGACACTTGCATTTTTCTTGACAGATTTGAACGCGCTAAAGGAGACATATGCCTATGCAAACCAAGATGCTCTCGACACCGTGCTAAGATACCAAAATAGAGATTGGACCAACCTGTTGAACTTTAAGCCGACCTACCGATACAACGGTAAGCGGAAAAACAAGGTCACAAACTTCCTTCTAGAGCCTTCACCTAAACCAGATGCTACCTTACCTGAGATAAACCTTATTCCTTTGACCGAAGAAGAGGATATGGCCAAAAGGAGAGCACTCAGGGCCCTCATCACTAAACAAACTTCTTTAGCTCTTGTGGATGCGTAGATTAAGCAATAGCCCGCTGAACAAAGGAGGGTGGCTGTTGTTACCCTAACAACAACCAGGGCTTCTTTCTCTCGGCCCAGCAAAAAGGGCAGAATTGCATCCACCGAACAATGTTTGGTGGATGATGAGGAAACCGAGTTGCAAGATGTTGCACGACTTGATCCTGATATGCAGCTCGGGGGAGATGAAACTGAGCAAGCTAACCCTCATGCCTCCCAGTGTGGACACCGACTTTGACTTACAATGGAGTGTCGTGTGATGAGTTAGTATCTCTGCCTTGGACCTTGTCATGCATTCCCTAATGTGTTACGAGTTATAAATTTCAAGTTTCAGACGTAAGGACGAAACGACAAAGTATGGAAACTCCTCGGGAAGTATAGGGCATGAACAAGGTGTCATCGCATGTGCGGCGAGGTGTCCCGCACGTGCGGAATAGTGCAAGCAGTGAAGAATTCTTGGGAGGAGCTTCGCACATGTAGTGAGTGTACCGCACGTGCAATAATGGAGTTTTTGTTGATATTAGCTACTGTAGGAAACCGCAAGTGCAACTGAGGGCCACTGTACGTGCTGCCAGAGGCTTCGTATGTGCGTCCATGCGCATTTCTGACCTCAATTTTTCTGCCATTTCTCACCAAATTTGACCCTCTATCTCATTTCTCCCAAACCTTTCTCTACCTCTCATTTCTCTCCCTTCTCTCTAAAAACCTACACCCAACTTCACAAATATCTCAATCCAAGCAAATCAAATAAGATTTTGATACTAGTTCTTTCGACCAAAATGACAAGCGTGTTGAGGGCATCGTTTTGACTAGAGTAATCAAAATTTTGGCGAGTTCAAAATTTGGGAGTTTTCCTCTTGGTTCTCCTCTTCTCTCCACGAGGTAGAGATTTCTTTAATTCTTTTCAATGTAATGTTATAGATGGATATGTGGCATATTTTATTGCATGAAAAGTTAGAGATTTGTAGAGATTCTTAAATACATATAGTGATGTTTTCGGATTTGAGATGTTATAGAATATTCTTGTGTCTTTTTCTTGACTGTGAGAAGATTTGAGCCTATTGAACATATTAGTGTTTTAAAAAGTAAAAAGTCCTAATTTGGTGAAACCCTAGTTTAATTTAAGTATATGAAATTAGAAATGTTTGAAGAATTATAATAATTACATGAGATTGGAAATGAGTATTTATGATGAGAATGTAAATAGATTGCTTAAAAGAAATTGTAGAATTGATTAGTTATAAATGGTGATTGTGTTTGTGTCAACTATTTGGGAATTATATAATTGGTTAATAAATAGAGATGATTGAGACTATGTGTAATTGAGTAATTAATGAAATTGGTTAAAGCATAGTTTCAGGAAAAAAAATGTGAAGATAAGCGAACGTTTGAAAATCATTGAGATTCATGGGAGTTTTGAGAACACAAAGAATGATATATAGTTGTAGGGTTATGTTTATGCTTCTTGTTTCTTTCCAACATACTTGTCGATAAGCTTGGTTTAACTGAATCCAAATCTAATGTGTTATGTATCCTTGCGGGTTTAATTGGGAAATTGGTAATGACTGGTTGATATTGATATCCGTGATGAAAGTGTTACATGGAGGTTCTGTTTCCTTTCAACTAGCACCCGGCAAAGCGTGGCGCATTGAGATAGGTTCTAGTGTCCTTTCGATTAGCACCTGATAAACTGTGTTGCGGTGGCTTAACAAAGCTCGAAATTGAGAAATATAATTGTGATATTTGTTTACATTTGTAATTGCATTAAGATATGTGTACATGATGGAGATGTAATAGGTGCTCATTTGTCCTTCTAGGCATATATGGATAGGAAATGTGGGAATGTCGTCTGTATTATTTATGGATTAGTAAATGTCTTATGATTTCTTTTGATTTAATTATCATTTTGGATTGTTATGGGGTTTACATTTGGAATTAACTGCGATTATAGAAAGTTATTGAAAATTTCAAATTTGAAAAAGTTAAATGGAATGTTAAATGGTGATTTGGGAAAAAATGTATACTTGTATATAAATGTATTTTAGATAATGAAAGAGAACGTTGTTTATCTACGTATTATATTGAGTATCATGATCATATACATGTATAGAACTATATTGATTAGAAATATTGAGATTTTTACCGAACTATATGTTTATCTCATGTTATTTAACCTTTTTTCAAGAATAGGCTTAGAAGATTGTGTACGAGCTAGGGGTGCTCTCTTTTATCATTTCGGTCATAGGCTTTTTTATTGTAGAATGAATGACATGTTTTTGTAATGGTGTTACACCCTTTTTATATATGTTTATATAAGTCTAGGGGTATTTGTTAATGTATTGTAATTAATGAGTTATCATGCATATACAAGATATACCTATTATTGTTTATTCAAGTTAATGGTATAGTTTCCACACTTTTATTTATAAAATGAATAATGATGATGGAATTGATAATATGAATTGGTTTCTAAAATATGGGATGTGAAAGATTGCCTATCAATTGTGTTCCATGTGATTGATCGCTTCCAAGACGCGATCGATTATCCTATAAAGAAAGGACATGTTTTGCGATGAAAAAGACTTAGACCCCTACCACCCCACTGTTTTCTGATTGGCTAAATTTTTTTTTTTTAGTCTTGCTCTAACAGCCCCCTACGTGGAGGTGGGGGTGCTGGGTTCACCCCCCATTGGAGGTCCCCCACACTGTTGTTTTGCGAATCAATTCAAAACAGACTTTTGAAAGTCTTTTATGTTAATCTAGCAAAATAATAAGATATTTAGCACAAATATTATAATGATAATGATAATAAATAATAATATATATAGACAAAAACAAGGGCAGAGAAAAAATAGCTGTGAAATTTTAGGAGTCGCGTTATTACTGTCCTAGAATTGTTTTTCCTCCCCTCGAGAAGGTACCACTGGAGTGAAGCACTTCTAAGATAAAACCCATATTATTCAAAAGCGATCTTCATCTAGTGTTTATGATCACCAAAAGACTTGAACCAAATTACGACCCAAAATTATCCAAAACAATAGATAAACTATATATATAAATATATATAATAATATGGAGAATCTCTCTCTCTCTCTCTCTCTCTCTCTCTCTCTCTCTCAAGATCTTTCGTCTTTCACTTCAGCTTTTTATATGTTTTATATATCTCTCAACTCTTAGACAACCATAGATTTATATAGCACTCTTAATAACTTATAAAATTAAAACTCATTTAATGATAATGATAAATCACAATATAACACTACATAAAACAATGAAAAAATGAGACATAAAACCTTTTGCAAACTCATAATTTATTGAATTTATTAAAATTAAAAAATTATTTTATTTTCATTAAAAATATCACATCATTTTAAAACTCTTTTTGTATAAAACTCTTTTCAGTATGATTTACGAATATGTATGCAATATTATCTTAATGGGTAATGGAACAAATCTTTTGAACTTGTTGAGTGGGGCGATTGAGCAAGTGCATTGACAAAAATACCTTTATATACAATTAATCTACCCATTACATCCAATTTTGATATTAAAAAATAGCCAATACAAAAGATCATATTTCACAAACCATTCAATTTTTAAAGAATATCAAGTAGAATATACCTAATTTTTGTATACTGTGTCAAAAGTTAGGTGTGTACGCAGTCTTTTTCGTCCCAAATATACATTAATGTGTACTATTTGGGCGTTATTTTTTTATTAAGTAGAAAAAATTAAGTTAATCGAATATCGATAACCTTTTCATTAAATCACTTTTGTATATATACAAAAATTATAATAAATATGATTTTAAGTATAAAGCTGCATACAAATATAATTAGATAAAAAAACTATTGATATCCAATCAATTTAATTTTTTTATAAGTATATTCTAAACGATGTTTCTTTAAAAATAAACAATTTGAATTATGAAAAGAGGACCCATAGTGAATCCCATAAAACACACAACAGTCATAGTGCATTACGCACAACAGTTCCCAACTTCTAGTAGTCTAATTTTGAGCCATGTCAATTTAATCAAGGCTTATCAAGAAGACTAAAACCTACTCAAGGAATGCGGACAGAAGTAAGAACGTGGGATGAAGGCTTAATTAAGCCAAAAATAATTCATAAATAGTATTTTTATACATAAAACTCATTAAAAAAATGATCGAATAATTGCATTTTTATAATGATGAGCATAATGACAAGTGTTTTGGTTTGAAATGAAAAGACAAAAAATGTTATATCATTATATATAAAAAAAAAATTTGTACAAAAATCGTGTTGATTGATTTAACATTAACCTAATTAAATACGAATGCAATTACTTGGGCATGATAACATTATTCTAAAGACCCAACCCAACTACTAATCCCAACACTATACGGTATGGGAAATGCTAGAGAGCTCTAAATCTAGAGGTCTAATTTAATATGTTGTTTTTTAGGTACAACAAAACTACCTAATGTGTTGTCAAACGAATGATAAGAGATTAAAATTGTGATTACTTGAAAACTCCACATTTTGGATAAAGGATTGTGCAATTGCAAGTATTTGTATAAAGCCATTGCTGTATTTTGTGAGAAAAAAAATAAAAAAAAAATAAAATAAAAAAAAAGAAAGTTATACCAAATATTATAGCTGGTAACATTATCAAATAATAATAAAAATCCTAGATTACAAAAATTCAACCTTTTTTCCCCTAACAGAAATCCTAGATTAAAAAAAAAAAAAAAAAAAATTAAAAATTAAAAAACTTGAACAATAATAAAAATTATAAAAATTCCTGAGTAGTTTTTAAAACATTATCAAATAATAATCAAACTTTGTGCAAATTACAAAAACTGAATTAGCACAAATGCCTGAAAATTAAGAATTGAACTATTGGAAATGATTAGATACCCCTGTTTGTTTGGGGTTATAGAGAAGAAATTGGAATTGATAGTGATGTGGGACCCACTATATGTCATGTTTGTTTTGAAAGATGGGGAGGACACTTTTAATCCCTTGGTATTAAGATAGGCCTTGGAAGAGGGATTGAGATGGATGAGGTGGTATTAAAATTTTAGTTCGCCAGACTATTTTTATTTTTATTTTTTTTATTGATTTATTTATTTGTATAGGAGATTAGAATAGCTCTATAATGTCCCAAAAATCAGGAATATTAAGGAATATATTAACAAATAAATATATGATTTATCTAAAGTTACAAATTCAAGAAATGTTACCAATAATTTTTTGGTTAATAACCAAGTAAGATCCAGAAAGGTCAGAAGAGTCAATATTGTGAGAACTTGAATATAAAAATAGAAATAAATAATTAAATAAAAATTTTACAAACTTCAAAATTTTAAGATAGGCCTTGGAAAGGGATTGAGATGGAGAAGGTGGTATTAAAATTTTAGTCCACTGGACTATTTTATTATTTATTTATTTATTTTTTACATGTTGAGCATTTTTTTTGAACATTAATGTTTAATTTTTTTGTATTTTTTGTTGAGTAAAAATCATTCTTTTATTTTTTTTAGAAAGTTTTTATTTTATTTTATTTATTTTTTACATGTTGGGCATTTTTTTTGAAAATTAATGTTTAATGGTTTTGTATTTTTTATTTGTTTTATTATTTTATATGAAAATAATTTAACAATTCCTTTACCAACAACTATCATCAAAACAAACACTATTTTACTTAATTCCCTCACAATCAATCCCCTCATTAACAATCTCCTCACTGTGAATCCCCTTCACTCTATCCCTGAAAACAAATAGGGGTGGAAAAAATTATGATTATGCTTTTAATAAACAATTTCAGTTTTATAATTCCTCCAAAATCTCAAAATTCTCCCAAATAAATAAAAAGTTAGTTTGATTTAACACTTGGTTATATCAAAATGACAAATCATTTGACTGGTATTAGCCCCTTTTTTTTATTTTTTATTTTATTTTATTTTTTTTGAAGGAAAAAGTTTGGCAAAGTCAATTTAACTTGGACCATTAGAGTTGCTTTATAATTAGTTGTTCAAAAGAAAGTGCGTATACGTGTACATATATATATTTTGATTGGCGGAAGTTAGTGATTAGTTATTAGAATAACACTTCGGGGGAGTTGAAACTTACAACCATATATCTTGTAAGAAAATCTTACTCTTCCATTCCCCTCTTAAAAGTGGAACCCAAGGCCTTCCCCTTAAGAAATACTTGATGATCAAAGACAAACAAAATAAATTAGAGTCTCTTGGATTGTATATGTATATATATATATGTGGAGGATACTTAATCTACATTATACGTTTGTTGTGCATCATTTCTCTAATTCTTCCAAACTCAGTTCATATAACCTATTGCCCTTGAGAAATACTTGATGATCAAAAGGACTAACCAAATAAATTAGGGTCTCTTGGTTTGTATATGTGTATATATATGGAGGATACTTGATCTACATTATAGGTTTGTTGTGCATCATTTCTCTAATTCTTCCAAACGCAGTTCATATAACCTATTGCCAATTGACTTTGAATTATATTCATTCAAACTTTTAACATAGCGTTGTTAGGTGGTCTCATAGTTCCTGTCTCTAGAATCTATTTTACCTCTAAAATTATAATAATTGTATTGAACTATTCATGTTTTAACGTTACTAAGGCTCCGTTTGGAAAGAAAAAAGTCAGGCTGTTTTGGCTAAAATAGCCACAAAAAATAAAATAGGCTATTTTAGCCACAAAAAATAAAACATCAAATCCAACCCATAATCATTACAATTCTCTCTCACAAAAAAAGCCAAAAAAGTCAAAAAGCCCTTCCCAAACCAGGCTAAAATAACCAAAAAGCCAAAAAGCCAACTCACTTCCCAAACGGAGGCTTATTAATATTTGACATCCGTTTGGGAGGGCTAATTTGGCTATTTTAACCACAAAAGACAAAATATATTATTTTAGCCATAAAAAATAAAACATTACATCCAACCCATAATCATTACACTCTTCTCTCACAAAAAAAAAATCAAAAAAGTCAAAAAGTCAAAAAGCCCTTCCCAAACCAGACTTTTTAGCTCAGGGTAAAATAGTCAAAAAAAGTCAAAATGTCAAAAAGCCGACCCACTTTCCAAATCAACCCTTAAATAAATCCAAAATTATAATTGTTGGATTGAATTGTTCATGTTATTAACTTGAAGGTTATTTATTATATTCGTAACCATATTAAAATCCTTACATTTGAGATGTCCCCTTTACGTCATGCTTATTTATTTATTTATTTATAAGATTTGGGATTCTTTCGTTTTTATATTGATTTATTTATTTGTATAGGAGATTAGAATAGCTCTCTAATGTCTTAAAAATCAAGAACATCAAGGAATATATTAACACATAAATATATGGTTTATCTAAAATTGCAAATCACGAAACGTTACTAATAATCTTTTGGTTAATAACCAAGTAAGATCCAGAAATGTCAAAGGAACCAATATTGTGAAAATCTGAATATAAAAATAGAAATAAATAATTAAATAATAATTTTACAAACCTCAAATATTTTGTTGGTGAATCTTTAAGTGCAAATTATTAAATATTATTAGAGAGTATTTTAATTAATTCTAAATTATAAATAAATTTATTATGAAAGTCCATAATAATAATAATAAAAGATATAAATGTGAAATATAGATTTGATTAGGAGGATGTATTATTTTGGGCTTTGTATTATACTATAGCAATCGAAATTGGTCCCTAAGGTTGTGAGAGGCGCAGCCTTGTGAAGATAGTAGCAGCAAAGTGTTGCAAGGGAGAGAGAGAGAGAGAGAGAGAAATTTTCAGCAAATGGGTAGGTCAACAACTTTAAGGTGTTGTCAGATTTTATTATTTATAAATTGTAATGGTTTATGTGTGTAACCTATTTGTTGTTGGGAACAAATTGGAGAAACAGGAGTGCGGCTTGGGTGCCATGTTGGTGGTTGGTCATGAGAAATAATGGATATAATTTTTAGTTAAAATTTTTTGCATAAAATCATAAATTTTAAAAATTAAGAAATCATATCAAACGGATGAGTTTTGAACTGAAATTTTTACGGTAGATTAATTACATATTGAATTTGATACCATAATTTTCTTATAATTTTTGAAAGTCAAAATCTGCATAAATTGATGCTTTCAAGTATGTCTAGAAAATTAGTACTAACAATAACTCTGGAGGTGTCGTTCTCTTTGAGTATAAATTTGAAAATTATCAAATAAGTGTCATTGGTTGCTTGTGTATAATAAGAGAACCACTAATTTCTTTAGAGTGTTGCAGAAAATAAATTGTTTGGATAAAATTAATTGTAACTAATTCTTTTGATAAGAAAAACGAGTGTAACCAATTGGATTTGAAACTTAAGATATAGTAGTTGATATCTGTGTTTTGGAATTTTTCGAATTGCGTAGAGTGGGTTTTAAGTTTCAAAGTTAGCGAACAGTTCGGAAAAACCTATCTAAAATTCTATTTTATCTCAAAGCGTCACTTAATTAAGTTTCTATCGAAACCCATGTCTTGATTAATTTTAGACCTTGAAGAACATGAATTTGGGTATTATTTAATAGTAAAGGTGAGTTGGTTTGAGCTGTATTAGTGCGATTTAGCTTGGGGTTACTTAATTTATTATTCCTTTTAATATTTTTGAATTAGTAATGATGTGTACTTTTCATACTTCAGGATATTAGTTGGACTTTCGTATTCTATTAAAGGATTATATTGTTCCGTTTTCAAGTGAGTAGTTGCATGCTACGTATTTTTATAAATGTTTCCTTTCCCTAAAACTATTTAAAAAGTAAATTGTTGTTTCGTGACCAAACAACCCTGGTTAAATTATTATGATATTAATGGAACTAAGCTATTTCTAAAATATGTGTAAACTTGGCATACTGTAAATTATTTGTTATGGTCTCATGTTTATAAAATGGTGAATTACAATGTTTTGCGAAATTGAATTGTATTACTTATTGGGACCACATATGAAGAAAAGTTCAAGGAATTTATTCTACTGTATGTGGTGACTCTGGCCACTAGGAAACTAATCCAAGTTGGGCTGTGATGACTCTAGTGCTCAATGATTATAAGGAAAAGGCCTAAGTTAGGCTAGATGACCTTCAATCGGATCATCTTAGAGAAAAGAGTTGCCACTCTGATGATGACTCGTGGATTGATATTGGATCTAACGAGCTCATTGCCTTGAGGACTTTGTAGCATATTACTTGTTATTCTTGGTACCCAAATTATAACGATGATTATGTTATTGTCTGACATAAGTGGAAAATGTCATTTGTTATGTTCTTGAGAGATATGAATATTTTTAACCATAAAATTATGGAACCTCATTTTTGAATTAGATTGTCTTTATCAAAACTGTGTGCCAGTCTAGTTTCTGTTATATACATATTATTTTGGAATGGAACCCTGTTTTTAGAACTGTATTTACTATCCATGCTTTTACTCACTGAGCTATCAGCTGACTTAGTTGTTAAACATTTTCAGGTGAGAGAAGGACTTAGAGTAGACTTATGGCTCAGCAGGGACTCTATCTTATGGACCTCTAGGACATTCGTTTATTTTGTTTTAGCTTGTTATGTTAGTTTTTCGCATATATTGTGTTTGGGTTTTATTTAGAATTATGGGCAAACTTCACTTTACCCCTTTGTGATTTGAGCCAGGTACTGTTTACCTCCCCAACATCCGGAAATCACCATATAACTGCCACGTGGTTTGTGGACCAAAACGCACCGTTAACTTTTCCATCTAAGTTAACTATCAATGACATTGACGCGTCGATGTGGCGAGTAAGCCATTGTTTAAGACATAAGTACCCTTTTCATATCTTCAAATTTACAAAAGAATGCCATCGTTCTTTCTCTCAATTTGTTTTTGATACAAATCTTTCTCTCTTTCTCTCTTCCTCTCTATTCTTTCTCTCTATTTTTTTATTTTATTTTAATATATAGATCTTCCAAGTATTCAAGTTTTCTAGTGAACTGTGATTGTTTTGTCCGGGAAGAATAACCCTCCATTCCATCCAAATCAGTACCTTCGCATCGGCCACCACCACACCATCACCACCATACAATATTTTGTTACAACTATTCTTGCATTCATGGGTGGGGGTACCCATTCCCCACCCTGCTGCTCATCTTCTTTTCCTTTTTCTTTTCCCCTCACCTTTTTTTTTCTCTTTTGTGAGAAGGTTAGATAGCTTGGTTTTTTTTTTTTTGTTTTTATATGAAAGACCAAGTTCACAACGGGGAGTGTGAATATAATTTTGAAAAAGAAAGAAGAGAAAGAGAAAAAAAAAAGAAACAAGTAATTTAATGAAATAATGGGGTGATTTATTTGCTGCCATAAGCACTATCCTTCTTGGAGTCTTTGTATTGTATATGCTTTTTACTTTCGAATGAGCAAGATGAATTCAAACAAGAAAGGTTTCACAACTATCCTTATTGTTGTTGTAGAGGTCTGATGATGTTTATCACACTATAATTTAGATTTTGAGTCTGTTAGCTACTCCGACACCAGCTTGAGTCTTTGCTGGTTTAGGTTCGGCGTCGATTTTTAGTTTATGTGTTCTGGGTGTGGAATTGGCGGTGGTTTTTACTTGCTATCGCCGTGGTTTGGGTTGTGTGCTTCTGTGTGCAACTTTTGTATCAAAGTGCTGCAAAAGTATTGGGCATTGCCGGCGGATCCATGTCTTCGAGTTAGCCGGCATTGTCACCAGAATATGAGAGATGGTAGCTTCATGTTGAGGTGTGATACATGGCGTGTGGGTCAATTTCTAGGTATAATGAAGAAAAAGTTTGGACAGTAAAATGTGGGTTTGATATATATATATATATATGTATATGTATGTATAAAATGTGGGTATAGAGGAAGAAGAAGAGAAGGAAGAGAGAGAGAGAGAGAGAGAGAGAAAGAGGGAGAGAAGGGTATAATTGTCAATTTACAACTTCTGTTAACAGAAGTTTGTGTGCATTTCAATCCACAAACCACATGGGGGTTATGTGGTGATTTTCGAATGTTAAGGAGGTAAACCGCACTCGGCCTAAACCACATGGGGGTAAAGTGAAGTTTGCCTTAGAATTATTTTATTTTGTGGGCTGTTTGTATCCCATTTAGTATGTATTTTTGGAAGTTGGTTATGGTTGGTTTTACCATTCATACTTGTAACATGTTATTGGATTGAGTTTTGGTTTATTTATTACTAGACTATTGTTACATTTATTCAATGTGGTTATGATTTCATGTTTAGGTTTACATGTGCCTTAGGCTGAAGTCCAATGGGCCATGACCAGATTTGGGGTGTGACAAATATAGACTCCCTTCAAAATCTAACCATCTTAGGTAGTACAACTATGTTTTTGATATATCTTAACAAGGTATTAACACATGGTCCACATAAGTCGATGAGAAAATAAGGGATAGGCAATACAAAAGATATGTATAGATAGCTAAGAAAAATAATAATTGCAAAATCATGTCTTAAAAATAATAGGAGATTTAACACTTATAATCCCAAAACACATTTACAAAACTAGTTCCTAATACTCCTAGGGTAGCCATACTTCTTCATATGTTTTAGCTTCGCCTTCTACTGGCTAATAGTCTTCAATATGTGGCATGAAACGCCATGAGTTTCAAATGCCTAGTAAATACACACACCACGTCCCTTTTTCCCAATACAATACACAATAATGGCATGATTATAATATATAGTGGAAGAAATAATCAAGTAGAGGTTATAATAAATTTAGTGCTTAAGAATAACGGTAAATCAAGTTAGTTCTAGGCAACTCCCCGCAGAATGTCGTTCCTACCAGCCACTAACACTGGCCACGAGAAATTCTGACTTCCCCTTGGTTAAACAAATAACAATGCATTGTTTACCGCACAATTACCAATGATGTCCACACACATAGGTTACATACTTGAGTGGTGAAATCATGGTCTACCTCAAGGGCAAGGGCTTCCAAGGATACTCTCCCTGTGTGAGTCCCTCACTACCACCCTTATACCTCACAATTATGTTAAGCAGCTAGAATATCTCTCGTGCCATGTAGGGGTTCAAAAACACACTTGCGCAATACTTAACCCCCAAATAGGGAACACATCCCACCAATCAATATTTGAAATCAACATGTTATTATCTCACAAAATTTACCTTAATGATCGAAAACCCAATACCACCCTTATTAAGCTTCCCGTTAAATTAGGTGTTAAGGTTAGAATAACAATTGAAATATCATTTACTACACAAGTACAAGCATTTTAGGATAAAAATATAAAGAGATACAACCAAAACATACATAGATGTCATGGAAAAGATTGAACAAACAATAAGAGACACATCTAAACAAATAAGAGTGTGAAGCTACAAAAATTTACGAATTTCCAGATTTGATTTACTTTAAAGATAACTGTAGACACCCCATTTTTGACCGACCTTAAGACTCAGACGTCATCGATTGAGCACTCGATGATGGTGCATGTTGTGCTCGTTTTGAGGTTTCGAAGTTTTGGCTGAGAACCTTGCCTCCGGGCCTCGAAACTCTTTGTGCTTTGGCTCGGTTTGCGGACCAAGTCTTGTTTTCCTTTCCCGGAGGGAGGGAGTGGTCTTTTAGACCATCTCTCTGTGGTTGTATACTACTTTTCGTGGTCGTAGGCCACTTTTTCCGTTTGGAGACTAGTTTTCGATTTTTAGAGCCTTTGGCCGCGCGCCTTGTCTCGGGACTGCTTAACGTTCTCCGTTTGGCGTGGTTTTTGAACCACACCTTGTTTCCTCTATCTAGAAGGACACTGTGGTCCGGGAGACCACTTTTGTGGTCGTATACCACTTTTGCTGCTCAACAGTTGGGTTTCGAGGCTCCCAACTGCGCGCTTTGCCTCCCTGTTGACACCCCATTTTTGACCGTCCTCAAGACTTGGACGTCACTGTTTGAACACTCGGTGATCATCCATGCTCGTGTTCATTTTTAGTTCTCGGATGTCTCAGCTACGCGCCTTGCCTCAAGATCTCTCAACTTGTCTATTTTGTGCTTGGTCATGGACCAAACACTTGTGTTTTTGCTTCTAAGGGAAGAGGGTGGCTTGTTGGCCATCCCTACACCCCACCAGCCAAGGCTTGAAGCCACCGGTCCCTTTTTCTAGCCATCAGCCAAAGGTTGTGGCTGGTCGGCACCTTTTGTGGTCGATCAGCCACCTTTGTTGGTCAATCGGCCATTTCTGCTGGTCGACCCCTTTCCATCTGCTTTTGGCAGATATTTTATGCCAGCTGTGATGGCATCCACTTTACACCCCCTCCATACATGTGTATGGAGGGATTTGTTCCCTTATGTTAGCTTCTCCAAGAAGCTTAGGAATTGAATTCCTATAAGAGGGAATGTCCCCCTCCTTCCTCAAGGGTTCTGAAATTAGGGTTAGAGATTTTATATTTATCTATCTCTATATCTCCCTCCCTTTTGATTTGTGTGTGCATTTTGTGACCTAAAGTGACTTTTGTTCACATTTTTGCACATAAGCACCTAATGATATACCATCCTTGGTTGCTGAGGCTCTAAGGAGTTGTTGTTGGGATTCTTGGGCTGGTTTTGATCCAAGAAAAGTGCTGGAGTGGTGTTCTTGAAGAAATTCTAAATGGGAGAGGGTCATCCCCTCTCCATGTTGTCTTTAATGCTTACATAAATGGCTTGTGTTGTAGCATATTTGCCTAGCTTGTTTTAGCTCCATTTCAATGCATATTAGGCTTTGTTTTGCCATGATATAGCACTATTTTAAGTTGGTTTAGACATGCCGTGCATGCTTTGCATACTTGTCATGTAATGCCATGAAATTGCCCTAACATGCTTTATGCTTTGCCCTAACATGCTTTATGCTTTGAGCCTTGTTTTTAGCATGACTTTGGCTTGACCCAAAGAAGATTTTAGTCTTGTTTTACCATGCTTAAGATCTGTTTGGTGTTGTTTTGGTCGTGCTTGCGTCGTCTTGTAGGGTTACCATGTATTCTAGTTTGTTAGCTTCGGGTGTCCAAGCGTTTAGCATGCATTACTTGAACCTTTTCAATGATTTGGCATCATTTGTTGTACTATTTCAGTCCATAGAGTATGCTTAAATACTTGTATTTGTCACCTATTCCATGCCTTGGATAGTTTGGGTTTTATCCCCCTTGAACGTGTCATTGCGTATGCCACCATGCATAGGCCTTTAGGATGCCATCTCAGTGGGTTTTTGGGCTCATTTTGGCATGCCATAACTCTGTTTTTAGGTGCTTAAATCATGCCATGTTTGGTTGTGTTAGATGTAGTGTAACACCTCTTTGATGGCCTTGCATGCCTCTTGGTTTTGCCCCTTTTGTTGTAGTTTGATTTGGCTTCGGTCATCGCATGTTTTAAGCTCACTTTAGCATGATTTGGGACTGTTTTGGGTCATACTCGCCATATGCTCTTTGTTTCGTGTAGCACTAGTTCAATTCCCTTGCCTAGTTTTAAGCCTTGAGCCTTAAATCATGCATGCTTGACTTGTTTATGTGATTTGGTATCACTCTTGGCATCATCTCATGAGCGTGTAATGTTGTCACACTTGCATGCTTTTCATCCCTTTCAAGTGTGCTTAAAAGTTCCCCTTTTATGCATAAGTGTTTAGGCCTTCACATGTGCATGTTTGCATGTGTTTTCGTCCTCATTCTTGAGCATATTGGCCACTGATTTTGGCATGCTCGAGAGCTACCCATGTTAGTGTAAGTCCATCTCACCATGATGTTGCATGCTTGTCTCATTTTGCATGTTGTTGCATGTTATAAATGTCCACATGTTTAGGTTGTATGCCTATTGCATATCGCATGTTAACATACTCATATTGCATTAGATGTGTTGCATACTTGAGTTATTTGCATGTTTACTTGCTTGCCTAGGTTGCATTGCATTAAGCATGCATTCCTTGCCTCTTGATCAACCATGATAGAGGTTGGGGACCTTTTGTGTGTTGTGTGCATTTCATTTGATATCAAATTGCATACTTGGCTCCTTGGGCCATCATGCATTGACATGCGTGATTGATGGCTCGAGGGTCGAGAGCCATACTCCTTTGAGTCTCAAACATGATGAGGAGGGTGGTGGTGCAAACATTGCTTTGAAATGCATTGCCAGGTCTTGTCTGTCCTCTGCTGCAGCAACACAGCATTTTGCAGGAAGAGATGGCCGACCGACCACACTCAGTGCCAATCGGCCAAACATTTGTGGCCGATATCCCTATCCATGGTCGATGACCAATTCCCCATGGCCGGTGGTGTTTCCTCTTGGTCGGTGGCCTCCCACAACCCTCAGGGAGTATTTTAGAAGCAACTTTGAGACTTGTGCAGTCTTCAGAGGAGAAAAACAGTGCAAACAGAGGCAGCATGAGCATGGTGGTGGATTTCCGAGCGGAGCCGAGCGTGCACGCATTCATCCTTCTTCTCGAGGCCTCTTTACTGCTTTCTTAGCTTAATTAGTTCATTTAATTAATTAGGTATTGTGTAATATTTAATTAGCTTGTTAGTTAATTAATTTGTATTATTCTTTCGGTCCCTCCGTCGAGAGGGCGAATTGTGTAATAAGCGTGCGTGTGTGCAATGCATGTCTTACAACCCCCACCTCTTTCTCCCTTTTACTTACCTGCTTTCGTTGGTTAGTCCTAGGCCATGTTTCAATTAGCATACCTTATGCTCGCATGTTTGCATCATTCATTTGCATAGCATGAACCGGGCTCGGCGCCTCATGCTAAACGCATTGTATTTCAAATTCCAAGTTAAATACGTGCATCGAATTGTTGCATCTCATATGCCATCCTTAGATTAGCCGAGCCTATTCTAGTGGCATTTTTGTATGCGTTGCATTAGCCATCGATAACATGAACTAGGATCATGCATGATTACTAACTAGTTTCTTGTTTTGGCTCGGAGTACACTGTGAGTGTTTACGCTTTAGCATTTTGCATGTGTGTGAGTGTTAACATGACAGCATGCTCGCCATGAGGCTAATTGCTTATGTGATATAACTGCCTGAATGCTTGTGGGTGAAGGTTGGTTTTGCTTGAATTGGATCAAATTCATTGAAATCCGTGTTTTAGCCTACTTGCGAGTAGCAAATCTCAAACCATTTTCAAAACAAATGGGCATGTGATGCTTTGCTCCAATTCCGGCGACCCAGTAATTCTAGGCTAATAAATCGGAATAAGAGCACATAATATTTTCAAAACTCGATATCATGGTTAGTAGAGGCCGATCTTTGATCGGGCGAGCGGGGGTGCTCATGAAGTGACCTTCCCCAATCGTACCCAAGTTCCTGAGCCGAGGCAACTTTGGTGATGACGGACACGTGGCCTTAGGCACGAGTCAGGGTTTCGTAAATTCCCCCAAAACAAAATATTTAGGTGGCGACTCTGTATCTGGCAAAGCAGTCCATGTTTGGCATTTCTTTACAAAAATCTGTTTTCAAAAGTAATTTGCCGGATCTGGACTGTTTGACGATTGATCGGTCTTGCATTGCACTCTGCGAGATTAGATACAGGACCATGACATTGAGTCCTAAACTGTGGTGACCCCACAACGAACAAAACAGGATTCTCCTCCCGGGACGTTCGGGGACGTCCACACTCCCGAACTCTCGTTTTGCATCCGTGTCGGTTTGTTTTTTGTACAAATCTTGTTTTCCTTGCTTGGAAGGTGGTACGAGGGTGGTAGACCAGTTTTTCCCCTTTGAGACCACTTTCCTTCCCGCCAGCCGGTTTTCTGATCGGGAAATTGGTTTTCTTGGTCTTTAGGTCACCTTTGCTGGTTTCCTATCCCACCATTGGCTTGCTTTCAGTGTGGAGACCACCAATTCCTTTTGCCGACCACTTTTTTTTCTGGGAGACCACTTGAAGTGGTCAGCCGACCACTGCAAGTAGCAGGCCGACCACTTTAAGTGGTAGGTAGCTCTTCTCCTGTTTTGGCAGACTGTGTGATGCCAGTTGTGCCAGCTGGAGGGCACAGACTGTATCCTCCATACACGTGTATGGAGGGATTGCATCCAAGTTTTAGCTTCTCCGAGAAGCTTGAACCTTTGTTTTTCTATAAGAGAGGCTCTCCCTCTCCATTCCAGAGGTTCTAAAAATTTTCCTAAGGCATAAGCATATATCTTTCTATATTTGGTGCCTAAAGAGTGTATTGTTCTTCACTTTTGCACCACAACCCTTATCCATACACCCCCATCATTGAACTGAGGTTCTTGGAGGACATTTTTGGAGGTTAAAAAGCTAGTTCTTGGCTGAGAAATCTGCTGGTTTTGCAGTGCTTCAAGGGTAACCTCTTTTCTCCCTTTTAAGCTTTATTTTGGTTGCTCTCTTGGTCTCATTTACATGCTTATTTAGGCCTTGCTTTAAACTGGAAAAAGTTTTGTATTTAAGTGTTTTTGATGTTTGTTTAAGGCCTCTTGGGTGTTGAGGGTCTTCTACCCTCTTGCATGCCTTGTTTGGCCTTGTTTTGTGCCATGGTTTAAGGCCTTTGAGTTAATCCTTGCTTGGCCTTCTAGCCACTGAAATCCAGTGGATTTTCAGTGGTAGGCATGTGGTTTTGAGGTCTCAAATCAGAGGGGGTTGATCCCCTCTCTTCCTATTTTGTTTGCTTGCATTATTGGCCTATCAAAGGAGCATGCATCTTCATACTTTCAGGGCATGTTTGATTGGGTGGATTAGAGTGTGGGATTAGGATTATTAATCCGTGGGCCCAATTATCCTATATTTGTTTTAACATATTTGTTTAGGATTATTAATCCAATGGATAATTAATCCAACAAATTTGTAGGATTATTAGTAATAGGGTAGGAGTGGGATTATTAATCCAATGGATATTAATCCAATTGGATAGTGAATACCACACTAATTTACTAGGACTATTAATACTTCACTATTAATATTGTGAATCAAACATGACCTCAAGGCTTTGTTCAGGCACCTTTTTGTGACTTTTAGGGCATGCCTTAACTCTGTCTATGGCTGGTTTGGTCACCTTGTATTTGCTTCTTGTATGTGTAGTGTAATCTGGTCGGATAAGGCTTGTCATGCATGCTTGTAGTGTAATAGCCTTGACTAGCTTTGAGTTTTGAGGTTTCTTGCATGCTTAACTTGAGGTATTTGCATGTTTTGGCATCATTGAGAATGATATTTCAGAGCATGTAGGGCTGTTATACTTCCATATTTTTCACTCCTTAAGTGCTCTTGATTGTTGTGCTTTTATGCCCTATTTGTGAGCCATTACATGAGCCTCATTTTCGTGTCTTTCAAGCCATCATCTCAACCCATCTTTGCTATTATTTTGGCCTGCATAGGGTCTGTTTGGGGTTAGTTTGGCCATTTGAGCATCGCCTTGCATGCCTCTAGTGTAATACACTTCACTAGCTTTAACGCTTAAGCCTTTTAACATGCATTACATGGGTTGTTGGCATGATTCTAAGTCATTTTGCATGCTATTTCAGTGCTGGAACATATGCCATTGTACCCCGTGTTTCATCCTTTCAATGCTTTTGGAGAGTTGTGTTTTGAGCCTTAAGCTTGGGCCGATATGCATGCATGTTTGCATAGCATTTTGAGTTTCTATCTTAGCATGTATGGCCACTGATTTGGACATGGCTGAGGCCTATCCATTTTGGTTTAAGTCCATCGTGCATTGTGTATTCCATGTGGTTCATTGCGTTGTGTATGCCACGTCCATTTGCATTGTGTACGCTAGCTGTTGTTCACATTGATTGCATGCCTGTGTTGTCTTGCATTGAGTATGTATGCATGCGCATTGAGCATGCCATTAGCCTTGTTAGGTTGTTCATGTTGCATTACATGTTTTCATGCTTGTCCCTTGCATCGTGTTCACATGCTTGTTTCATTGCATCGAATGTTTGCAGGCTTGAGCCGCATTGTGTATGCCATGCCATGTTATTTGTTGCATTGTGTTTGGAATAGGAGTTAGTCCAAACACGAGAAACGAGAGACGTTTCATACTCGATGTGATGAAACGTGCCTCAATTCTCGGTCGTCGACACTCTTGACTATAAATGATGGAGTTTTAGGCTTTATGTGTTCGTGTGTGCATTCATTTCATATTGAGTTGTGCAATTTGGCTCCTCGGCCATCATGCATCGAGATGAATGATTGGTGGCCTGAGGGTCGAGAACCACACCCCCTTGAGCTTATGTAATGAGAGGGAGGGTGGTTGTGCATACATGTGTTGCAAATACTTTGCCATGCCCCTTTCTTGCTCTCTGTTGCAGCAAACTGAAGTCTGGCAGCAGAAACTGGTCGGCTGACCAGATAAAGTGGCTGGCCGACCACTTCTTCTGATTTTCAGCACAGAAAGTGATCGGTAGGTGGTCTCTAATGCCAACAACTGGCCGGCAGCCCTCCTACAAATTCCCATGATGAAGTTTCAACCTTCTGGAGCTTTTTGCAGTGTTCTGAGACCAGTTGCAAATAGAGGCAAATCGGGGCATCACGATGGATTTTCGCACGAGGTGATCGGGCACGCATCCTTCGTCATCCAAGGCAGAGTTGAGGCAGCCTAGTTCATATAGTTTACATGCTTATTCAATTGCTAACTTAGTTAATTTGTTAATTAGTTAGAGTTGTGTAATAATTAGCTGTAGCTTCTTATTCATTCTGTTGTGTAATAACCTGTTTAATTAGATTAGCTTATATTAGCTAGTTGGTTCTGTATTATTCATTCGGACCCTCCGTCGAGAGGGCACAACTGTTGTAAATAAGTGCACGTGTGTGTGATGCATGTCTTCCAACCCCCATTTTTTTCTCCCTTTTATTTACCAGCTTACAATGGTTAGTTTTAGGGCATGTTTCAATTAGCATCCTTATGCTCACATGTTTGCATCCATTCATCTGTCTTGCATGCACCAGGCTCGGTGCATCATGACAACTGCATTGTATTCCAATTCTTGTTTGAATACATGTATCAAATTGCATTTCACATGACATTTTAGAATAGCCGAGCCTATCTTAGTTATTAGGCATTTCTGTATAGTTAGGATCATGCATTGATTTCTAACTAGCTTCTGTTTTGGCTTGGAGTACTCGGTAAGTGTTTATGCTTTAGCATCCTTGCATGTGTGTGAGTGACTGCCATGATAGCATGCTTGCCATGAGGCTAACTGCTTATGTAATATAACTGCCTAAATGCCTGTGGGTGAAGGTTGTATTACTTGAATTGGAACAATTTATTGATTGCGAGTTTTAAGCCCACTTTGGAGTGGCAAATCATCATGTTTTCTAAGCCCACTTGAGGGTTGCAAAATCCGCATTTTAGCCTACTTGCGAGTAGCAAATCGCTTTCAGAAACAAACATGAGATGTTTTGTTCCAACTTAGGCGATCCAGTCTATACTTGTATGCTGTGCGCATCACATAGTAATTCTGGGTTAATAACTAGAATAAGAGCACATATGTTTTCAAAAACAAGATATCATATTAGTAAAGGCTGATCTTGGATCGGGCAAGCGGGGCTGCTCATTGCATGACCTTCCCCTCTCGTACCCAAGTTCTCGAGCAGAGGCAACTTTGGTGATGACGGACACGTGGCCTTAGGCACGAGTCAGGGTTTCCTAAATTCCCCAAAAATAAAATATTTAGGTGGCGACTCTGTATCTGGCAAAGCAGTCCATGTTTGACACTTCTTTCTAAAAATCAATTTTTCAAAATGATTTTTCGGATTTGGACTCTTTGGTGATTTATCAATCTCGCATTGCACTTTGCAAGATCAGATTGAGAACCGTGACATTGAGTCTGAACTGTAGTGAGCCCAATGAACAAAACGGGATTTTCCCGGGACGTTCGGGCGCGTCTACAATAACTAACAAAATGACATTTTTAGATATTTCCGAACTCGGCCTTTTTAGGGTTTGTAGAGAATTTTGTCTAGTTTCAAAATCAAATTAAGAAAGTGGGATACATTTTCTAGTTTTTCAGTTATTAATGAAATACTCCAACTCTGTCTAGATTCATCGACGTTTAGGAAAATCAAATTTTCTCTCAAACCACTCACTCTTTTTTGATAAAAGGTTTTTTTTTCTTCATGAAAGCTAACACTTAAAGGAAGGTTTTGACATAAAAATTAGGTTAAGGATATTTTTCTGTATTTTTCTAGAATTATTTTAAGTGTACCATAAATATTGGTTCTTTGAGCACAAAGCTTGAAATACAAGAAAAAGTAAGAAGAGAGGGTAAATATGGATAATTTTTCGCTTCTATTGTGATGAAAACATGCTAAATAATATATCATAAAATCAGAATTTTATGTTCAAGGTGTGCCTTTGGAATTCATGTGAGATAGGTATAGAAAAATATAGTTTTGCATCTATTAAGAGAAAACAAAAGTAAGGATGAAACAAGACTAAACTTTTTTCATTTTTAGCACAAGAATACCGTTAAAACACTTCTAAAAATAATATTTAAAACCTCTAAAAACATGTATTTGAAAGAGGAAATCGAAGGAAGGGTGATAATGCGGCTTACTTGTTGCCTAGAAAAATTCTAACTTAAGGATTCTTCTATTTTTCTTTCCTCCACACCAGAGCTCTCTCTCTCTCTCCCTCTCTCTCTCTCTCTCTCTCTTAGCTGAATGTATGAGTGTGTGGGCGTGTTTTTGATGCTCAAAGTATAGAGGGGGTAGGGGTATTTATAAGAAAAATAGTGTGAAAAGTCTACATTGCCCATTAGTTGGAAATGAATTGAATAGTTTGGATTTAGCTATGATTGAATGGAATGGAGGATGATTAAGGTGCTTAATTAGGTGCTAATCATGATCTAGTTATGGATGTTTGAGGGATTGAATTGAAAGTACAAACAAAATCCCCATTTTTTGGGATACTAAGGTACTAGGTTATGATTACATCATCAAATCATGCAAAGTGTATCAAAAGTACACGCATATATATATGCACCTAGTATGGCCGGCCACGTGTGTGAATTTTTTGAAGTTTCATTATGTATACTTAAAATCTATATATTGAAGATATTGGTGTACAATATTGTTTGTTTAATTAGAGGTACAACCATATATATATATAATGGTAATGTGAGGGCTAAGGCCTTAATTTATGAATTGAAACATTTATTTCAGTGTAGTATTTAATTAAATTAGGATTTGGGAATCAATTCAGTCAAAGTTTAATCGTTTTGAATTAAATGACGATTCGTAATGAGAATCGGAAACCTAGGGTTTTGGGTAGTAAATCTATGATTAGGGAGTTAATTAATTATTATTAGGGCTTTGGAATTGATTCTTGAGTTCCCTGGTTTGATTAAGGTTTGTGAGTTTTTGGTTGGCGCGTGTTTTTAATTCTAGAGTTTAAATTGCAAGTAAGCGATGAATGGAGGGTTTTAATTGACATAGTCTAAAGGTAAGGGCCTTAAATGAAAATACAAAATTCAGGAGTATCACAATTTGAAACCTACTAATATAAAAATATTAGGACTCAGGGTGGCTATTGTGTATCCCGCATAACATTCATTGTTGTGCTGCTATTTGGGCTTTTTTTGTGTTTTATTTGATAATCTAAATCGTTACTTTTTAGAGTACATCGAGAACAACCTACTTGCAAAAAATCAAGTTCATTGGACATCAGTAACCTTTTTATCAAATCACAATTGTATCTGAAAAAATAAATGGTAGGTATGGTTTTAAGAATAAAAATGAATACAAATGTGATTTGATGAAAAAGTTATCGATATTCGATCAACTTATTTTTTGTAGGTATGTCATACTAAATATACCCTAAAAATTGAATGGTTTGAATTATGGATTAGGCTTCTCTCATGTTCACATCTCAATATGAGAGAACTTGACAGACCTGTAGAGCCCACCACATGTTTCGTTTCAATAATTCGAACAGTTCATATTTTATGACTCGTAGAGTAGAATATTCATGCAAAAAATTAAGATGATTAGACATCAGTAGCTATACGTTTGAATCAAATTTGTATTACAAAAATGAATGGTTATTTTTGAAATTATATTGGCTGTCCATTTTTTAAAAATAAATATGATTCAAACATATAGCTATCAATATTTAATTATTTTGATTTTTTGCATGAATATTCTACTCACCAAATCCAAAAAAGTGAACAGTTTGGATTACTGGAATCGGTTTCAAAATGAGTCTACTAAGCCCAAACGCTCTATGAAGTTAAGATGACAATTTGAGAGAAACCAAACCTTGGAATTATCAAAATAGAACCAAAGTGAACCGAAATTGTCGCACAACTGACACTCCAATTAATATTGGGACATTTTGGGATTTAGGCTTGTTGGTTTTTGGTTTGGTTTTAGCTCTACAGACTTTATGGAAGAGTATTGTTAAATGCCCTTAACATTTTACTTTGGAACCCCCACTTTTTAAAATTTTTTATTACAATTTTTTCCTAACACCAATTTTCAATTTTGTCCCCATCATCATCTTTTCAAACTTTAACCATAACCCTAGTCCTACCCCTACCTCTATATTGGTTGGTAGCTCCTAATGACACCATCCGACGACCTCCATTGTTCCATTACAAAAAATTAAGGTTTTAGTGACCAAAATTTAGGGATAAAAGTATTTTTTAGGGACCAAATATTTTTGTTGCGAAAGTGTCGTTATTATATTTTTAGTAATGAAAATTGGACATTAGTGATGAATTATTATCTTTTTGGGACCAAATTTTTTGTCTAAAAAAATAAACCATTTTGAGACCTAATTATTTTGTCCCTAAAAGTGTATGTATTAGTGACATTTTCAAAATTTTGTTACTAAAGCCCTTATTTTTGACTTTTCGAGACGATTTTTTAGTGGCTACCTTCATGACGATAAAAACTGGTCCCTAAATGCCTTTTGCAGCACAATTTTCACTTTTAGAGACCAAAAAATTTGGTCCCTAAAACTCTTATATGTTGTAGTGTTTTCTCCATCTTGCAATCTCTCTTCCCATAATAATAATACCTTTTTCATTTTTTGGCAACCCCATCACCAACACAATGCTTGCCTTATTCATTCCAGCTGACAACTCTCAACGTTGTGATGTCCACCATAGCAACACTGACCATTGCTGTCACGACCCAAACCACCCCTATGAGTTTAGCATCGTAGCTGGCCAATAATCCTTGGATTACCAAAGGCCTCTTAACAGAACAACATATAATTAGGGGCTGCAGAAGCAAATAGATAAAATAGACATTGTCCATAGAGTTGTGTTGACGTCTATGAGACTGTAATCTTCAAAACAAACTTACGTATATACTTGTGACGTCACAAACACATAAGCTATACATCATCCATTTACACAAGTATAGCCAAATGGGAACTTAGCCCAAAGTATAGATAAGCGAAACAAACAAAAATATCTGCAGTAGGGTACAAAACGGGACATCTCAAAAAGGGAACCTCCTCGGGAGGCACAGTGGTTGGTTGACTCCAAAACTTCCAAGCAGTAGTTTAGGCCTGGTCACGCGCTTGCTCACCTACATACATAATATAAATAGTGAGCGGGAGCCTAGTGAATAATAGCAGAGTAAAGGATTTTAATGAATGATATCCATATTAGATTCAGAAATCGGAATTCAGATTCATATACATATTCTTGTTCTTGTTCAAGTCATATACAGAAATCAGAGTTCATGCTTAATCATATGTGGTACATCCATTAGCGCTAACAGAACATATACAGAACAAATGGTGGTTATGAGTAGCCAGTTCCATAAAGGAACCTCTGGATTCGGGTAGCAGATGACAGATATGCTGAGCTCCATGATGGAGCCTCCGGTACGGGTAACAGAGTGCAGGCATAATAAGTTCCATAATAGAACCTTCGAGATGAGATAACAGCTAACAGATATCACATGATTTTAAGAATGCCGCGAATACATTGTCAGAAATTAGACAATCATTCATTGTACAGAACATAGCATTTTAGAAAACAGATCTTATTTTATCATACAAAAAGTAAATAAAGTTGAACACAGCTTTACTAAGTTATTACTCACAGATGGCCCCGGGTGCAGACAGACAGAGTAGGCAAATCAAATGGTTTACGATGCGTGACCTACATCAATACATAATAGATATATATACTGAAACATATGCTTGGATTGTACATAACTCGTTTCATTTTGTTCTTAGTGTGTTTCTAGCCTTTACTTTCATTATTATGTCTTAATCTTGGTTTAGGAATGCTTAGGATGTAATGAGGATGCAAAAATGCATTTGAAAACACTTAGTCAGAAATCCTGGAAACAGGGATCCCGCTTGAGCATAGCTTTCTTCGCTGGAGCGGACATGCAAAATGCAAGTGGTCGCTCGAGCGTACATTCCTTTGCTCGAGCAGTCTATAAACTTTGCAAAAGTGCTAGCGTAGACCGCCCGAACTCTCTCCACGGGCCCCCCTTTCAGAGAGGGCGCGAATTGGGTTCTAGCTACTACAGTTCAGACTCCTGTCACGGTTCTGAATCTAATCTCATAAAGTGCAATGTAAGACTGATAAATCACCAAAGAGTCCAAATCCGGCAAATCGTTTTGGAAAATCGATTTTAATAAAAAAGCGCCAAACATGCACTGCTTTTCTAGATTTCAGAGTCGCCACCTAAATATTTTGTTTTGGGAAATTTAGGAAACCTTGACTCGTGCCTAAGGCCACGTGTCCGTCATCACCAAAGTTGTCTTGGCTCGAGAACTTGGGTATGAGAGGGGAAGGTCCTGAAATGAGCACCCCCACTCGCCCGATCAAAGATCGGACTCTACTAAACATGATATGTTGTTTTGAAAACACATGCGTTCTTATTCCGGTTATTAGTCTAACTTACTATGTGATGCATACGGCATACAAGTATAGACTCAATCACTCAATTTGGAACAAAACATCTCATGTTTGTTTTTCGAAATTGGTTTGAAAATGCTACCCTCAAGTAGGCTAAAGCGTGAATTTGCCACCCTCAAGTGGGCTTAAAACAACATGATTTGCCACTCTGCAAAGTGGGCTTAAAACTCACGTTTTGATGAATTGTCCCAATTCAAGCAACAAAGCCTTCATCCACAGGCATTCATGCAGTTATAGCAATTAAGCAAATAGCCTCATGGCAAGCATGCTATCATGGCAACACTCACACTCAGGCAAGGATGCTAAAGCGTAAACACTTACAGTGTACTCTGAGCCAAAACAGAGAAGCTAATTAGAAGTCATGCTTGAATCCTAACTATGCTAGATGCCTAATGCAACACATGCAAAAATGCAACTAAATTAGGCTCAGCTTACTAAGATGGCATATGAATGCAACTTGATAACATGCTTTGAAACACGTATTTAAGAAAGTGTATTGAAATACGATGCAGTTTGAATGATACGCCGAGCCCGGTGCATACAATACAAGTGAATGGATGCAAACATGCAAGCATAAGGTATGCTAATCGAAATATGCCCTAAACTAACCATCAAAAGCTAATAAGTAAAAGGGAGAAAGAAGTAGGGGTTAGAAGACATGCACACACGCACACACACTTATTACAACACTGTGCCCTCTCGAAGGAGCGTCCGAATAAAAGCTAAGCTAATCTAAGCTAAGCTAAACTAACTAATCTAATTAAGCTAATTAGACTAATTATTACAAAACAACAAAGAAATAGCAAAACAAAGCTACTTAATTGTTACATCACTCTTAACTAATTAACAAATTAATTAATTTACAAAGCCAAATGCTAACTAACAAGTAAAGCACTAAATTAAACTACTTCAGCTCTGTTTGAAGATGTTGAACATGCATGCTCACATTCAGTTTCTCGCCCCGAAAAGCTCTCCGGTTTGCTCTTTAGAGGCTCTGTTTGCAGGGTGTCTTCAAGAACTTTCTGCTGGATCTCACCAAAACAGAGCTGGGGAGTGCACCAGTGGCCTGCCGGCCATGAGAAGCTTCTGCCGGCCACCTGCCGGCCAAAGATGGGCCACTGTTGGCCAAGGATGTAAGGGTGCCGGCCATCAATGTGGCATTGCCGGCCACTGGTGTGCTGTGACACCAAACTGCAACAGAGCACAAGACAGAGGAAATGAAGGGTCTCCTAAGGATATGTATGTACTATGCAACTCCTTATCCTTTCAAAACGTCAAGGGAGAAGCACCATTGGATCCAAGACCCAAATGCTAACTAACAAGTAAAGCACTAAATTAAACTACTTCAGCTCTGTTTGAAGATGTTGAACATACTTGCTCGCATTCAGTTTCTCGCCCCGAAAAGCTCTCCGGTTTGCTCTTTAGAGGCTTTGTTTGCAGGGTGTCTTCAAGAACTTTCTGCTGGATCTCACCAAAACAGAGCTGGGGAGTGCACCAGTGGCCTGCCGACCATGAGAAGCTTCTGCCGGCCACCTGCCGGCCCAAGATGGGCTACTGTCGGCCAAGGATGTAAGGGTGCCGGCCATCAATGTGGCATTGCCGGCCACTGGTGTGCTGTGACACCAAATTGCAACAGAGCACAAGACAGAGGAAATGAAGGGTCTCCTAAGGATATGTATGTACTATGCAACTCCTTATCCTTTCAAAACGTCAAGGGAGAAGCACCATTGGATCCAAGACTATCAATCAAGCATTTAGAATGCATGATGGCCAAAGATCCAATCTTGTACACATTCAATAAATGCAATGAAAACAAGACTCTAAGAACCACTACCTTATCATGAATGATCAAAGGCAATGGAGACAAAGGGAATTGGCTCATTTTCATCACTTTGAGTATGAAATGGACCAATTCACCTTGTGTTCAATATAACGTCCGATTGAACACAATGCAATGCAAATGCAACATGCTTATCTTGACATGTTTTACTTGTCCAATTCTTGTTTACACATTTTAGCTTACCAATTAGTCCCTTTACCGGTTAAGTCCAATGTGAAAAGTCCTCTAATTGGAAAGATGGTCTAAACCACAAGCACCTTGAGCATAAAAGAAGCCTCATGCTTTTGGTTAGTAGAAACCCTCAAGAGAAGGCTAAAACCATTAGGCATGAGAGCCTCAATTTCATGCTTAAGCCAACAAGGGGCTCAAGAACACTTTCAAAAGCAAATTCAAAGTGAAGAATGGAGTGATATGGCAAACGTTTCAATACTGAAATAAGATGCTAAAGACACTAAACCATGCAAGCAACGCATGCACAACATGTTAAGGGCCAAAGGCATTGAAACTAGTGACAAGCATTACACTAGAGGCATGCAATATCAAACTCAACGGACCAAACTAGCTCTAGACAGAGCTTAAACATGCCAAAATAAAGGCCTAAACATGCTGAAATTGAAGTTTACAAGGCAAGAAAATCATGCACACCAATTGGCCAACAAGTAAGGCATAATACACAACCCTCAAAAGCTATGAAGGAGTGAAGTATATGAGAGTGTGACTACACTATATGCACTGAAATTACATGCTAAATGGTGCCATACCATGCAAACATCACATGCATAACATGTTAAAGGCCTCAAAACTCAAAGCTAGTTAAGGCATTCACATAATAGGCATGCAATATATGGCCTAAACAGCCAAACCAACTCTGGACAGAGTTCAATCATGTCAAAACAAAGGCCAAAACATGCCAAGAAGGAAGCTCATGAGGCGATAAAATCATGCTCAAGCATTGGCTCACAAACAAGGCATAAGGCACAACTCTCTAAAGCATCGAAAAAGTGAAACATGTGAAAGTGTGACTACACTATATACACTGAAATCATGTGAGAAATGAGGCTAAGGCATACAACCACCTCAAGTAAAACATGCAAGAGACTTTGAAACTCAAAGCTAGTCAAGGGCCTTTACACTACAACCAAACAAAACAAGCCTCACATGGCCAAGACCACTTAAAACAGAGTTTAAGCATGGAAAAACATGAGCAAAAACATGTCGGAGTATAGCCAAAACATGCTAGAATTATAGGCTAAAACATCAAGTATGTTAACCTAGTAAGCAAGATTTACACTACAAGTATAAGAAGCATGCAAGAAGTGGCCAACTCAGCCACAAACAAAGTTAGAGCAGGTCTAAAAAGTCACAAAAAAGTGCTTGAACAAAGCCACAAAGAAGTAGAAACACATGCTCATTTGGTAAGTCAATAAGACATGCAATCAAGACAAAAGGAGAGGGGACCACCCTCTCCCATTTGGGACCTCAAAACCATATTTCCACCACTGAAATTCCTCTGGAATTCAGTGGTTAAAAGGCCAAAAAGAGATAGTTCCAAAAGCTTTAAAGGATGGCCCCAAAGCTTAGCAAATAAGGCATACAAGGGGGTGAAACACCCCTAACTTCAAAGAGGCCTCAAACCATCATTTTAAACACTTAAAAACAGAGGTTTCTGTAGTTGACAACTAGGCCAAAATCAGCATGCAAAGGGGGCCAAGATTGTGTACAAAAATAAGCTTAAAAGAGGGAGATGCTCACCCTTGAAGCACAACACAAGAACAGTCACTTTTCTTGAGCCAAAACCACCTTTTGGAGCTCAAACAACGTCCCAAGCTACCTCAGGCCAAAGATGATCCACTTTTGTTAAGGGTTGATAGGTTGAAGATGGTTGTAGGCAAGCTTCTAGCACAAAAGCTTTAGAGAGAGAGGAATCTAGAGTGAGAGGATTTAGAGAGAGAGGCTCCCAAACCTTTTGCCAAATTGTTCTAACCCTTGAATATGAAATATAAGGCTTCAATATATAGCAAAATACAAGCTTTAGGTTGAAAATACCTCAAGAGAGACAGCTGTAACAAGCTGGAGCAAAATATCTGCCAAAAACTACTTTCTGCCATCAATGGCTGGCACATGACCATTGTTGGCTGGCATGGGACACCATTGGACGACAGGGGGCTGACCTTGGCTATTCATGGCCGGCACATGGCCCAAAAATCCCATTTATGGCCCACATCCTCCACCTCTGGTTGGACAGAAAAATCTACTTTTTGGGCCCAACTTCAACCGGACATATCTCCTTCATCTGGACTCCTTTGCAGGTCATTCTTGAGCCTAAATTGAAGCCCTTGAAGTCTTCTTTCCACTAGTCCCAGCCTCACATCAAAATTCCAACTGTGCAAAAAAGTTATGCTTGTTTGAGTGAAGATTGTTCAGTTTCGATCCTACCCGAATTCATGCCGAACTTCTTCTCCAACTTGTTTTCTTCTCTCCTCTCCTCTTTTCTTCAACTCCAAACCCCCAAACAAGGTGTTTTGAAACATTTTTCAAAGATTTTACCTCTCTTTCATTCATTTCCACTTTGTCCTTGCTCGGTTTACTGAAAAGTGCAACATTCAACAAAATGCGAGTGTCGGAACATCGTAGAATCATTTTCAAAAACTATTTTGAAAGAGAGGGTTTCAAAGTCTAAAATCTTTTGATCAAGATCATTTTAGTCCAAAAGGGGTACGAAGTTGGGATTTGACTCTCTCCTTGCTGAAGAAATTGAACCCTTGCACTGCACAACTTTCACCACCAAGTAAACCATCAGTAGCGCCCAAGTCTTAAGGGCGGTCAAAAATGGGGTGTCTACAGTTGCCCCTCTTTGACAGAGCTTAGAGTCATGAAGTGACGTGAGTGAATGTCAAAACCCAGAAACGACCCATTTTTGACAAGGCCGAAGACCTGGACAAACAAACAAAATACAGATAAATAAATGGTTACGCTCGCAGGCTGCATACGTATCTTTTTACAAGGAATCAAACTAGCATAGTTCAGGGGCAGGATGCAAATGATATGCAACAAAATAGTGTAAATGATATACAATGCAATGCAATAATATGATCAAACCCCAAGCAGTGCAAAATCGCACAAATATCATAAAGAGATGGAGATGCAAAATCAAACTACGTTTAACATAGAAAAGCAGTGGACACGAGCCGAACGACGCCTAACACAGGCTAGTGCCTACATCCTCAATATTGGCCTCAGCCCAGCATGGATGCTTACAAATAACAGAACCGTGTTTCAACGTGAAAGGGGTGTGAGCACATGCAAAACTATGTGTTTCGTAGAGAGACCACAAAATACAAGTAATTGGGTGGCATGATATGAGTGAGGAATGACCTGTTGTGGAAAGATTGTGATCCTACATGTTGAATGCAACAAAACAAAATACGATGCAATGGATGAAGTGAATAAGGCACGCGGCCAAACCACATCTTGCCTAGAAAAGGTGTGGACACAAAACAGACCACGTCTAACACAGAAAAGGTACCGACACCCTCAGACCACAATTCTCTTAGTGGAATAGGCGCGTACACATTATCACAGAACCATGCTTCAACGAAAGAAATGTATGAGTACATACCAAACTAAGTTTAACATGGAAAGGACGCATGATAAAACAATGCAGTAAATGCATGCGATAAATTCTATATACAATGCGATAGATGCAATAGATGATGTAGCAAGGAAGTGAAAGTACTTTACAGGGGCAATTGGTAATGACTCACCTCATGCTGCTGGGGATCTTCCTCTTCTGTATCTTGCACTTCCAAACCACAGGTACTACTTTTCTCCCTGGCTATAGTCGTAGCTTTTCCTATTCTCCAACAAGGTAACAGACTAGGTTGGTTCAGTATCCAAAATTAAGGCGCATACACGCTACCTCAACCTATGGGGTTGCCATATAGATTTCAAGCCGAGGATACACCCCTGGGTATTTAAACTAGACTTTAGTCTCGGAAATCCTGAACATTTGCGTTCTAGGCATGGGCCATTCGAACTCTAGTTTCCATCGTCTCAGTTGATCTCCTAGGAACTCACCTCAAACACAGGAAGGTGGCTTTAACAGACCACCGAAAGTCGTTCGGGCACGACAAATACCAAAGGATTTGCACCTTTAAAGGATTTAAGGTCTCCTAGACCAGAGAGTGCACAAGACAGTGCAAGTGATACAAAAATACAATGTGCACAAGACAGTGCGATGTAGAGTGAATGCACAAAACAGTGCTAAGAAGATGCACAAAATAGTGCGATGTAGGTTGAAATGCACAAGACAGTGCTAACAAGATGCACAAAACAGTGCTATACAGGTGCACAAGACAGTGCGATGTGAATTAAATGCACAAAACGGTGCGATGCAAGAGTGAATGCACAAAACAGTGCTATACAGGTGCACAAGACAGTGCAATGCAATGCACTAACAAGTGCAGGTAAGGTGCGCAAGATAGCGCGATGCAATGCACTAACAAGTGCAGGTAAGCGCAAGATAGCGCGATGCAATACACTAACAAGTACTACAAGCATTTTCTATGCAAGATGAGAGCATGTAATGAAATGCACAAGATAGTGCGATGCGCAAGAAAGCGCGAGTGTAAACTGCACAACACAGTGCGATGCGCAAGAAAGCGCGAGTGTAAATTGCACAAAGCAGTGCGATGCGCAAAAAAGCACGAGCAATGCACTAACAAGTACAAGTAAGGTGCGCAAGAAAGTGCGAGAAGCATCCAAACATGCGACATGCGAGTGGAGAAAGGTGCACAAGAAAGCGCGATTGTAAACTGCACAAAACAGTGCGTTGCGTAAGAAAGCGCGAGTGTAAATTGCACAAGAAAGTGCACTGCGCAAGAAAGCGCGAGTGATTTGAAATGCACTAAACAGTGCGATGCGCTAAACAGCGCAAATGATTTTGAAATGCACTAAACAGTGCGATACGCTAAACAGGACGAGTGTGAACTGCACAAAACAGTGCGATGCGCAAGAAAGCATGAGTGATACACGAATTATGAAATAGATGCACTGAGTGACATCATTGTGCGATAGATGCAAGATGTTGATTGAAAGCATGTTCGATTCAAGATGACAAGATCATATTCTATGTAACACTGAAAGCATATTCTATGCAATATTGAAAGCATATTCTATGCAAGAGACAGACATATTCTATACAACATTAAAAGCATATTCTATGCAAGAATCATAAACGATGTGCGACACGCATGCAACAGAAGTGCATATAAAAATGCACGTTCTATTCAAGAGAGGGGCATCAAATATGTACTTTGGTGCCTCCAATTTACCTCTCAGAGGACTTTGCAATATGCTCAGCTCAAAAGGGACACACCATATTCATATTGGCGAGGGGTAACATCTGCATGCTGCTTTAATTGCCATTCTGACTTGAAGCAGGCTTGAACTTGGGGTCGAGATACACTCATACTCCAGAGAAATGGAGAGGCTTGAGAAGATGCACCTGGAATGTAGTCTCGGAATTTGCCGAAGTTGAAACACACTAAGATGCTCCAAATTTTTCCTTTTTTCTTTTGCTTTGCAGTCCGGAACCTATATAGCTTCAGATATGTCTTGGTTCTATTGTTCTCACATGACTTGGGTTGAACCTTGCAGTTCATGAAAGAAAGGATCCTGTTTTGTACAAATATGGGGAATAGCACAGCACTCTGAGCACAAAACGATTTATTTTTGAATTTGAAATTGAGAAAGAGTTCTCAACCAGGTATTGGGCCTACAACTGACCACAGTCAAAATGACTCAATCAAAGGAAAACAAAGGGTAAAAACAACACAAACACACTAAACGACTCAAAACAAGAATCAAGACAAACAAAAACAACAAACACAACACTCGGATGTGTTATAATGGTGAGAGACTTCTCAGTTCACGAGGGGCCAGTTTCTCCGAGTATTGTTTCCTACCCTTTATTATTTGTGATTCTCACATCACTCTGGCACTCAATCTCTAGTTTTTTGAAAAAGCCCTTTTCTCACTTTTTCCTCTCAACGCACATCTCTCTATTCTTTAATCTCTCTTCTTTTTTATCCCTCCCCTGGGTAGTTGATGGATATGCAGGAAATTGTGGGCTCTTGTCCCTAGTATTCTACTAAATTCTCATTTTTTCACTCACATCTAGTGAGTTCTCCCACAGAGGGGTTGCGGTGCAACCAGATGCGCAGCAGATCTGCAACTGACATCGTTTGACGATGTCCCTGGCTTAGCTTGATCGAGGTGAGTTATAGCATGTCCCACCGGCCAGGCATGCAGTTGATTGGTCTTCCACATTGCATTTTCTACGTCCCCATTTCGGGTCAGACGCTAATTTGGATGTGATTGTCTAGATAAAGGAACTGCATATCCCCCTCCAGTTCCAGTTCGTGCTTCGCACTTAGCTTGATACCTCGCTGCTTAGAGGATGTGAGAGCTTTTGGCCCTTTGCTGTTAGCTTTAGTTGTGCCCTTTCTGGCGAACAAGGTGCCCTTTCTGGCAAGTATGGTGACAAGGGGAAAAGACAGAAAACCTGACTCGACTGTGCCCCTAGTTCATCATTTTGACCATTTTTTTTTGTTTTGGCTTTCTACTAAAATAATTTTGATCAATATAAGAGTTAGATTAACATACTTGTTCGATTTTTTGATTTGAAATCATACAAGTCAGACTATGAGCACTGAGAATTTTTCTTTTTGGGTCCAAGATATGGTCCAGTTTTGGAAGAAAAAAAAAATAGAGTAATTTTCGAGAGAATTAGTCAACCTCAGTAAAAATCCTCAGAAACTATTTTTTGCAAATGGAAATTTGACCACCTTTTGTTAGCTTTCCTCCCTTGAGTTTAAGCTTCTCATCACTCCCTCTCTTCTCCCTCACATTTTGTCCCAAAATGATGAAGAAAAGATGAGTCTAGGTAGAGTGGAGGCCTTATATAGGCTCAACTAATAAAGCTTAATTAGTTTAAGTCAAAGTAACTAAGTGGAATTATTTTATTCTACTTTATTTGTTCCGAATCGAATTTCAATTGAACCTACCATAAAATTCTAAAAATTCTAAATAACACGTATAGCAAGTCAATTTCTGAATCAGATGCCGACAAGGCCTTCAATACACAAACCAAAACAGAAACAGATATTCTTACGCTAAACAGATGTAAACACAAATAAGGCAACATATGATGCAAAACTTCACTTTAATTTCTTATTAGGCATAATTAAGCATAGATTAACATTAATCATGGATCGAGGTTGTTACAATTACAATTGCAATCGCATTACCTATCCCTTACGACCTTAGACTGGAACAAAGAGAGATTGACAACGAAATGGATACAAATAGAGAGAGATTGAAAGTGTTACGCCTTGTTCGGAAAACTAGTGCCACACAAACGATGTTAGTTTGAACATATATCACCAAACAAATGGTGGTGGTTCGGTCATAAACTACTGAACCAGATTTGGGCAATTAGGACCACTAAACAAATGGCAGTAGTTCGGACATATACCATCGAACAAATGGTAGTGGTTCAGTCATAGATTGCAAAACCAGATATGGGTAGTTTGCAAAGGGAGGCGAAGGTTGCGAATGGAGGATTCAGAAAAGTCACTAGAGATATTACTTCGGTGGCGAAAAGGTGTGAAGGAGATGGTAGAGAGGGGTTGGGGTGGTGGGTGATGGTGGAATAGGTGACCAGAGAAAGTGACGGCAGCATGAGAGTGGTTGTTGTCGAAGAAGGAAAGAAGAAAAGGATAAGGGTGCAAAGAAAGAGGGTAAAGTTGAAAATATGGTAGGGGTCCGAAAAAATATAGGTAAGGAGCAATTTTGAAAAGTTAGAGAACAAAGAAATAGAAGATGCAAAATACAAAGACATGTATAAATAGCAACACTCTATTAAAAAGTGTGCAAATATGAATATAATAAACTTAGTGGCTAAAATGTATATATATTCATATATTTGCAAATTTTTATTAGAAAAGGCAAGTTGTTTCTGGTTAAAATGACGCTAAAAACTATAAAAATTTGTACATAATGGCTGATATATATAAGTAAATAAATAAATAAATAAATAAATTGTACATAATGACATTGTTGAATTAAAATGAAAAACGCCATTGCCATGTTATTCTCATAAAAACCAAAAAAAAAAATTATAAATTTTTCTTTTAGTTATTAAGACACATGTGGAACAATGCTTAAGAGTATTGTTATATAGACAAAAATTTTCATAAGGCAAATTACGCTAATAATTCTTATATTTTGGTCTTTATGTCATTTCAGTCTCTATAATTTTAATTAGTTTGATTTTAACCTTAAATTTGATTTTGGCTCAATTCCAATTGCTTACAATTGTTAGTATTTTTTAATAAAAATATGCACTTAAGTGAAATATGTCATACTTTTCAACGCAAAATTATAAATTTGTTCAACTCGGTAAGTTAAGATCAACTAATTTAGTGATAATTTTTCATGAAAAATAATAACAGCGTTATCAAGTGGGCCAAATTGACACAAAATTTAAAATCAAGGGTTAAAATTGAGTTAATAAAAAGTGTAGAGATCAAAATGACACGAGAGACAAAATATAAAGACTATTGATATAATTTATTCATTTTCATATTATTTTTTTGTTCATAACAATATGACGCATTGTGGTCTTATTATTTTTAAGACAGCAATGCATCACTTTAATTTATAGTTACCTAGAAACCATTACTTTTCATTCTCGATAAAATTTTTCTTTAAGAAAATTAAGTTGATAAAAATTTTTAAGAAATAAAATAAAATTTATAGAGAAAATTCATCCAAAATTATACATAAGTAATATTTATGAAATTATGAGATATAATCAAGAAGGTTTTGGTTGAAAATGAAATCATCACAGTAACACTATTAGATAAAAAGAAAAAAAAATATTACAAAAAATTTGTATGTAACGTTACTCATTTCAAAAACTTGAAAGGTAAAGTGACTGCTTGACAAGGTACTGTTATATTCAATTGGCTCTACCAACCTACATTTACTTCTATGGCCTTCTAAATAATAAATAGGCACATACATACACACATATATGTATATATCAATATATGTGTATGAATATACATAAGAAAGATCCCACCAGTCCCCTCTTTTTGATCCACCTTCTCTCTCTCTCTCTCACTGTCACTACCACTCCTTCAGAATCTCCTTCTCAGCTTCTGACTGTCCATTAATGTCTCAATAACAACTCACATTCGCAACCCAAAAGAATAGAAGAAGCAATATACCATTCAATCCATATTTCTCCCAAAAAAAAAATTGGTGAAGAAAATGAAGCTTCCATTTCGCTTCAAGACCACAGAAGCAACAGCTTCATGGCCATGGCTGTCTTGTGGAAACCCTAAAACCCTCTCTTTCCGAGCCGGCAGCAACTCTGCTGCCGGCAGCAAAATATTCAAGACAACCAACTCTGCTGCCATGGACATGCCGACGGAGTCATGGTTCACCACCACCTCAGAGTCGGGAAGCTTCTGGCTCGAGTTGGAGGAGGCCAGTGGTGGGGAGTCGATAGAGACAGTGATACGAGGGTTAAGGTCGGCAGAGACGCCAGAGAGGCTGTTTTTCGAGCTGGGAGAGACGAGTTCGATACTAGAGGAGGCGAAGACAAATGGGTTTCCATTCAAAGAGAGTACTGTGGTTATGGCAATGGATTCTAAGGAGCCTTACATGGACTTCAAGAGGTCAATGAAAGAAATGGTGGAGGCTCATGGGTTGAAGGATTGGGAATGCCTTGAAGAGCTCCTGAGCTGTTATTTGAGGGTCAATGGAAAGAACAATCATGGGTATATAGTTGGAGCTTTTGTTGATTTGTTGCTTGGTCCTGCTTTTGCTTCTTCATGTTCATGTTCATCTTCTTCTTTTAATCATGAGCAATCTTCTTCCAGTACTACCACTGCTCACACTCTTACCTCTCCTCTATCATTTTCTTCTTCTACTTCTTCTAGTCCTTTTTATCTTTATTAGAAATCGAGAAACAGTAGCTTATAGTTCATCTTCTTCAGATGCCTGATTCTTTGCCAAATCATGCATGTACGTACACTACTAGTTTGAGAAATGATTGTGAAACTTCATTCTGTCTCTCTGCATTCTCTCTCTGTGTGTTGTTTCAATATACAAGTAGTGTTAAGAACACAAAATATATCACACTATAATCTATAAAAATACAATGGATGCCTAAGTTTAAACTTAGGCCTCGTTTGGGAGTAACTTTTTTAGCTAAAAAGTCAAAAACTCATTATAAGTTGTCACATCACTATCTATTTTTTGCACATATTTTCATGAAAAGTCGAAAAATTAGTAAAATAACTTATTTCCAAATGAGACTTTAGTAGTTCTTGTTGTTTGTGTCATTTTGATTTTTACAATTGAAATTGATTCAATTTTGACTCTTAATTTTATATTTTGTATCAATTTAGTCTAATTGATAAAGCCGTTAGGATTTTTAATAAAAAATGATCACTGAGTTGGTTGAACTTAAGTTACTAAATTGATGAAGTTTATAATTTTATGCTTAAAAATATATTTTATTTTTGATCAACAAAACAAAATCTTTATTGATGAAGAAAACATACATTTCATATAAAATTATATCAATAAAGAGGAAAGAAGAAAGAAAGAAATATAGGAACAAAGCACAATATTGGTGAGGAACCAACACTAGCTGAACAAAACAGAGAAACAAAGCAGCAGTGCCACACAACCAACAGGCCACACCCAATATTCAAAGCAGCAATAGCCACACCCTATATGTAGAGTTTAACTTGTTGTAGCTTATACATAATGACACTCAAGTACTTAAAGGAGGGACATGAGGTAGTCACACAACAAATAGCATAACAAGATAAAGGAACAAACAGCAGCTGCCACACACAGCAATAGAACACACCAAAAATTCAAACCAGCAGCAGCCACACCCAACAGCAGCTCAACAACTCAACTAACACCCTATGGTCATGTTTGTTTGGGTGGACATGAGTTTGGGATTGGACTAATAGTCCAACAAAATTATTAATCTGATGTTTGGTTAAACAATTGAAATACGGACTAATTATCTTAAACTTGACTATTAGTTAAGATAGGATACATAATCCAACGGATTCGTAGTCCTAGGACTATTAGTCATGGGAATGCTAATCCAGTCCGCCCAAACAAACATGACGTATATGTAGAGTTTAACTTGTTGTAGCTTATACATAATGACACTCAAGTACTTGAAGGAGGGACATGAGGTAGTCACATAACAAACAACATAACAAGATAAAGGAACAAACAGCAGTATCCATACACAGCAACAGAACATACCCAAAATTCAAACCAGCAGCAGCCACACCTAACAGTAGCTCAACAACAACTCAACTAACATCCTATATGCAGAGTTTAACTTGTTGTAAATTATAAATACTATCACTCACTGAGTACTTCAAGGAGGGGCTTAAGGTTTTGACCTACATTGCAATCCTAAGCTTGATAGAATCACACAACCCTTCAAAATCCAACTGTGCTCCATTAAAAATGCTATCATTTATTTGTTTCCAAATAGACTAGAGCATAGCCAACAAGATTGCTTTCCAAATCAACTTCTCTTACTTTTTGAGCTTAACACCAGCCCACCAATGAAAAAGACTACTTACAAACCCAGGCATTGCCCAATTTAAGCCCCATCAATAGATAATATTGGACCAGATTTTCTAGACAAAAGGGCAAAACAATAGCACATGATTGACACTCTCCACATCAGCATTACATAAAATACAATTTACGTTTGCTGAACCACTGAGGACACCAATTCTTTGAAGATAGCTAGATGACTTAATCCTTAATTTCCAAGCTAGCCACCCAAAAAAAAGAGCTTTAGAAGGAGGTACATTCTTCCAAATGAACTCAACAATTCTGTTATTGGTTTCAAAAGACAGTAGACACCATTTATAGGCTGAGACAACAGTGAAAGAACCTAACGAATTTGCATTCCACCTCAAGCTATCAATCAACCCTTCCGTAAGGACAGGTGCATTGAGTAACAACACATTCAGCCTCTCAACTCCTCCACCTCACACTGAAAAAGACGTCTTTTGAAAATAAGACTCCACTCCTCGTTACCATTTCTCTTGCTATACACCACTTCCACAGATTCAGTTTTACCCATAGACAGAGAGTATAGTCTAGGAAAAACATCTTTTAAACAAGCGTTGCCAACATATTTGTCTAACCAGAATTGAATTTTCCTCCCATTTCCAATAACGAGACTTGTATTGCTTTTAAAAACCTCTACCAATTCAGGATTATTGCAAGCAACACCCAGAATAGCTTTCCAGATCAAAGAAATCCTCAGATTGTCAACATGTAATGGCCACCAGCCCTTTCTAACCTCTCTATATTTGCTGCAAATCACCTACTTCCAAAGAGTATTATCTTCCGCCCCAAATCTCCACCACCACTTCAACAAAAGACAATCATTTAATAGTCTAACCCTTCTAATTCCTAAACCCCATTGACTTTTACTTCATTAAATCTCATCCCATTTGACCAAATGTATTTTCTTTCAAAGTTCATTACCTCCCTATAGGAAGCTAGATTGGATTCTATCAAGCTCATTTGCAACCCCTTCCGGCATCTTAAACAAAGATAGATAATATATCAGTAAACTAGATAACATCGATTTTATCAATGTCAGCCTACCTGCAAAGGATAAGTATCTCTTATTCCAAGAAGCCAACTTTGTTTGAATTTGTCAATCACTGGTTGCTAAGTGCTTTTTCTCCTTGGACTAGCTCCCAGAGGTAGCCCGAAGTATTTTAGTGGTAAGCTTTGATGTACATAGTTCAGTTTGGCAGCAAAAAATCTTGAGTAATTTCATCATTAATCCTAATACCACAAACCACACTCTTGTGGTAATTAATCTTTAGCCCTAACAATAATTCAAAGCATCTCAAAATCCTTTTGATGTTAACAATCTCCTTTCATTCTGCAACACAAAATATTATTGTGTCGTTTGCAAATTGGAGATGAGTGATCTTGAGATCATTTGAACCTACAACTGCCCCTTTAATCAAACCCATCTGCAGAGCTCTAGCCAAAAGAATGTTAAGACCCTTAGCCATAATGTTAAAAAGAAAAGGAGATAAAAGATCACCTTGTCTAAGTCCTCTCTGAGGACTGAACTCAGAAGTTGGAGATCTATAACCAAGATAGAGACCTTGGTTAAAGATACACATTCTCTCATCCAACTAATCCACTTAGCACCAAACCCAAAATTTGATAGCATAGAGAAAAGAAAATCCCAATTAATTGAATCACGGGCTTTCTTGAAGTCAAGTTTAAGACAATGCCTTTCTTCTTCTTCCTTTTCCAACCATCAACTATTTCATTAGCTATGAATGATAATTGGGTCTCACTAATAATTCTTGCCATTACTTTTTTTATCCTGCTAGATAACACTTTTGTAAGAAATTTGTACAAAGAGCCTACAAGACTGATAGGCCTATACTCATCAAGGCAAGAAGGATTATCATTTTTAGGAATTATAGCAACAAGAGAGCTATTAATTCCATGGACCAACTTAGCATTTTGATGGAATTCCTTCATAAAATGAGACACATCACCCTTAATTGTTTGCTATCATTTTTAAACATCAACAAATTGAAACCATCAGGTCTTGGTGCCTTGTTCTCTTCACAAGTTCTTTATGGCTGCAAAAATTTCAACTTCTAAAACCTCAGCTTCAAGTGCTTCAATGGCCTCAGATCCCCCAATGGATTTAAAAGGCCCAGATAAGCTTGGCCTACTTAACCAAGATACAGTGAATGGTTCCTGAAATGTCGCAGAACTTCAGCCCTTATATCTTCAGGTTCTTTCTTGATAACCCCATTAACAGTAATTGAACAAAGTGCATTCCTATTATTTCTACAAGCAGCCATAACATGGAAAAACTTTGTGTTCTTGTCTTCTTTTAATGCCCAGTTAACTCTAGACTTTTGAGCCCATAACCATTCCACCATTCTATACAATTTCCAAACTTCCCCTTTACGCCACCCTTCTTCTAGCTAACTTTGAGTCATCCAGTGATCTTTCTTCAACTGGCAAGTCTAGCAAATGAAATTCCTCTTCAAGAAGCTTTAGTTTGAATTCCACATTTCCAAATACTTCATTATTCTATTGTTTCAATGCTAGTTTAAGAGCTTTGAGTTTTCTTAGGCACTTAAAGCCTGCCCAACCCACCTCAATAGTTTCAGCCCAAGTTTTCTCCACAAAAGCAATGAAATTAGGATACAAGGTCCATGTATTAAGGAATCTAAATGGCTTTGGACCCCAATCCCTTTTATCTTCCATGAGAAAAATAGGACAGTGGTCTGATACTCTTCTTGGTAGTCCCCATACTTTGAAATTGAACTTATGCATCCGTTCTGGACTGAGCAGAAACCTGTCAATCCTACTCCACTTCTCCCTTGGTTACGAATTACACCAGGTGAACTTTCTACCCATCATTGGGATGTCAGACAGTTCTAGCTTCTCAATTAGCACATTGAAATCTCTCATACCCCTATCTCTCCTAGAGCAACCCTTCCTCTCATCTATACATCTAATTTCATTAAAATCTCCTCTCAAAGGTTTTTTATAGAGTTGATTTAATATAGTCAAAATACCCCCACACCTTTCTCCTATTAGTATTGTCATTTGGGCCACAGATACTAACAATGACACATTCAAAATTATAAAATTCTTGTTGCAGCAATAATCCAATAATTGAAAAACATGTAGATTCTAGATGCATAATAAGCCACTAGCTGTACCATCTGAATCCACTTCCATGAACTCCATCTTGTCTCTAGGCCAAATTGATCTCACACACTCCTCATTTATTAATGACTTCTTTGTTTCCTGTAATAGCACCATTTCCATTTTTCTCTCAAGAAAAAACTGTTTGGTTTTATTTCTTTTACCAAGCTTTCCTAACCTTCTCATATTCCAAGATAGTAGCTTCATTAAGAACTTATTTCAAACACCTTGCCACCTAGAAGTGCAGCTCAAGTTGCTGCTCTATCCCTCATCTTCATCTTCTCATTGTCTCTTACTTCTAGATCCATCAGTTTGCTAATAACTTCCTCCTCATTCCTTCACAGTTTAGACCAAGGACTTTACCCATTTGAAATTATGCTTCTGCTTCGTCAAGTAGCAATTTCCCACTACCAGACTTGCTTGCCATTGATAGTGAAATTATTGCCTCAGCTGACCTGAAGATGGTTCATTTCCTCAAGTTCAAAGAGATCCAGTACCAATTTGGAGATTACCTTTTTTTTATTGCCATTACATCTTGCCACTCCTTTAGCTTTTTCTTTCTTATTTGCTTTCTTTTTTTGAGTTGTGTTTGCAAATTTACCCACAAACGTATTCTGGTTTCATTTTTCAATTTTGTTCTAGGCTTTCTCACCACTCTTAGGTTGTGTTGGATCCTCATTATTGGGTTGTACCTTTGATTCACTAACCTTAGATAATCTTTGGGCCCACATATTTCCACACTCCAAATCATGGGCCTTGTTTAACAATAGTTCCATATTAAGCCCAAGCCTGTTTATCTTAGATCCACTGAGGCTCCTCATGAAACATGGAGTGACAATATCATCATCAACGATTTGGATACCTCCCTTTTGAATTTGCATAGAGTTCAACACTATTGTAGCAGCCTTTTCCACGCATGCGCTCCCAAAATATGTCTTTCCCAAGCTAGTGTCAATTTCTTGAACCAAAGACGTGTTTAACTACCTATCTTGCACCTCTATATCATTACAATTATCAATTGTTGCCTCTGCTTTTCCACCCTCCACTTCACCCTCTTTGTCCAACTTATCTCTTACATGGCCCTCCACATCAACCTCACCATTCTCTTGTTGGCTCTCCACTTTTGACATTTGATCATCATCATCACCATTGGCACAGTGATTATTCCCGTTGCTCTACGTATTTTAGCACTTGGATTGTTTGTATGCCACCTCCGAGATGACTACCTGCTCTTCACACTTTCACTGGGTACATCATCCATTTACAGCTTAAGTTGATAGTTTTATTGATGGATTCCATATACTTTGTGGTTATCATCACCTTTCCACAGTGTAGAGATTGCAATCTAAATGTATCATCATCCAGACCAACGACTTCCCCCACAACTATCCTATGCTACTAAAAGTTTTACTACTCCATAAATTCAGTGGCACTCCATAGCTGGTGAGCCAGACCAACCTTTCTTGTTTGATGACCATCCCTTGTTTCCATTCTTTAATCGATTCACTCCACTCTTGTAGCCAACCCTTTATTAATTTCAACTTTTCATTCATGCTTTCCACTGATTCAAAGGATAGCACTATACCTCTACCTCTTCCATCTCTTACTTGAATGTCACTCATTCCTTTGTTCTCTAGCTCTTTTTTAAACTCTACCATATAACATAGTGGTTTGAGTCTAACAATCACACTACTATATAACCAACCATTCCCTTCTTCAAAAGCACTTATGGTTATACTTGTATTGGCTACTAGTCCTCTTTTACTCTCAGCCTGGGCATATGACTTTCCCCCTTTGTCACAACCCGAACCTGTCCCTAGAGGTTTAGGTCGTGACCGTCCAGTAATCCCAGATTACCCGGCCACACAGATAGAATTAACAAAAAAACATTTAATTAATAACTGGGCTAGATGCGGAAGTAGAGTATAGAACTTATCCATTCAGCAGTGCATCTATGAACTAAACAAAATATTCATACGTTAATAACTCACATCCGTCTGCAAACACATAGATAACAAATATGTCCTGGAGTCATTAACAAAGTACGAATCGTTGCATTACAAACTCAAAAGGGGTAAATATAGTAGATACAAAAAAGACGTCAAGTATGATCGACAAAACAAAGGACAAAAGATCATAGATAAAAGCTTCATGCGTGAGGCATCCTTGGCTGACTCCAAAAAACTTGGTAATTCTTTCACAAGTTCACCAACGCTGGACATCTCGCTACTCACCTACATATATCTATAATGGAGTGAGTGAAAGCCTAATGAATAACATCAAAGTAAAGAGGTTAATAAATGAGATTCGTACATAAATAAATCATACTTATAATTTAATCATTTGAAATACCCTTCTCATTCATATCAAATTCAAGTAGACCATAACAAAGTAAAACAGCCCCGGGTCCAATATATATATCCATATACAAAACAACCTTAGGTCCAACTTATATGAGAAACGACCTTGGGTCCATTATATGTAAAACTACCTTGGGTCCATCATTACTAAACGACCTTGGGTCCATTATTACAAAATGATCTTGGGTCCATCATTACAAAACGACCTTGGGTCCATCATGTTTTAATTTTTATCAAGTCAAATTCAAAGTCACAATGAAACATTCGAAGTCTTACTCATATTTCAAAAATGATAAGTTCCAAAACTTACCATATAAGCGTTAAGAAAATAGCATATAATAAAATATCCTTACTAAGATATTACTCACCTTGAGTAGGTCGAGGTTCCTCTTCTACGTTTCAACCTACACATTACACAGAACTATACACATTGGAACACATTGTTTGAATCAAATAATTCATCTTCTCTTTCTAATTCAGTCATTCATGTTGGTTTCTCACTTATTAGCTCCTCAATGAGTCATAATTCATGCATACGAATGTTCAAAAGAAAATGAGAATGAAGATATGAACACGAAATTATATGTCAAAATGTGCTAAAAATGGCCTAATCGCTCGAGCCCCTATTTGATTGCTCAAGCCAATTATGAAGACTGCAAAAGTATTGGGAGCTCGCAATGTTCGCTCAAGCCACCACTTGGTCGCTCGAACGGTCTGCAAAATTTCTGGGTTTTCAAAATTGAAGTTTGAGCTTCCAAACACCTTTTCAAAAGTAAACCTCATGCATGGCTTGTTCTTTAAACTTGAAAACTCTTCAATAAACATATCTACATGATTATTTGTGAACCCTTTGCTCAAAACTCATCAATTTAGCAATATTGAGTTCAAAACTTTCATGTGTGTATAAAATTGTTTACAACTCTTTTCCAAAACTTCGAAAACATGCAATTGAGTTCTAAAACAACCTGATTCATGGATGCATGTAGAATCCAACTTCTAAACTCAATACAAGTAATAAAAGTCATGATCAAAATGATGATTCTACACTCTTATGTGCATGTATGTATGATATATCTTCAAATTTCCTTTCCAAGGCTTACAAAACATGGAGAATAGTTCAAAACAACTTAATTCTTGTATGCATATTGTAGACACCCCATTTTTGACTACCTTTAAGACTTGGACGTGACTGATGGTTTACATGGTGGAGAAAGGTGTGCAGGGAAAGGTTCAGTTTCTTTGGCAAGAAGAGAGTCAAAGCTCAACTTCATACCCCTTTTTGGACCAAAACAATCTTGATCAAAATATTTTAGACCTTAAAACCCTCTCTTTCAAAACGTTTTTGAAATAAAGTTTTTACGATGTTCCGAGACTCGTATTTTGTCAAATGTTGTGCTTTTCGGTAAACCGAGCAAGGACAAAGTGGAAATGAATGAAAGAGAGATGAAATCTTTGAAAAATCTTTCAAAACATCTTACTTAGAGGTTTGAAGTTGAAGAAAATAGGAGAAGAGGGAAGAAATCCAGTTGGGGGAGAAAATGGGCATGAACCGTTAAGAAAAAGTCGAGCAGCCCTCGCCAAATCGGGCCTATTCATTTGCACACTTGGAATCAAGCTATGAGGCCACACCGTTGGAAATAATACTTTCGGGGCTTCATTTTTCACTCAAGAATCTCTTAAATCCAATTCTGGACGAGGGAGATATAGTTGATTGAAGTAGGGCATCACTCCGGTTGGGACCGAATCTGCGCGGCTTCACGGAAACTGGCATAACTGTTTCCACAGAAGGAATTTGAATGCAAGGTTTGCACCATTGGAAAGCTAACTTCCGGGGCTTCAATTTGGACACTTGAATGGCCACCATTGGACTTCCCAATCACCCACCGGCTACTTTTCTTTCCGGCAGCCCATTTTTTTGTCCTGAAAGTAGCTGGCCGGCCAGGTAATCTAGCAGGCCGGCCACCTAGCTGGTGAAATGACTTTTTTGCCCTTTTTAGCTAGCCGGCAATAAACCCCTCCCCAAGTGTGTCCTAGAAGTGAATTTTGTTTTCCTCTAGGCCTTATGTCCGAGGGTTTGGCCTTTTGGGGGGAAACTTGATTCATTTCCCTCCATTTTTTCCCCCCTTTTGTCTATATAACAGCAGCTCCAGCTGCTGGTTTGAGGGTTACAAAAGTCCCCCCTCAAGCCCTTTGCATTATATCTCTCTCCCTCTCTATTCAAAGCTCAAAAACTCTCAAGTCCTATACCCCTTTCTTCATCAACCCATAGTCCCACCCTTCCATCCTCCATTCCAATAGTTTGAGGGTGTTCTCCAGAGCCTAAGAGTGCTGCATTTTGGTCCAAGAGTTGCCAAAAGAGTGGTCTACAAGGGTAAGCTCCATTTCCCCCTTTTTGGTCCATATTTTGCATGCTATTCTAGCTCCTTGTGCTTGCTGTTTTGGGCTCCGACCCTAACTGGAGTTAGGCTTATTTTGAGCTCCTTTTCACTTTTGTTTAAGGGCCTCTCACTGTTTGAGGCCTCCTTGTTGCACTTGCTTCATTATCTCCCTTGTATGCCATCTTCTTGTGTAGTATTTTTGGCTTATGTGTAAATTGTTTTGAGCTCTGTCATGAACTGAAGAGTAGCTTATTTTGAGCCCTTATTCAACATTGTTGAAGGGCTCATCACTGTTTGTGGTTTCCATTTGCTACTTGCCTTTATATCTCTGTTTTGGCCATATTTTTGCATGATATGTTAGCCTCTTTTGCTCCTGTTTTTGGACTCTGGTCCGAACTGGAAATGGTCTTATTTTGACCCCCTCTTCATGTTTAATTAAGGGTCTTTCATTGTTTGAGGCATCCTTTTTATACTTTGTATTATAACTCTCTTTTTGGCCTTATTTTTCATAGCATTTTGAGCATTCTTGAATACTATTTTGGGTCTGGCCATCAACTGTAAAGTACAATATTTTGGGCCCCTATTTAACATTGTTGAAGGGCCCCTTTGTGTTTGAGGCCAGAAACCACCACTTCCTTCTTTGTCCATCTTTTGGCCCATTTCTTGTATGAGAGCTTAGCCATACCTGTGTTGGTTTTTGTGGTTTTTCATAAACTGTAAAAGGTCATATTTTGGGCCCCTCTTCAACATTGTTGAAGGGCCCCCATCTGTTTGACGCCTTCAGCTGTGACTTGCTTCATTATCTCACATTCAGGGCCATTTTTGCATGCTAGTTTAGCCTCATTTATGTTCATTGTTTGGCTTTGATATAAACTGGAAACATGCTTTTTTGGGGGCTTCCTTGAACCTGTCTTCACATGTCATGATCAAATAATGCATGTTTTGTATAGCTATAGGCCAATGCATAGGCCTAGTTTTGCATTTCGAGACCATTCCTTGCATCGGGTGCCATGCTTTCATGATTCGGGACTGTTTTGGGTCATATTTTTGCTTCTGAAATTTGCATGTTTGCATATCATATTTCATGCCTTGCCATGTCTTGTTAGAGTGGCATTTGGTGCCTTAGGGTCGGTCCTCGGTTTGCGTGCATGCGTGCACGCATCTCGAGTGTCTCATTTTCATCTCATGGCCTCTTATGTGAGTGTGGCTGAGGTCCACTAATGTTGGTGTAAGCCCATATTGCATTATGTATGCCATTTCATTTCATAGCATTGTGTATGCTAGGATGTATGTTAGTGCATTGTGTATGCCATGTTACCTCATGCTTCGTGTATGCCATTTCATAGCATTGTGTATGTTAGGTTGTATCTTAGTTGCATTTCATGCATATCATGCATATTGCATTGTGCTTGGGATAGGAATTAGCCCAGGCATGGGAAACGAGGTACATTTCGTACTCCGAGTGGCGGAACGTGTCTCAATTCCCCGTCGCCGACACTCCGGATTATCCATGATGGAGTTAGGTCTTGTTTCATTTTCCTGTGCATTCATTTCATATTGAGTTGTGCAATTCGACTCCTCGGCCATCATGCATTGAGATGCGTGATTGGTGGCACGAGAATCGAAGCATGCATACATCTGTGAAAATACATTGCTATGTCCCTCTCCTGCTCTCTGTTGCAGTAAATCAAGAATCAGCAACCTTCCGGAGCTCGGCGCGCTTTCCAAGAATAATTGCAAAACAGAGGCTAATTGGGGCATCCCAGTGGATTTCCGCGCAAGGCAGCCCAAACATACATCATTCATCAGAGTCGAGGCAGTCCTTGGCTTGCATGCCAATTTATTATTTTTCTTAGTTAATTTGTAAATTAATTAGGAATATGTATATATTTGGACTGTACTATTTGGACTGTACTATTTATTCGGACTGTACTATTTATTCGGACCCTCTGTGCGAGGGCACAACTGTAATAAGTGTGCGTGTGTGTGTTGTATGTCTTCTAACCCCATGTCTTTCTCCCTTTTATTTACCTACTTATGATGGTTAGATTAGGGCATGTTTCAATTAGCATACAGTATGATAGCATGTTTTACATTCATTCATCTGTCTTGCATGCACCGGGCTCGGCGCATCATACTAACTGCATTTGTATTTCAATTCCAAGTTGAATACATGTTGGCTGTAGCATCATCATATGCCATCTTAGAATAGCCGAGCCTGCTATAGTCGCATTTTTGCATGTGTTGCATTAGGCATTTCTGTATAGTTAGGATCATGCATTGATTTCTAATTAGCTTCTTTCTTTGGCTTAGAGTACTCGGTGAGTTTTATGCTTTAGCATCCTTGCATGTGTGTGAGTGACTGCCATGACAGCATACTTACCATGAGGCTAATTGCTTATGTGATATATCTGCCTGAATGCTTGTGGGTGAAGGTTGAGTTATTCGGATTGGAACAAATCATCGACTGTGAGTTTTAAGCCCACTAGATAGTGGCAAAACCATGTTTTCTAAGCCCACCTGAGGGTGGCAAATCCACGTCTTAGCCTACTTCCGGGTAGCACCATCAAACCATTTTCAAATAAACAAACATGAAATGTTTTGTTCCAATTCAGGCGATCCAGTCTATACTTGTATGCTGTGCGCATCACATAGTAATCTAGGCCAATAACCGGAATAAGAACACATAAAGTTTTCAAAACTTGATATCATAGTTAGTAGAGGCCGATCTTTGATCGGGCGAGCGGGGGTGCTCACGAAGTGACCTTCCCCAATCGTACCCAAGTTCCCGAGCCAAGACAACTTTGGTGATGACGGACACGTGGCCTTAGACAACGAGTCAGGGTTTCCTAAATTTCCCAAAAATAAAATATTTAGGTGGCGACTCTGTATTTGGCAAAGCAGACCATGTTTGGCACTTCTCTTCTTTCAAAATCTGTTTTCTCAAAACGATTTGCCGGATTTGGACTCTTTGGTTCAGATTAAGAACCGTGACAATTTGAGAGTCCGAGCTGTAGTGACCCCAAATGAACAGAACGGGACTCACCCTCCCGGGGCGTTCGGGGACGTCTACACATATATGAAATAACCTTTAATTCCAGCTTAGATAGCAAAATTATGTGAAAAAATGATAAAACTCTTCAAAATCATGCATGCGTGTATGGATTGAGTTCAAATTCATAATGTTTTAGACATTATATTGTGATTAATCTCATAACTTCTTGAATACGCATATTTATCAACTTAAACTCATGAATTAAGGTTCAAAAACTCACCTAAGGTCTTCAAGAACAACAATTCTAGCAAAAACTTGAGTTGTCTTCTTTAATTCTTCAATCCTTAAGCAAAATTCCAAGTCTACAAGCTCTTCTCTCTCTAAGCTAAAGTTCTCTCTCTCTCTCTCTTAGATTTTATGAACTCAAAATGAAGAGAAAATGAGCTCAAAATGAGCTTAAGGCACACATATATAGCTAGAGTGGCTCAATACTTTAATTAGAACATTAGACTAATTGAACACAACTTAATTTATCAAACTGAATCAATTTTTAATTAAATTTACCAAATGGTTCTAAAAATTCCATTAGTCTATCCATGTAGCCAATTTTAGTTTCCGGTGCTATTAAGGCCTTCAATTTCGGATCATTACAGAAATCACAATAGATATTCTTACGATGGACATATTTGCATCCAAAACCACATTAATCATTTAATTAGCATTTGTATTCACACTAAGCACTTAAGCACATGCAAGATTAAAGAATTAAAAATATGTTACATGACGGGGTCGTCATATTTTTTTCCCCTTTAAGAAGTTTGGTCCTCCAAACTTGTGTTGCCACGTGTCGGTAATAACTCGAGATACCTTGTATTAGAAACAGATCAAATACCTTGGTCTCATATCATTCTCCCTTTTGCAAGCGGTTTCTTTCTCAACCTTACCATGGAAATTCGATCCATTCCCCTTTGTCACAGAAGTTCGATTCATTTCTCAATCATTTGACAGTTCATAGTTCAATTTGGTATTCAGGTCAGTGATCCATCATAGTCATTCAAAAGAATTCGTAAGTCATTAGGAATATAAAACAAATCCAGCTATTAATCCCATAGTAGCAAAGGTAATACCGAAGCAATCAATCACATGTCATACATAGTTCACATTTTCATAGCATGAATTGCAAAATTCGATAACACCGAAGCAACCAATCTTTAACATATTTCATGTGTTCCGAATTAGTCGAGTTAGTGGGAACAAGTAATTTGACAAATTATTTCGAGTAAAGGTATATATATGGATATATGTCTAGAATCAATTAACATTCTTAGAACGTATTTTACAAGCACGATGCATAGATGAACACAAAACAGATTCTTCAGATGGAGCAGATACACAAAATAGATAAGGCAATGATTCCATGGGTCCATTCAATGTAGATGCAAATGTAGTAGATACAAAAGAATGTGTCGAACTCTAATCAATTACACATAAGTATCTTGACTGCAAATAGAAAGGGTACCTGAGACAACGGCTCGGTATTTTGTGTATTTCCTGGGATAAGTGCAAAGACTCTCCTTTGCCTTAGTGTGTCTCTTGTGGCAATAGGTCTTGCAGTGTTTCCCGGCATTAGGATAGACCCAGTTGAGCTAGCAGCGGGTCTTCCATTTTTCTGTTGTTCAGTTTGGGGGTAATCTCTCGCCATGTGTCCCATTTTACCACATTTGAAACAAGCCCTAGAAATATGGTAACAAACCTCTCGATGTTTCTTACCACATTTGTTACATGTTGGTACTGTATCCCTTATGGAGTTCAAAAGTGCTCATTGATCCCGTATTTTGCTTTTTGAAAGGTTCCTTCTTTGAGAAAAAAACCTTGCTTCTTACTTTCCTATTCAAACTGTTTAATATGATTTGTCATGTTAGTTTTAGACATTAGGGCTCGGTCCAACACATCAACGTAAGTGGGTAGTTTCAATAAATTAACTCTCTCTAGAATTGTATTTCAGAGTCCACCTTCGAATTTTCTTACCTTGTTGTAATCGGAATTGACCATATGCGGTGTAAATCTAGCAAACTCTATGAATTTTGCTTCATAGTTGGCTACTGTCTTGTTACATTGCTTGAGTCCCTCAAACTCGGACACTTTTCGATCACGAATGCACTGCAGAAAATATTTCTTATAGAAAATTTCAAGAAATCATGCCCAATTAATCCATTTATTATCTTCTCGAATTAGCACCCACCACCTTCTTGCCTCATCCTCTAGAGTAAATGCGGCCAATTGAACCTTTTGTGCCTTGGCACACGAAAATATCTCAAATAATTTTTCGATTCCAAGGACCCAAGCTTCAGCTTTTAATAGGTCTACTCTCCCATGGAATAGCAGCAGTTTCATCTTCTTAAATTCTTTAGTGAGGGCAATTGTATGGTCATCAGCGTGATGATCTTGCATAGGCGGTATTGGCATTGGAGTTAGGGGTGGCAGTTGTTGCCATTAGTGTTGCCATTGTTGTTGCCATTGCTGTTCTTGCCTCAGACTTTCTGCCATATCTTGCATCATTCTCTCCATTCTATTTGATCGAGTAGTAGAGGATTCTTCTATCTTGTTGGCTCTTGTTCTCACCATGTTCTACATAAACTCATATTATGACAAGTACAGAGATATACACAGATATGCATAGACATAGTTGCATGTCGGCACAACAATTCATATCTCATATCATATTTTTAGAGTCAAAATGCATATAAGCATATACTTTCAAATGAATGCAGTCTTAAGTCTTTTCTAGACACCTTATTGCTCATTTGGACAAGTGTGTGAGTTATAACTCATGCTCTGATGTCGTCACAACTTGAACCTAGCCTTATAGACAGAATTAATAAAAATATTTAATTAATAACGGGGCCAAAAGCAGAAGTGTAGTATAAAATTTATCCATTGATTAGTATATATGAAGTAAACAGAATATTCATACGTTAATAACTCACATCCGTATGCAGACACATAGATAACATATACGTCCTGGAGTTATCCACAAGTATGAGTCGTTGCATTACAAACTCAAATAAGGTAAATACAGTAGATACAAAAATGAGGTCAAGTATGATTGACAAAACAAAGGATAAAAGATCATAGATAACAGCTTCATGTGTAAGGCATCCTTGGTTAACTCCACAAAACTCGGTAATTCTTTCACAGGTTCACCAGGGCTGGACATCCCATTGCTCATCTACATATATCTATAACAAAGTGAGTGAAAGCCCAATGAATAACATCAAAGTAAAGAGGTTAATGAATGAGATTCGTATATAAATAAATCGTACTTATAATTTAAAATTTTGAAATATCCTTTTCATTTATATCAAATTCAAATAGATCATAACAAAGCAAAACGACCTCGTGTCCAATATACATATCCATATACAAAATGACCTTAGGTCCAACTTATATGAGAAACAACCTTGGGTCCATTATATGCAAAACGACCTTAGGACCATCATTTACAAAACGACCTTGGGTCCATCATTACAAAATGACCTTGGGTCCACCATATTTTAATCTTTATCAAGTCATATTCAAAGTCACATTGAAATATATGACATCTCATTCATATTTCAGAAATCAAAAGTTCCAAGACTTACCATATAAGCGTTAAGAAAATAGCATATAGTAAAATATCTTTATTAAGATATTACTCACTTTAAGTAGGTTGAGGTTTCTCTTTCACGTTTTAACCTATACGTTACACACAACTATACAAATTGGAACACATTGTTTGAATTGAATAATTCATTTTCTCTTTCTAACTCAGTCATTCACGTTGATTTCTCACTTATTAGTTCCTTAATGAGTCATAATTCATGCATAGGAATGTTCAAAAGAATGTGAGAACGAAGATACGAATACATAATGATATGTCAAAATGTGTTGAAAATGGCCTGACCGCTCAAGCCACAATTTGGTCGCTCGAGCTAACTATGAAGACTGCAAAAGTACTGGGAGCTTGCAATGTTTTCTTGAGTCGCCACTTGGTCACTTGAGCGGTCTGTAGAATTTCTGGATATTCAAAACTGAAGTTTGGGCTTCCAAACATCTTTCCAAAAACAAAACTCATGCATGACTTGTTCTTTAAACTTGAAAACTCTTCAATAAACATAAAAACATGATTATTTGGAAGCCCTTTTCTCAAAACTCATCAATTTAGCAAAATTGAGTTCAAAACCTTCGTGCGTGTAGAAAATTTTTCCAACTCTTTAAAAACATGCAATTGAGTTCTAAAACAACATGATTCATGGATGGATGTAGAATTCAACTTCTAAACTCAACATAGTTAATAAAAGTCATGATCAAAATGATGATTCTACATTCTTATGTGTATGCATGTATGATCTAGCTTCAAATTTCCTTTCCAAGGCTTACAAAACATGGAGATTAGTTTCAAAACAACTTAATTCTTGTATGCATGTAGGAAATAACCTTCAATTCAAGCTTAGATAGCAAAATTATGTTAAAAAATGATAGAACTCTTCAAAATCATGCATGCATGTATGGATTGACTTCAAATTCATCATGTTTTAGACATTATATTGTAATTAATTTCATAACTTCTTGAATTCACATATTTATCAACTTAAACTCATGAATTAAGGTTCAAAAACTCACCTAAGGTCTTCAAGAGCAACAATTCTAGCAAAAAACTTGAGTTGTCTCCTTTAATTCTTCAATCCTTAAGCAAAATTCCAAGTCGACAAGCTTTTCTCTCTCTAAGTAGAAGTTCTCTCTCTCTCTCTCTCTCTCTCTCTAGAGCTCTCCCTCAGATTTTGTGAACTCAAAATGAAGAGAAAATGAGCTCAAAATGAGCTTAAGACACACACATATATAGCTAGAGTGACTTAATACATTAATTAGAACATTAGACTAATTGAACACAACTTAATTTATCAAACCGAATCAATTTTTCATTAAACTTATCAAATGATTTTAAAATTTTCAATTAGCTATCCATGTAGCCAATTTTGGTTTTTAGCGCCATTTAGGCCTTTAATTTCATATCATTATAGAAATTACAACATATATTCCTACGATGGACAGATATGCATCCAAAAACCACATTAATCACTTAATTAGCACGCATATTCACACTAAGCATTTAAGTACATGCGAGAATAAAGAATTAAAAATATATTACGTGACAGGGCTGTCACACCTTGTACCACAGCTGGAGCCCTACTTGTACTACCTACAACTCTCCTATCAACTGATATCTCTGATGGCCCTTGCCTAACTTCCTTACCTTTAACAAACTTTGCTACTTTTACTTTCAATGCTCTGTTATCGCACCATAGTCTATTTGCTTTCTGAATTGCCATTCTTGTTGCCACTGGACAACTATAACGTTTGAATCCAAATCTTGATCGCATTATCTTCCTCCTTTTGTTTGGAATGAACATATCCCTCACAACCTTGAACTTAGTAAATAATGCATACAACCCTTTTGGATCCATAGATTCTAGTAGATCATCCACAAATACCATGTGAATAGCATCCTCTAAGCCTTTGTTCCTGTTTCCTTGACCACTATGTTTGCATAGCACCGACCTCTATCCTCCCTCCATAGTTTACAAGCAATCTCTCTCTCTCTCTCTCTCTCTCTCTCTCTCTCTCACACAAATCTCCACTTAAGAAACTCTAGATTTATGCCTAAAAATATGACACATGTTGCTCGTGCGTACTTGTTATAAAAATATGTTAGCAATTGAATCAATTTAGGATAGAGTCAATTGAAATTAGGGGATCTGTTATAAAAATATGTTAGCAATTGAATCAATTTAGGATAGAGTCAATTGAAATTAGGGGATCATAATGACATAAATACCAAAATATGAGGAATAATTATATAATTTGCCTTTAAACTTCGTTATGGTACAGTCCACGTTCAAAATATATTTTCAGTTTGTCATTATATCTGTGATGTATTCTGTGTTTCAATTTTGTGTTGTTAGTATTAGTGTTTAGTATACACGTGCGTGCTAAATGGATGTGTGTTCATGAATGGAAGAACATATGAAAGGGAGTGAAGTGAACAATCATAAAAAAAAAAAAAAAAAAAAAAAAAAAACTTATTTTTAAACTTGATGTTGCTTTATTTTTTGAGTAATGACGTATTAATAGAAAAAATGAAAATAAAACTTAAGAACATGATATATAAATTCATTATTTAGACCCATTTTACAGACTTAATGATATGTAAAAAAATATAATTGATTGATAATTAAAGAAGATATGAGAAAGAGAGTTGTTTTAGTTATTCTAATATCTTGCCAGAAAATAATATATATAGCCACTTGATTAAGTTTGAAAAGTGAATTTAATTTTTAGGTTTGAATAGCACTATTCTAAAATTTATGTGGTAGATTTACATTCAATTTTTTTTTTTTTTTCAAACTAAACCACATTTTTGGGCTTGAATAGCATTTTATGGTAAATTACAAATATATTCTGAGGTTTGTTTAAAATGCAGATTTTCCTTTGCGATTGTAAAAATTACAAATTCTTACTTATTAGATTTTTTTATTTAACAGAATGAAGAATTTTTTTTTAACTATTCTTCTATTCAACAATACAATTACTATAATTTTTAATTGAAATATATTTATGACATCATTAAAAATTATTAATTGACTTATTATTTATTAATAAATTGATCATTTACTATACAATTAAAATTTTGAAAGAGTGAGATATAGTTTCAAGTATAAAAGATGCTTCGTATTTTAAGTATAATTCGTATAGTTTTAAGGAAAATTCATATTTGTCTTTGTTATTATCCTAAAATTTATGGGCGTGTAAAAGAGTGCCTTTAAGTTATACGGATATAGCTCACACTTGCATTCTATAAATTTTTTTTTTTTTTTTGGTCATTTATTAAAGGAAAAATCTCAAATAAGTGGCACATTGAATTATTTTTTATTTTATTGTTTTAATGGAATACAAGTCTCTCATGTGTATTGTGCAATTTCGTTTTTTGTGTATAGTATAATTTTTTGTGTGTCAGACTTGTATAAAAGAGTCAATTATTTAAAAATTCTATTTATACATGTTATGGTAGTTCATTTTTTATTTAAGATTTTTTGAATTAATAAATACTATTTAGTAGAGTTGAAAATATTATTTTTTCTTATCAATTTTTAAAATTAAGAACATTATCAATTTTACATATTAATATTGTAGATAATTGTTTCACTAACTGATGGGAAAAAACAGATCATGAGATTAAACATTTTTGCCATTCTACTTATTGGTTTGATTTAACTATCCAATAAAACCAAGAATATTAACATTTTTTTCTAATTTTAAAACTGAGAACATTATCAATTTTTTCATTTTTAAAGTTTTTTTTTTAAGTTTTTTAAATTTGAAAGTTGATATTTTAAAGTTTTAAAAATCAAAATAAATGTCAAATCATCATATTCCTTTATACTGTGTTTGGTTGGGAGATTTAGAGAGGGATTTGGAAAGGGAAATGGAAAAGGTAAGTGAAATGTGAATAAAACATATTTATATTTCACCTAGTTTCACACACCTTTTCCCTTTCTCTTTCCAAATCTCTCCTCAAATCCCCCAACCAAACACAGCATTATAAATAATCATAAATGCTGAACTATCATTATTTGAAGGTTAATTCCGACTATTAAAAATTTAATCGAACGGTTCAAAAAATTTTAATTAAGACTTAATGGAGTATAAATTTATAGATTAGAACTTGTGTGTAAATGCCCTATAAAAAAAATCAAAATTATTGTTTTATTCTTCAAGTGAAATGTAACCCTTTATTAAACTTCGCTTACTTTGATCTATATGACTTTACCAGAGGTTGTGAAGACTTTGCTTCAACGGCATTATGCTATTTATGACATTCTGAAATTCCTTTCATGGCCAACGCTATTAAAACTAAATTCCAAGTGGGTTGACTGTGGGGTGGTTTCGGTGATTGATTCATGATCGAGTGATATCCACCACCAGATAAATCACAAGTTCGTGGGTCATGCATTAAATATAAACAAACTCCATGGGGCTGATCACGTGCCTTGCCCCAACACATGGCCATGAAATTTCAAATTTGGCGATCATTTTCATATGATATGTACTATTCAAGTAGTGTAATTTGGATTGGTCCTACTCATATGATATACGCCTTCAAAACGTTATCATTGCACCACCAACTGACATTATAAAATCATCAGAAATGTTTGGGACTTTTTTTTAGATCTTAGATCTTAATTTGATCTTGGCCTTTGATATATATGTGGGGTCTTTTTATATATATGTGAACCCTACATTATGAGTGGTTAGGATGAGAGTGTGGGTTGTGAGAGTCATGTATGTGTAAGGGTCTTTATCACAATTGTAAAATCATATATTGGTCCGGTTCTTCTCATATTCAATTTAAATTTGAGATAATTTAAGAGATTTATTAAACTTAATATGGGTTCTATTTTGATAAATATAAAAAAAAAATATGATTCATAAATATAAAAAAAATTAAATCGATTCAATAGTCGTAATATTTCATTAGTATTTGTTTCCAAAAAATAAATAATCTATTTTCAAAAATATTTGACTTTTATTTTTTTTTAAAATAAACACCATTACCAGATTGACCTATACAGTTAAAATTTATAATTTTAGAATATGTTTGAACGTTTTTTTATACATTTTAATATATTATTTTATATATTTTTCATTATTAACGATCGCACTTTGTGGACTATTTTTTAGTATTTTTTTATATACTACTTTATTTTCATTTTTATTTTTATATACTAGCCATTTAAGTTATGGAATTTATTTTTAGTTTTCAAATACAACAATTCAATAATAGTTATAAAAAAGTTTTAAAAAATTAAAACAGCATAAAAAAAGAAAATCTTTTATCTTATGTGAAAAACCTCGGAGCATTTAGAATTTTTTTTTTTATTATTCAAAAGAAAGATTACAGCAGAAGGAAGAAAAAGATACAGCAATAGCAAACCAAAAAGAGGGCTAAGCAAGCTTAAGCCCTTTCACAAGAGAAACCAACTATGTCTACAACAAGCAGACTAACAATTTCATTGGGTGGGTCTTCTAGAAATACCAGATTTTCTCCATGATGCACTCTCATATTTGCAAGACCATCAGCACATTGCTTCCCTTCACGGAGTATGTGACTAACAACACAGTTGCATCAGTGCATGAGGAATTTGATATCCTCTAGGAGAGCTCGGTAAGGGTAGTTGCCGGTTATGGGGTTGTTGATGTTGAGCACCACTGTTGCTGCATCAATTTCAATCAAAACATCATGCATGCTTTTCTCCAAGATAATGGTGAGGCCTCTATAAATTCCCCAAAGCTCAGCTTCCCCGCTGGTTGCTGACTCCAATTTTCCATGATAACCAAAAATCCAAGCTCCCCTAGCATCTCTGAGCAAGCCACCATACCCAGCAGGGCCCAGATTTCCTTTGGAGCATCCATCCGTATTGAGCTTGAGTTGTCCCGCACAAGGAGGACACCAATCAGTGTTAATATGTAATGAGTTACCTGTGAAATGGTCAATGTGGAAAGCCTGGTGAATTGCTTCTACTTCTTGTTGAATCTATCTCACTGTTTCCTGAGTGTTACACTCTTCTTGGTAGAACACCATATTGTTTCTAGCCTTCCATATTCTCCACAAGGCCACCACAAAGACAGTTCCCCAAAGAATGTTGAAACACTCTATGTTCTTGCTCTTAAGGTTATGTTGGATCCATGTATCTAAGGCCATGTTATAAGAAGAATCTCTCCAGTTGTGATTGGGGAGAAGATCCCAGACTTCAACAGCTTTTTTACACACTCTCAGCAGGTGGTTCAAGTCTTGACAGTAGCTCTAGCAGTTTGGGCAAGTGTCATCATTGGTAAGGCGTTTAGTCTTTCTTTGATGGTTGGTAAGCACCTTGTTAAGCAGCAACAGCCAAATGAATCCCTTTAATTTTTGAGGGATCTTTAATTTCCAAATCTAGTTCCAGGTAACTAAGCCATTTTCCTGGGTAGATGCTTGATTAGACATCAAAATATAGGCAGCCCCAACAGAAAATCCATCACTGGAAGAGCCAATACAGTGGGGGTTGTCTCTTAATTCAACAAAAAAAGGAAGATGAATATGGCTAATGAGGTACTGCATAGAAAAAGATAGAATATTGTTAACCCCATCCAAGTCCCAATCCCCTTCCTCACTGATCATATCAGCAACTTTGACATCTTCTTGGGTATGTGGTCTTGGAAAAATAGAAGCAAGAGGCCCATCCCCACACCACCAATCTTTCCAAAACGAAATGTTCTTACCATTACCAACTGTCCATTTGGTACCCTTTGCTAAAATATCTCTAGCATTTATATTTACTCGAAAGGAGCTTGTGTTTGTTGTTGTAACACTCACATCATACATTACATGACGTTGCGTTCAAGCACTTATTCATTTTTATTTTTTTTATTAGCGAAATAGAAAACTTTACTGATAAAATCTAATAGAATAAACAATGAAAAAAGATTGGAAGTTCTAAATTAAGAGTTCTAATGGCTCTAATTATTGTGTGGGTCCCATGTGATGTGATGTTTTGGCCTTGATCTTTTTTTTTCTTTTTCTTTTTTTTTTGATTTTCTACATTATTAGTGCTCTTTTAGAACTTCCAACACGAGAACATATAAGAGTTTTAAAGACCAAATTTTTTGGTCTCTAAAAGTGAAAATTTTGTTCAAAATATATTTAGAGATCAATTTCTATCGTCATAAGGATAGTCGCTAAAAGGTCGTCCCGAAAAGTCAAAAATAAGGTTTTTAGCGATAAAATTTTAAAAATGTCACTAATAAATATACTTTTAGGGACAAAATAATTTGGTATCAAAATGGTTTATTTTTTGAGATAAAATTGTCCCAAAAAGATAATAATTCATTCATAATGTTTAATTTTCGTTGCTAAAAATATAATAACGACACTTTTCACAACAAAAATATTTGGTCTCTAAAAAATAATTTTGTCCCTAAATTTTGGTCTCTAAAACCTTAATTTTTTGTAGTGCAAATTAGAGGGATGTAAAAAAAAAAAAAAAAAAAACATAATTATTTGCTAACACTAAACCAAAAACTGGAAAGGTATTGTAGGGGGTTCAAGGTTAGGAAAGTGATTAGCGAGGCAAAACTATGCTAATGGTCCAAAAATGGTGGAATGGCTAGAGAATGAACAGCAGTAATTGTGTGGGCAGTTGGAGAGTGAGCAGCTGGGTGAGGGTGAAGCAGGTAGCTCAAGAAGTAGACAATGGCAGTGCCAAAATGGGCAGCATCTCCCCCAAATCCCTAAAATTCCTCTTCTTGAACCTTAGAAAATGAGTCCTATTTATAGGCTTCTCCTTGGTGCCAAGAGGACACCAAATGACCAAATAAAGAGAAGACATGTGTCCCAGAGGATCACACGGAATATTCTGCCTTGAGCCACCAGGCTGAAGGTGCCACATGTCTTTCTGTATGTACTGTGTACTATCTGTTTGCCTCCACAACTACCTTTTTAAGCCTCAGCAAGTGTAGTTGCGACGGGTGTGTTTGGCACTGCAACTCCCTTTTGAGCCTCAACAAGTATAGTTACAGCGGAAGTATTTGTCTCTGTACTTGCCTTCTCAGCCTGAACCTCAGCAAGTGCACTTCTAGCAGTCAACCTTGCCGTTGCACTTGCCTTCTCAGTTCTATTTGGCCAGTACATACATTCTCAGGACTCTATTAGTCTGCTATCGGCTATGTTTGTGTCACCTCAACGAAACCTCCACCCTTAGCCACCTAACCACAAACTCCCCAGCTTCCCAGGGCGAAGGCCACAGCCAAGCCAGCATCAGCCATGTTATTCCTTAGTACCAAGCCCAAGGGGGCTTCCTTAGTCTTGCCTGTGCGACTAAGGCAGGTCCATGACCTGGGTAATGGAAAGGGAGTCCCTTATGCTTGGGCTACCCTACTTCCATCTTCGCGGGATCGCCGCAGTAAACTGGTATCTCTGAGCCTGCTATTAGCTCCAACCAATAATGTCACAACCAGCTCGTCGTACCCAAGCATTAATCATCGTGATAGCCAGTAACTGAAGTTACCTTTGGCTAATTCTTAAACAAATTACTAAACGCGAACGCAAAAATATTTAAGTGAGGGTTCCAAAATAATCATTGGAGCTTCTATTTTTATAACAAAATTTATTGACCAAAAAGACCGATATTTGCATATGAAAATTAGAAATTATAAATACTATAAGGGTGCTATGTGTGTCTATTCCGCAGCCCCATGTCTAAGACTCTCCAAAAGCTATTTCTAGATTGCATTATTTCCTGAAAATTGGTAAACAGCTATAATTACATGGCAAAGTGAGAAATATTATACTAAGAGCATAAGGGCATAAAATTCACCGTGGATAATTATTGGCCTTAAACAAACAGAGCTTGATATTAAAATACAGAGTATATAATATAGAAATCATATAAACAAAATAAGCCTAATCACAGTGCAGAACAGAACAAAACAGATGTATGGACTCAAGAGGTGGCTCGTACGAACTCTAGAGGTGGCTCCCACCATAGTGTAGCACTTCGTTTCATATAGCAATTTGCTCCACACAAGAAATCATAACCATGGTATAGAATAAAACAGATGTATGGACTCAAGAGGTGGCTCGTATGAACTCTAGAGGTGGCTTCCACAATAGTATAGCATTTAGCTCTGTGTAGCACTTTACTCTACACCAGAAATCAGAGTATCAGTAGATCCATGACAGACAGAGGGTCGCAAAGTGACTAATCAGATGGCCAATGTTTATTTAAGTTCCCCACGGCATGGGACTCCCATGGTGGTACTTACAGAAAATAATTGCTTATAAAATCATTATCAAATAATTAATAACATTTAAACAAACATATCCTTGAGTTTCATTTTAAGCAAATAGAGTTTAGAAAATAATCAACGAAATTGAAATATCAATATAATTTATAAAACACAAATTACATAAAATAAATTATGGTAACCCAAAACATACGTAAAATATATTATGGTGACTCAAGATATAATATAACTCATCTTAAAATTAATACATCACTCTTTCTTTCCACTACCAAAGACCCTCTCGACTTCCATTATTTTTTTTCCCTTTTTTTAGTTTTTTTCCCTTCTCCTTCCTCTTAGCAATCCTAAGCAAAACCTCCAATTTATAGAGAGGCAACCATGGGCAACAAGCCACAAGGCTGCCCACGTGTCTAAGTCCCATTCACTTTCCATTAATTCATGTTTATCTAATAATTCATATTTATCTAAAATACTTAATTTAAGGGTCAATTCTACTTTGGTCCAAATTTTAAACTAATTATATACCTTTTTTTTCGATAATATATAATCCCTCATTTAATTACACTTTATCTCATACACCCATAATATTTGTAACGCCCTCGAAATAATAACATTAAACCCATCAATAGAGACATGCATTGATACAAAAGATAAACATCCTTCTATTCATCAGAGTAATTCATTACAAAAAGTATTGCATGTTGACAACAAAAGTAAATGCCCTATGGGCTTACAACTTTCCAAGCCAACACTTGGTTACAAGAAGTGAGTACTAACTCATATACATATTAAGCCCTTGGCTTGAATTTACATGTAATACATCAAAAGAAAACCAACACAACAAAAAGGTCTGTCTGCCTCTAGCTTCCCAAGCTATGTCCTTGGAGGTGGCATGCTACTTGTACCTGAAAATGATGTCCATATAGGGTGAGTCACAGCCCAGTAGAAATATACTAAACCAACTATAAACAATGATTAAAATAACAACATTTGATATATGGTCCACCCTTATATTCCCACTTATCACATTACAGTTTCATGACATTCAAGTCCATGTTATATTTCATTTCCCATTTCTTTTTCAACTTTGAGTTTGAAAACAAGGCTCAGAACCTGGCCAAACAGCTTAATGAGATTGTGACTCATCTTTAAAACACTTTCGAAATTCATGATGGATACACATTTTGATGCTGTATCAATAACACATAAACCACTTCCATACTTTACGAATGATACACATTTTGGTGCTGTATCAAAATAACATAGAAACACTTCTATACTTCACAATTGACAATGATATACATTTTAGTGCTATATCAAACCAATTCAAACACTTCCATAATCAACAGTTGATACACATTGTAGTGCTCTATCAATGTTTTCTTCCAATAAACCGTGGAGTACAGCCTCGTTCTCCTCCCACACAATACAATGTATATAAGCAATTATCATATACAAATTCAATCAATCAATACACAATTTGATGTATTATACCGACCGCTATATTTAATAGCACACTCAATTGATTGGTTTCAGTTTACCTAATCATCATGCATTGTCTATAACAATCAAGACTATCCTTCACCGATAGCCCAAAGCAGTTATTTCTAAACAGGAAATAAATGCATTAAATGGATATAAGATCAACATTTTACAGACGTGAGCGGTAAATGAATCCAACTACACCCTTTAATCCCATACATTTCCAATTTCAACATTCTCAATTTAATGTCTCATTTCTCTAAATTAATTACACAAATTAATTTATCTATGTAATTAGGGCTTTGTCCATAATCTACATAACAACCCTAAGGTTCCATTTCTTCAATAGACCAACATTTATCTCATTTCTCTATGTCAAACATGCATATAGGTTTATATATGTAAAACCCCCATCTTTTGTAAAATTACACAAAGGCCCAAACTTTCTCGAAATTACCCAACAACCCCCAACATATCAAAATGCTAAAATTCAAAGACAAAGCTTATAAGGAGGAGTAGGATATCCCTACCTCGAAGTTTGAGCTCAAATGGAGATGAAGACCAAAACCCAACGTGCTCCAAATCCCAAGTTTTTTTCAGATTAAAACGAAACACTCAACACCCTCTACCTTTTTAACAAAGGACTTAGGATAGATTCACGCTCTAGCTCGATGAAATCTTAGCGAGAGAACAAGTGTAGAGAGAGTGTGTGTTGGCTGCTAGGGTTTCAAAATAAAGAAGGTGAAAAAAAATAAAGTTGAACTCGCTGTTGCCTACTGATATACAACAGGCTCGTTCGAGCGAAGACTTAGTCGCTCGAGCGACCAGACACAAGGAACCATCGCTCGAGCGAAGAAAGCCTCGCTCGAGCCAAAAACTCGAAGCTTCAGGTTTACAACCCAAAAGCTCGCTCGAGCGACAGAATGCTCACTCGAGCGGAGAACTCGAAAACATACACCTCGCTCGCTCGAGCCAAGAAACACAGCTCTCAGGTCCAGAACCAGACGCAGACTCTCACTCAAGCGAAGAAACTCTGGCTCGAGCCACCAGACACAAAACTCAACTCTCGCTCGAGCGAAGAAACCATGGCTCGAGCGAATGACCAAAATTCTAGGCAGCAACCATTTGCTCCCAAACACAACCAACTTGCAGCAAACCTGCCCAACACATCCTATAACTCAAAAACAGAGTATTGAAAGACGGAAACAAGATATAACCACAGCCAATACTACGGAACCTAAGTCCGGAACACTGTACAACGAAGGGTAAAACCCAGGATCGCTATAATATTCAATATTTTATTTTACTCTTACGAAATCTTTAATTAAACATTTAGGGTTTTTCTCATTTATAATTAAATAATACAAATATCAAATTTAAGGGACAACTTAAATTTTCAGGTTGTCACAAGTACGTCTTGGGGCATGCTATCAGCGCCAAGTTAAATGAACTTTGGGGCTTGCTATCAGCCTTAGGCTAGTAATGCCTTAGGTCTTACTATCAGCGCTAAGCATTAGCCTCTACTTGTAGAGAGGAAGCTTTTCCCAAAGGCTGCTATCACCTTGGCGGGATGTTCCCTCCGCAAGTTGGTTGTGGCGGCTATAGTTGCTGTGGCAGTCATTTCCTATGGCAAGTTCAAAAGACAAGACCGACAATACTAGAGATGGCGGCGTCGACAAAATGCCTCCGCAACTTGGGCACTGCAAGTACTGCCTCTGCAACTTAGTTGTTTTGATTTTCTCCTTCCCTCAGCAACTCCAGATGGCTGTGGTATTGACATTACTTGGAATGGCGGTGGCACTAACGTTACTTGAAATGGCAGCGTTGGGGCGAAGTGCATTTGCAACTTGGTCGTCACAAGTGTTGCCTCTGCAACTTAGTTGCATCGGCTTTTTCTTTCCCTCAGCAACTTCAGACGGCAGTGGAACTGAAGATATTAGGAATGGCGGCGCTGAGCCTCAGTAACTTTTCCGCTACATTTGTTGCCTCTGCGACTTGACCGTTGCATATGTTGCCTCTGTAACTTGACTTAGGCATTTTCCTTCGTGGAGTCCATTTGGACCTTTGGTGGGTCGAACCTGCTTCGGCTCACTGTTGGCCCACTTCCCTTGGGCTTTAGCCCATGCTCCTCCAGTCATTCCTAGTTGCCTTAAAGGGGCGACCCCAGCACTTAGGTCCATACTTAATTTGGGGCTTAATTTCTGACCCTCTACATTTGCCCTATACGTGCGTGGGGGACACGCTCTTTGTTTCTCGCGCGTGCATGACATTAGTAAGTAACCCAAGGGTTGCGTCAGTTGGTTCAGAAGTTGCATTGGCTTTGAAAAGCTACCCCCTTTGACTGACGGGTCATAATGGGCCTAGGGAAGCGTGTTGGTGCCTTTTTGCTGCCTTCTTTATAAATAGCCCCCTTAGGTCCACTGGCCCCCCACTTCTGCCACAACACACTTTCTGTCTCCTTGTCTTCTTCTCTTCCTTGCTTCCACATTCCAAAGTCTTTTTTACTTTTCTTTATTCTTCCTCATGGCCAGCACAAGGTTTCTACCCGACAGGGCTGCCCTACCCCGTACTGAGTGGAGGAGGGCCGTATACTTCGGAAGGCTGGCTAACCCCTTCTGAAAAGTAGTTAACTCCTTCGTTCCTGATGCCCTTTCTCTGGAGAAGCCTCTGCTTCCTTTTGGTGAGGCTACTTTGGATGATGCTGACATGGTGAACCTAGTCTCTATACAGTGGTTTCGCGTGGAGAGTGGCGACTTTTCCTATTCACACATCTACGACCGCACTCATTCGGGCCCTCCAGCAGACTGGTCTCTTTGGGTTGATGACATCATTGCAGATGGTGACTTTGAGCAGTGCTTGAGGAATGCTCTTCTCTTCAATGCCGTTTTGATTTCGAGGGAGTTGTCAGTGTGCAAGGTACATACCAACACTGACATGGTTGTCTTCCGCTAGAGCCGCTACACTCATACCTTTGCCTTGGCATGGGGAGAGATAACTCCAACCCTCAAAGATGTCTCCATCCTTCTGCGCTTGAGTACCCATGGAGATCACCCTTTCGATCCAGCGTCCCTGACTTCTGCAGGACAAGTTGCTGTCACTGCCCTCCAAAGTGCCTTTCAAGAGGCGCGAAAGTATGGCTCCTGGTATGATCTTAAAACTGGAGAACTGCTCTAGGAGTGGCCTAAGAGGAATAAGACCACCTATCTTTCTTGGCTGAAACATTTCTTCAAAGTGCCTTTCATGAGTCTTTCTTCACCGATGAAGTCCTTGCTACAGAGGGTCATCCTATTCTAGATGCAGAAGGTCGACCTGTCACGTGGCAATTGCGCCAATCTCTCTATCGCATCTCTCGGTGGTTTGGTCTTGGCATCAACAGACCCTTTGCAGATTACGTCGACCACATAGAGGAGTGTGTGTTCCGCCATTTTACTCAGCTTCTTCTAAGCATTTCTGTTATCCCATTTTATTTCTTTGAGGCTCATCACGTTGATTTTTCCCTTGACAGCATCTAGGTGAACTCCCTTCTACTGGTTGCCATGATATGCCTCGGGTTTCTGCCCGTATAGAATGAAGAGGGCATGACCAGTGTTGTCTACAGACCGGATAGGGTCCTTAGGCAATTCAGCATGGACCAAGGCATTCCCCATGCCCCTCCACTTCAAGTCGATTTTCACCAGAGCTTCTAGAGGTTTGCCCGCGACTACACCGCCTTACCTATGGAGGGTTTAGGCCTCATGGAATTGCCTTCACTTGGACGAGAAGGTGCATTTACTCCCAGTAACAGCCTATTCTGGCACCGCAACCTCAACTCTTTTTTTAACTTTTGCAACAGTGCTCCCGTTATCCCTGCGATGGAACCCATTCCGCAGCCTAAGTTATCCCTTCATCCCCCCTCCGGTCGAGGGAAACAGACTAGTATATTCTATCGTTTCAAGCTTCTGTCCCTCCTCGTTATGGTGGAGCCTGACCTGTCTGGGGTAATGTCCGTTCAACCTTTGCAAATTGCTCCCCCTCAAGTCAGCACAATAGTACGCATGACCCGCTCCGGACTGAGGGCAACCCAAGAGGCAATGGCATCAGTTGCTGAGGCACGTGCCTTATCAAGTATGAAGAGACTCCGAAAGGAACCCATACTTAGAAAATATTTAGCATTACTTCCTTGGGCTTTTTACATTTACTTTAGTAATCACATAATCTTTTTCCTTTTCAGGGCCCATTGGCCATACCACCTTCGGGCCTCGGAGGTTCTTCTACTGCCATCTGAATTTTCTCATATTTGGATGATGATGACGACCTTCCCATTGCTACAAGGGTCACAAGATTCAAGACCCGCAGGATGGTACTTCCAGATGTTGAAGAAGAACCAAGTGTTGGGACCGCACCAACTACTGAGGCTGAGCCAGTTGCGGAGGCTACAGAAAATGAACAAGTCCCCCCTGCTGTGGAAGTTGCAGTGGGTGGTATAGTTGCTGAGGGTGCAGAGCCTCCAAACCCTGCTGATTCTGTTCACTCCGACCATTCCTCCGTCGATAAAGATGAATTTGCACCACCTCCCATTGGACTGTATCAGGTGGTTATTCCCAGTCCACTAAGTCTCCATTGGTTCAACAAGCCCCACTTCCAAACGTCCAAGTGGTTGAGGGGAGTGCAAGTGCAGCGACTGCTTCCATCGTTCCTACTGTGGTCCCTTTAAATTTGGACCGACTTGCAGAGGTAGCTGTCACCTTAGCCACTTATGTTGTTACTATTGTTGCTGGGACCTCTGACCCAGTTGCTTCGGTATTTTTTGAGCAGCTCGCAGACCTATACCCTACTCACTTTTCGGAAGTGCCAACTGGCCTTGGGGTATCCCAAGATTTTTATACTAGAATGGATACTACTGCTGTACCAGATCTGAACGTTGGAGACTACCAAATGGATAACCTCTTTTCGGAGCGACATGATGGTGCAGGAAGATTTGACCTTTCTCCGGAGGCCAGTTTACCCAATCGCCACCCAACATCTACCCACTCCAATGCTGCTGGGCAATCATTTTCATGGGAAGTGCGTCGCCCTCAGACCTTTGGTCACTCTGCTAGTCTCCCTCCAGTGATCGAAGCTGGCGGCTGTGTGAGAGAGTCTCTTCAGTCCTCAAGGAAAGTTTCTTTTCTAAGTTATTAGGTCTCCTCCGAAGCTGCTCCCACTCTTGCCCACATCTAGTCACTTTCCAGCTTCATTTGTGAAATTGCTACCAAGAAGATTGTAATAACCCCCAGCAAGTTCGTGGAAAGTGTTGAGGCCAACCTGAGTGGCTTTGAGAGGAATGGTTTGGACCTATTGTGGATAAGGGATAGGCTTTAGGCAGTCGATGGTTTCCTTGAGCATACAGACAATGTGGCGATGATTGCGTCCTTGGAGGAGACTATCAAGGAGTGTGAGGGTGCCTTGGAGCAATATCGGCAAAACTTGGCTCGGTTCAAAGAGAAAGACTCTGCACTGGTTGCCCAGCTGCCTAGGGATGTGACCCTGATGGACTCTCTCATGAAGGGTTTGATTTGATTTAGTGTGACTTTGTTATGGCTCATTTTCTTTGTACTTTTGCTATCTTTTTTTTTTTTTTTTTCCTCCTTTGCCTTTTGGACATGTAATCATGCTATGGAAAACTTTGATGTTTATGAAAAGCAAAGATATTGAGTCTTACTTCATTGCATTCTTTTCATTGCCTTTGCATATCTTCTAAGGCTGAACAAAACTCTTGCTATGAACGGGACTCCGCCATGACTAGGTCTTTACAAGGCTAAAATTTCACTAAGTATGGAAAATTTTCCTTGCACTAAGTGTTTACAGGAGTAATAGGATTACTAAGTGTATGACACTTTCTTTAAACTTTGCTTTGGAAGTATTAGCAAAAGAAACTAGCAACTCTCTCTTTTTTTTTTGGACAAAAGAAATTAAAGATAATACTCTTTGATGTTGATAGGGCCAGTTCTAAACCCATCATCTACTCTTGTCAACTTGTAATACCCATTGCTGCTTACCTCATCAACTTTGTAGGGGCCTTCCCATCTGGGTGAGAACTTGGGGATTGGTTGCCCCCGCATGATTGCGTCCATTGTCTTCCATACCAAGTCCACTTCCTTGAACTCCCTGTGTTGAATAGACTGATTGTAGGCGCGAGCTATAGACTAATGATACTTTTCCATTGCCTGCAAGGCCTGATCCCTTCTTTCTTCGGCTGCCTCTATGTCATTCTTTCTACTGTTTGGAACTAAGTGTGCTGACATAACCATTCTTACTAAGGGTATTACCAACTCAACCAGTAACATAGCTTCGGACCCATATACTAGGGAAAATAGGGTTGCCTGAGTTGGCCTCCTCTTTGATGTTCTATATGTCCAGAGTGCTATATGGAGTTGCTCAAACCATGTGCCCCCTGCTTCATCCATCATTTTACTCAATATTTGGATGAGAGTTTTGTTGGTCACCTCAGCTTGTCCAGTCCCTTGGGGGTAGTATGGACTAGACTTGTGGTGTTTCATCTAGTAGGCGTCTAGCAGTCTTCCCACATGACGATTTACAAAGGGAGTTCCATTGTCAGATAACATTACCTTGGGTATGCCAAACCTACAGATTATGTTTTCTTTGATGAAGTTGGCCACACCTGCCCCATCTACTTTCCTCATCAGTATAGCCTCTACCCACTTGGTGCTAACTTCAGTCGATGCAAGTATCCATCTGTGGCCCTTGGATTGATGCGCTATAAGACCCATTAGGTCGAATGCCCAAGTATAAAACGGGTAAGGAGTCTTGATGTTGTGTAGTTCAACCGCCGGTGCATGTATCAAGTTCCCAAATTTCTGGCTGGATTGACATTTTCTCACAAAGTTTTTAGCATCTTCATCCATTGTCAGCCAGTAGTAGTCGAGGTGAATGAGATGTCCATACAATCACTGCCCTCCTTGATGCTTTGTCTTGTGGGCTTCCCTCAGCACCTTATTTGCCTCATCTTTTGATAAACACGCCAAAGGTTCCCCTTCAAAGCTTCTTCGGTACAGTTTGCCTTGGTCAAGGAAGAAGCGGATGGCCCGCCTCTTAGCTCTGATTACATCGACTTTGTTCTCAGGCAGTGTGCCATTTTCAAGGTAGTCAATATATGGCTGCCTCCATTCTTCACTACTTAAGAAATGGGCTTCCTCTTCTTTAGGATGGAACTGACACTTTGCACATTGTCTTTGCAACTCAATACTTTCCTTTTCCATCTATGGCTAGTAATACCCTTGCCTCTGTATTCATCGGTATAGACTGATATCTCCATCTCCATAGGACTTAGCATGGATCTGCTTAAGTTTGTAGGTTGCTTTTTGTCTGCTGACGCACCTTGCCAGGAGGTTGTTGGGACCGTGAAAATACAACTCTCCTTTGAGAAGCAGAAATGATGCAAGTTTTGTTGGTCTGATTGTTCCCTGGCTTGTTGTCAACTGCTGGATTATATCTACTTTCCACCCCTCAGCATCTTGCTCTGTATGTTCTTCGGCTAACACTGCTGGTGTTGTTCTTTTCTCGATGACGATGGCTATACTACCATCTGGTATATCCACCTTTGCCTCCAATATAGCCAAGGCATCAGAAAAACGGTTGTGTGTTCGAGGAGTATGCTGGATTTGGACATCATCAAACTGAGTGAGCAACCTTTGAACTACAGTGCGATATGGGGCCAACAGAGGCTCCCTTAAGACGAAATCACCCATTGTTTGCTTGACAACTAACTTGGAGTTGCCCTAAATTTTCAACTTGCGGAGGCCCTTCTTTTGGGCAGCTATTAGACCCAGTATCAACGCCTCATGTTCAGCCTCATTGTTCGAACATTCAAAGTCAAGCTTATATAATAAATGAAATTTCTCTCCTTCTTGATTGGTTAGTGTTATGCCAACTCCACCTTTCTCAGCTCCGGAAGCTCCATCAAATTTTAAGTCCCAATAAGTCTCAACTGCAGCTGCTGAGATATGAACCTCACCTGGTAGAGGTACCTCTACAGGTTCATGTTCACCAGATTGGAATTGGGCTAGTAAGTCTGCAAGTGCTTGGCTCTTAATAGCATTGGGATTAACACAAGTGATGTCATATTCTGTTAGAGCCAAAAGCCATTTTTCCATTCTTCCAGTCAGAGCGAGCTTGCTCAGCAAGTAGTGGACTAGATCACTCTGGGTCACAACCTAGATCCGGTGTGCCAAAAAATAGTGGCGCAACTTTTGCGCTGTGAAGATTAAGGCTAAACAATGCCTCTCAATTGGGATATATCGCGACTCAGCACCATTGACTTTGTGACTGATGTAAAAGACTGGCTTCTCAATGCCATCTATGCCTTGGATAAGTAAAGCTCCAATACACCGAGGTGTAGAGGTCAGGTATAGTAGCAGAGGCTTTTCGAGTTGTGGGGAGTGGAGACATAAGTGCTTTCTTTACCATATCAAAATCCTGTTGGTATTCTTGCAACCATTCAAACTTGTGATTCCTTTTCAACTGTGTCCCAAAGGAAAAGGTTATCTCAACAAGGGCTGGAATGAACCTCCTGAGGTATGACACTTTGCCTAAGAATTTCTTCAAGGCCTTTTGAGAGTGTGGCAGTGACATCTCCATGATTGACTTGATCTTATCCCCATCTACTTCGATCCCCCGCTAGTGTACAAGAAAGCCAAGGAACTTGCCGGCGGAAACTCCGAAGGCACACTTGAGAGGGTTTATCTTTAGGCAGAATTTATGTCAACGCTGAAATCTTTTTCCAAGTAGCAGAGGTGTCGGTTTGCCTCAGTAGACTTGACCACTAGATCATCCACATATACTTTCACTTCATGATGCAACAAGTCATGGAACATTGCAGTCATAGCCCGTTGGTATGTTGCCCCGCATTTTTCAAATAGAAGGGCATCACCATATAGAAAAAATTTTCCAAGGGCGTTTTGAAAGCCATCTTGTCTGCATCTTTTGGTGCCATTTTGATCTGGTTATAACCACTGAACCCATCCATGAAGGAGAGCATCTGATGACCCACAGTAGAATTGACAAGTGTGTTAACATGGGGTAATGGCAATTCATCTTTTGGGTAGGCCTTATTCAGGTCGCGAAAGTCTACGCAGACCCTAATCTGGTCGTTCTTCTTCTTCACAGACACAATATTTGCTAGCCAAGTTGGACACTGTATAGGCTCAACGAACTTGGCCCTCTGTAACTTTTCTACCTCTGCCTTAATCTTGCTTCAAGATCAGGGTGATACTTTCGAGCATGCTGCTTAATTGGCTTAGAGTTGGGGAAAGTGTCCAGATAATAAGTGACAAGGGATGGATCAAGACCAGGCATCTCGTCGTATGTTCAAGCAAAGACATCACTATACCGTTTCAGTAATGTTATCAATTCTGCCTTAGCTGCTAGAGCTATTGTATCGCTGATAAACACAGGCTTGCTCTGCCCTGGTAAGTCGTTGAGGTTGACCTCAGCAAGTACTTCCTGCTACGGTTTGGGTCTATCTTGCATGCATTCAGGAGCGGGCTTAGGCGTCTCCACCAACCTTTCTTGGGACTCATCACTGTCACATTTATTTGTCTCAGGGCCATCCTCCCGAGGTATGAAGTCTGGTCCCCAAGACTGTCATAAGTAGTAAACTGCCTTGCCGCCCTCGTGCACCTTAAAAATATTGGGCAGAGGACTTGTGGATTTGCTGCTCCTTTTCTGCCCACTACTTTCTAGAGTAGCCTCTATATCCTGAATGTCTTCCCACTTCGGTAATTTTACCCCTGCAACTTTATCAGTAAAGAAAACTATATCCGAATAGTGTGCCTCCTCCACTCCGAATGGCTTTTTCAGACACATTTATGGTTACTGTGCGTTTTCCCAACTTTGCCTTCACACATTAGTGATAACTTGACAGGATAGCCCCATATCAGTGCATCCAAGCTCTGCCAAGTATCATATAGTAATTTGTATCCATTTCAATCACATGAAACTTAGTTGCGTAACGAATCTCACCAACTGCTAAGTCCACGACAACATGGCCCTTAGTAACTTTTTTCTCACCACCAAAACCCGTCACGGTGATAGCTTGGTGAATCATCCTGGACTTTGGGATACCAGCCTTTGCAAAGGTGTCAGTAGTGATAATGTGTATGGACGCCCTACCATCGAGGAAAGCACACTTGAACTCTACATCATTGATGTAAACTGTGACAAAAAAGGACAGTTATTGTAATATCATTGTTCTGTAGTATGCTATTTGTATCCATTTCAATCACATGAAACTTAGTTGCGTAACGAATCTCACCAACTGCTAAGTCCACGACAACATGGCCCTTAGTAACTTTTTTCTCACCACCAAAACCCGTCACGGTGATAGCTTGGTGAATCATCCTGGACTTTGGGATACCAGCCTTTGCAAAGGTGTCAGTAGTGATAATGTGTATGGACGCCCCACCATCGAGGAAAGCACACTTGAACTCAACATTATTGATGTAAACTGTGACAAAAAAGGATAGTTATTGTAATATCCTTGTTCTGTAGTATGCTAACTGGTCCTTAACATGAATATGATTATGCATTTGACATGATTTTGTGTGCCATTATGTGAAAATATGTGGTTTTGAATTTCTATCTGTTCACCGTAGGAATATCTGTTTGATTATCTGCTTTGGAAATTAAATTGAAGGCCTTATCGGCCACGGAACCCGAAATTAACTACGCCTTTATGATTGACATAATTTTTAGAGCTTACGGTGAAATTTAATTGGAATTTGGTTCGGATCAGATTAAATTGATTAAAATAATGACTTAGTGCTCAAATCATTTAATCTTAAAATAAAAATGACTAAGGAAGCTTCTTATTAAGGGCATTATACACCCAATTTTCCTTCTTGGTATTCATTTGGCTAATTTAATTTTAAGAAGAGAGGGGGAGGTTCAGCTAGAGAGAAAGAGTGTAAGAGATTGAAGTTTGATCATTGAAGCTTGAATAGTTTGAAGACCAACTCAAGATTTGACCATAGTTTGGGAAGATTAAAGCCTCTAGGTAAGTGAGTTCCCGAACTTTAATTTGTAATTTTGTGAGTTCAAGTTTGATTAATGGTCAAGAACATGAATTTAATTGAGTTTGATGAAATTGGGTTGGTTTTGTTGAATTGAAGGTCAATGTATGCATGCATGTGTGTAATTGCTTTGAATTTGTATAATTAAGCATGAAAGGTGTGATCCATGTAAGATTTCGGTTAGACTTCACGCTTGTGATCACCATTTGCACCATTTGAGTTGGTAATGAGAGTCATATCTCACATGCTCTGGAGTTTGAGCTAAAATATGTGGAGTTTGAGCTAAAATCATGCATCTAGAACCTTTGAATGTCGAATTGAAGCTCAAGAACAAGTTCTGGATTTTCTAGAATTTTGATTCTCGCTCGAGCGGGGAAACCGCCGCTCGAGCGTGAAATTCATGTTCCCAGTATTTTCTGCAGACATGGTGTCCGCTCGAGTGGGGAAGTTCACGCTCGAGCGGGGAGCTCTGTAGAGAGGCCTTCCACTCGAGCGCCAGAGTTCGCGATCGAGTGTAAATTTGACATATACAGTACTTTTGCAGGTCTCAAGGGTCCATTCGAGCGGGGAAGCCCACGCTCGAGCGGGGACCCTATTTTTTGAAATTTTGAAAAGACATTCTGTGTTTTATTTTCTGTTCTCTTTCACTTCCAAGTACTCTTAGGCATGCATTGAGCATTGTAATTGAGTTAAAGAGATAAGAATCAAGCCTAAAGAGGAAAATGTGAATTTAGAACAGATTGAATTGTTTGTGACCCTTTTGTGTTCATGGAATGTGTATGGTCGAGCTCCAGGGCAAACCAACCAACCAATCACTGTGAGTAATATCAATATTTTAGAACTTGTCATTTGTCCAATTGCTTATTTCTTTATGAGCCTTATAAGTGCTAGTTTGAATTATGGACAAATGTTTGCTATGAATAACTGAATGGACCGAAGGCCATTTTGACATAAATGAATGAATGGGTGGGCCAGAGGCCATTTTGACATGAATGAATGGGCCAGAGGCCAATTTGACATGAAAGTTTGAATGGGCCAGAGGCCAGTCTGACAAATGAAAGATAAATAGGCCAAAGGCCAGTATGTTTGAAACTATAGTCACTTGACCTAAATTATGTATATGTATGTTAAATAGAAATATGAATTAGGCCCAAGGCCGTTTGTAGCATGTTGTTCTAAATATCGTTTGTATAACTTCTGTATTTGATATTATTCACTGGGCTATCGCTCACGCTCATTCATGTGTTTGTAGGTGAGCCTAGAGAAGTTCAAACCCAACCCCAGTGAAGTCTATGTAGAACAACAAAGGTTTTGGGAGAGTCAGCCCTCGTGTCTCACGCGCGAGACTCGCCTTCACCGTTTTGCCCTTTTGTTTTGTTTTGTCACATTGGCGAAGACCTTGTATCTATTGCACATAGTTTTAATGGGTTGACTTAGACTATCATGATCTTGTATGTACAGAATCTTGTGTGGTACATATTTTGTTGTGAGTTATTAATGTGCATATGTATGGTTGTTACGATGTGCCATGTAAGCACAACTCTATGGACAAAGTTTCAAATTGCTTCCGTTTGGCCCTCATTAACTCTGTTAAAATACGTTTGCTTTGGTTTGAGGCCGTAGGTGATCTCATGATTACTGGCCGGTTATGTCCTTAACCCACGGGGGCAGGTTCGGGTCATGACAGAGTGGTATCAGAGCACGAGTTAGTAACTTACACACTTGTCTAAAAGAGCAATAAGCGTCTAGAAAAGATCTAGGATGCATTCATGTGATAAGTATGAATTTGGAAGCATCGAGTGTATGCTTAATTGTTTTGATATGAACAATTATGTGTTATAAGTTGTGATTTGCTTGCATTGCAAATTATCTGAATATGTATGCTCTTTAGTATATACATACTTGTGAATCTTTTGTGTGAAATGTAATGCAAGTTTAATCAGATGGTGAGAACAAGAAGTGATGAGATAAAGGAATCCTCTACTGCCAAAATAGACAGAATGGAAAGACAAATACAGGAAATGGCAGAAACTTTGAGACAGCAACAGGAGTGGCAACAACAGTGGCAGCAACCACATCCGCCACCTCCATCTCCGGCACCACCCGTGCCAGATAATCAGAATGATGATCGGATAATAGCTTTCACCAAAGAATTCAAGAAAATGAAACCACTGCAGTTCCATGGTGGATTAGATCTGTTGAAAGTCGAAGCTTGGGTTCTCGATATCGAGAAATTGTTTGAAGTGTTCCCTTGCTCGGAGACCCAGAAGGTGCTTCTAGCCACTTTTATGCTAGAAGACGAGGCAAGAAGATGGTGGATGTTAATGCGAGAAAATCACAGGGATGTTGATTGGGTGAAATTTTTGGAAATTTTCTATGACAAGTACTTCCCACAATGTGTTCGGGATAGGAAAGTGTCAGAGTTCATGGAACTAAGGCAAGACAGTATGACTGTAGCCGAGTATGAGGCTAGATTCACTGAATTGGCCAGGTTTGCACCTCATGTGATTGATACCGATTACAAGAAGGCGAGGCATTTTGAAGGTGGGCTTCGAAGTGACATTTTAGAGAGGGTGAATGTCTTAAAGCTGGAAACCTACATTGGGGTGCTAGATAGGGCTATCATATCAGAAGCTAACATAGCTAGACAGACTAAGTCTACAACTAAATGGAAAGGCAACAAAAGGCAAAGCTTCTTCGCAAAGAAGAAATTTTCGAAAAAGCAAAACATGGGCTCCTCAAATACTTCAAATATTTCCCGAGACATAGCTCCCATGTGCAATATTTGTAGCAAAAGGCACCGTGGGGTTTGTTACCGTATGTCAGGGCCTGTTTCAAATGTGGGAAACAAGGGCATATGGCCCGAGATTGTAATCAGAATGGTGGAAAGATAGCTGCTAGTTCCACTGCATCGATCCCAAAGCCGGGAAATACTTTGAGATCTGCTACAACCGGGGATACCGTGAGACAGGGAAGAGTTTTTGCGCTTGTTCCGGGCGATACACGGAATGCCAACGCAGTTGTCTCAGGTACTATTTCTATATGCAATTAGGATGCCTTTGTGTTAATTGACTCTGGATCAATGCACTGATTTGTAACATGTGCATTTGCATCTAGACTGAATAGACCTTTAGAATTATAACCGTATCTACTATGTGTGTCTTCTCCATCTGGGGAATCTGTATTGTGTGAATCTATATATCAAGCCTAAAGAGGAAAATGTGAATTTAGAACAGATCGAATTGTTTGTGACCCTTTTGTGTTCATGGAATGTGTAGGGTCGAGCTCCAAGGCAAACCAACTAACCAATCACTGTGAGTAATATCGATATTTTGGAACTTGTCATTTGTCCAATTGCTTATTTCTTTATGAGCCTTATAAGTGCTAGTTTAAATTGTGGACAAATGTTTGCTATGAATAACTGAATGGGCAGAAAGCCATTTTGACATAAATGAATGAATAGGTGGGCCAGAGGCCAGTTTGACACGAATGAATGGGCCAGAGGCCAGTTTGACATGGATGAATGGGCCAGAGGCCATTTCGACATGGATGAATGGGCCAGAGGCCATTCCGACATGAATGAATGGGCCAGAGGCCAGTTTGACATGAAAGTTTGAATGTCGAATTGAAGCTCAAGAACATGTTCTGAATTTTCCAGAATTTTGATTCCCACTCGAGCGTGAAATTCGTGTTCCCAGTATTTTCTGCAGACATGGTGTCCGCTCGAGTGGGGAAGTTCACGCTCGAACGGAGAGCCATGTAGAGAGGCCTTCCGCTTGAGCGCTAGAGTTCGCGATCGAGCGTAAATTTGACATATACAGTACTTTTGCAGGCCTCAAGGGTCCGCTCAAGCGGGGAAGTCCATGCTCGAGCGGAGACCCTGTTTTTTGAAATTTTGAAAAGACATTCTGTGTTTCATTCTCTATTCTCTTTCACTTCCAAGTACTCTTAGGCATGCATTGAGCATTGTAATTGAGTTAAAGAGATATGAATCAAGCCTAAAGAGGAAAATGTGAATTTAGAACGGATCGAATTGTTTGTGACCCTTTTGTGTTCATGGAATGTGTATGGTTGAGCTCCAGGGCAAACCAACCAACCGATCACTGTGAGTAATATCGATATTTTGGAACTTGTCATTTGTCCAATTGTTTATTTCTTTATGAGCCTTATAAGTGCTAGTTTGAATTATGGACAAATGTTTGCTATGAATAACTGAATGGGCCAAAGGCCATTTTGACATAAATGAATGAATGGGTGGGCCAGAGGCCAGTTTGACATGAATGAATGGGCCAGAGGCCAATTTGACACGAATGAATGGGCCTGAGGCCATTTTGACATGAATAAATGGGCCAGAGGCCATTTCGACATGGATGAATGGGCTAGAGGCCATTTCGACATGAATGAATGGGCCAGAGGCCAATTTGACATGAAAGTTTGAATGGGCCAGAGGCCAGTCTGACAAATGAAAGATAAATGGGCCAAATGCTAGTATGTTTGGAACTATAGTCACTTGACCTAAATTATGTATATGTATGTTAAATAGAAATATGAATTGGGCCTAAGGCCGTTTGAAGCATGTTATTCTATATATCGTTTGTATAACTTCTGTATTTGATATTATTCACTGGGCTATCGCTCACGCTCATTCATGTGTTTGTAGGTGAGCCTAGAGAAGTTCAAACCCAGCCCCAGTGAAGTCTATGTGGAACAACAAAGGTTTTGGGAGAGTCAACCCTTGTGTCTCACGCGCGAGACTCGCCTTTGCCGTTTTGCCCTTTTGTTTTGTTTTGTCACATTAGCGAAGACCTTGTATCTATTGCACATAATTTTGATGGGTTGACTTAGACTATCATGATCCTGTATGTACAGAACCTTGTGTGGTACATATTTTGTTGTGAGTTATTAATGTGCATATGTATGGTTGTTACGATGTGCCATGTAAGCATAGCTCTATGGACAAAGTTTTAAATTGCTTCCGTTGGCTCCATTAACTCTGTTAAAATACATTTGCTTTGGTTTGAGGCCGTAGGTAATCTCATGATTACTGGTCGGTTATGTCCTTAACCCATGAGGGCAGGTTCGGGTCATGACAGTTATGAGGAAATGGGTATGCTCTGTCTACTTCTGAAAAAGTAATGGCCCTATAATCTTCCTGGATGCACCGAGGCACATACTTCTTAGCCTCAACAACTTCAGCATGGTGCACTTTGGAAATGTTAATGAGGGCCTTTGTTACTTCCAACCTGGCGACTTGGCTCAGCCCCAGCTGGTCAAAGAAGGTGCGAAACTTAATAGAGTTTTGCAAGGCCTGAGCATGAGTGTCCTCTACGAATTTTGCCTCTGCAGGTATTGTCTCAGGGAGTTGGCCACTAGTGATTTCTTCTAACTCATCATAGTAGCACGCCATGTGCACTTGATCAAGCACGGGCCCAAGGTACCCAATCATATGTACATTCTTCTCATTCTCTTTGTGGTTAGGATAAGGGTCCTTCCTTACATCACGATTACCAGCATCTTTGAACTTCAACTCATTTGCGTCAACTTTCTTCTTGAAGATACTTTTCAAAGTCCAAAAGTCCCTAGTAGGGTGTCTGGTAGTTCTGTGATAAACACAATAATTTGGGCTTTCTTTGTCCTTTTTGGTTAGAGGGACATCAACCGGAGGCAAAGTGGGTTCACCATCGGCTACCCATTTTTTAACCAAGGCCTTAACATTCTCAAGACTGCAAGGATATGGATTTCTATCCTCATAACTCTTTCTCTTCCGAAAGGACGACGTCTCCCCTTGCGCGATCAGCTCCCTTCTACAGAGGTTACCGCAGCAACTCTGCTACTACGGGAGTAACGGTGGCTGTCACGAGATCTGTGCAAAGGACCAGTGGTACTGAGGTTCCTAGCTGCCTCAATCAAGACTAAAAAGGTAGGCAGATTATGGTTCACCAAGAAAATTTTGTAGTCACGTATGGCACCCTCCACATATATGCTGACTAAATAAGCCTCATCCACTGGTTCATGACAATCAATAGCCTTATCTTGGAACCGCTTAACTTAGTCTAGTATATCTTCGCTTTCTTTTTGGACATCTCGCCCAAGTGTGAGGGTTGTAACTTCTCTTGGACTTAGAAGAACTTCTTATGGAACTTGTTCACCATCTCCTCCCAACTCTTGATCGAGTTGGAAGCCAAGTTCACATACCAACTGTAAGCCTTTTCAGTAAGTGATTTGGAGAACTCCTGAAGGCGCAAAGAGTGGTCATTGCCATGGACACCAAGGGTTTCACTGAACCTCACCACGTGTTCTCTGGCATTGCCTTGTTTCCCATCAAACTTAATAAATTTAGGCACTATGTACCCAGTTGGGTATGGCATAGTCAATATCTCTTGAGAGTATGGGGGATTTATATCTGGGTCGGGTAAAGATGGTAGTTGCTTCTTGCTACGCTCTTGCTTGAGCATAGCTTGTACATCGGCTAGAGTAACGAAGTTAGTGGGCTGGAATGGTCCAGTCTACTCTTGGGTAGCTGAACCAGCGGTCGTACTGTTCGCTTGAGGTACCACCGGAGGTACCTGGATTGGAGTCCGAACCTCAGGGAGCAGGTTAGGCACTGGGTTTGGGACTGCTACGGGCGGAGGTGCTTGCGCTGGGGTTGGTCTAGACGCCATGGCCATAATAGCCTCAGTGAGAGTTTGCAAAGCTGCAAGGATCGCCCTCTGCTTATTCTGGAGTGACTGGACTGCCTCAACCACAACACTGTGGTCACAGTTCTCCACATGTGCTGCTTCACCATTAGAAGAGCTTTGCTGCCGTGGGGGTTGCTGAACTTCATCCTCTGCCATTCTTTCCAGTGAAGTGTGTAAGCCACTGCAAGTATGAACCATCAATAAATCAGCCTTCCCAGCAGAGTCACCAGAAATGTAGGGGGATTCGAGGTTAGGAAGATGATTAGAAAGGCAAAACTATGTTAATGGTCCAATAATGGTGGAATGGATGGAGAATAAGCAACAGTAATTATGTGGATAGTTGGAAAGTGTCTAGTTGGGTGCGGGTCAAGCAGATAGCTCAAGAAGAAGACAATGACAGTGCCAAAATGGGCAGCATCTTCCTCAAATCCCCAAAATTCTTCATCTTAAACCTTGGGAAATTGGTCCTAGTTATAGGCTTTTCCTTGGTGCCAAGAGGACACCGAGTGGCCAAAAAGAGAGAGGACATATGTCGCAGAGGATCACATGGAATATTCTGCCTTGAGCCACCAGGCTCATGGTGCCACGTGTCCCTCTGCATGTACTGTGTACTATCTGTTTGCCTCCGCAACTACCCTTTTAAACCTCAACGAGTGAAGCTGCGATAGGAGTGTTTGGCATTGCAACTCCCTTTTGAGCCTCAACAAGTGCAGTTGCAGCGGGAGCGATTGCTGCTGCACTTGTCTTCTCAGCTCGAACCTCAGCAAGTGCACTTGCAGCGGTAAACCTTCCTACTGCACTTACCTTTTCAGTTCTACTTGGCTAGTCCATATATTCTTAGGACTCCATTAGTCTGCTATCGACTAAGTTCATGCTCACCTCAGCGAAGCCTCCACCCTTAGCCACCTAACCACAAACTCCCCAACTTCCTAGGGCGAAGGCCACAGCCAAGCTTGCTACCAGCCATGCTGTGCCTTAGTACCAAGCCCAAGGGGGCCTTCCTTAGTCCTGCCTGTGCGACTAAGGTAGGTCCACGACCTGGGTAATGGAAAGGGAGACGCTTATGCTCGGGCTACCTTGCTCCCATTTTCACGGGATTGCCGCAGTAAACAAGTATCTCTAGGTCTGCTATCAGCTCTAACCAATAAGTTTTGGGGCCTGCTATCAGCGCCAAGTTAAATGAACTTTGGGGCCTGCTATCAGTCCTAGGCTAGTAATGCCTTGGGGCCTGCTATCAGCGCCAAGCATTAGCCTTTACTTGCAGAAGGGAAGCTTTTCCCAAAGGTTGCTATCACCTTGGCGGGATGCTCCCTCTGCAAGTTGGTTGCAGCGGCTATAGTTGCTGCAGCAGTCATTTCCCGTGGCAAGTTCAAATGACAAGACCAACAATATTAGAGATGGCGGCGCCGACAAAATGCCTCCGCAACTTGGGCGCCGAAAGTATTACCTCTATAACTTAGTTGCTTCGGTTTTCTCTTTCCTTCAGCAACTTCAGATGACGGCGGAACCGAAGATATTAGGAATAGCGGCGCTGAGGCAAAGTGCCTCAGCAATTTTCCCGCTGCATATGTTGCCTCTGTAACTTGACCATTGCATGTGTTGCCTCTGCAACTTGACTTATGCATTTTCCTTGGTGGTGTCCATTTGGACCCGTGGCGGGCCAGACCTGCATCGACCCACTGTTGGCCCACTTCCTCTAGGCTTTAGCCCATGCTCCTCCAGTCATTCCTGGTCACCTTGAAGGGGCGACCCCAGCGCTTAGGTCCATACTTAATTTGTGGTTTAATTTCTAACCCTCTACAGTAGATAACATTGTCATGCAGTGCAATTGTAACACCTAATAATTTTTTATTAGCACTCAATGAATTGACGATTCTTAATTCTTTTTGCTTTTTAATAAGGATAAAACAGTCATATATACATAAATATTCTGAAAATAGGACTTTATGATCAAGCAGGATTTAATAGAGTACCAACCTTACAAATAGTACTTTTAGATAATTAACCTTTGAAAGAAAGAAAAAACAAAAAAAAATCTCAAAACTCTTTTCGATCCTCAGAACTCCTATGGGTCTTAATGACCCACATTATCTCAAACATTAGCACAATTAGCTTACTGATTAGCGTAAAAAACTTAGTGTTTTTTCTTAATTAGTTAACTAACAAAATTGGTTTTGCTTCTAATGGATTTGCTAAAGTTATTGTTAACTAGTGTAGAAGTTGAAGTTTACTACAGACTTGCTAACTGTGGACTTTTTTTGGGTGGATTACTAACTAACTGACTAACTGTGGACTTTGCAAAGCAAGAAAGAAAAAAAAGAGAGACAAGAGGAGAAGCTAGGCTGTTGTACTTTTTTATTTTTTATTATTTTTTTAATGGTTTCCATATATTTAAAAAATAAATTATAATTTTTTTATTATATTATATATTTATATATATTTTGGTGAGGTCCACACCTACATAACAAACCCTTTACACACAAATATGTCTCATTTTTTATATTTTTTATCATATAATATACTTTCACACAAATTTAAACTATCGTTGAAGAGTTCTCAGAGAGTCATTTTTGGTTTATCTCCAATGGGTTTGCTTGTGTTATTGTTAGTTGCAGTAGAGGTAAAAGTTAGTTAAATGGTTAGCTAACTGCAGCGAGCAAGTTAGCCCACAAGTGAGATGAGAAATAAAGAGACAAGAGAGAGGACAAGGGTCTGCATATGTCAAGAGGAGAGAGACGATTGGGGAAAAAGTGGGATGCTCTCTATATGTGCCCTAGGTAGTAAGCCCGTGGTAGCCACGGGCGCGTCGGCCATTTTTTTTTAATTAAAATTTGTTTTTTCATATTATTTTAAGGTAGTGTTTATTTGGTAAAAGAAAAATGTAGCGAAATAATTATTTGGTAGAAGTTACAAAAAGAATAATTTTATTTTAATTCAATGGTAGAGGGTATAGAATAATGATTATTTGGCGTGTAGTATAACATTATTCACATGTATACATTTAGCTCATGTTTGTTTGGGAGATTAGGGGATGTGATTGGAGTAGTAAGGAGGTGAGTCCCAGCAACCCTTGTTTGGTGGCTTCCTTGTGGAGAGGGATTGTTACTCCAAGTGGCTTGCTAATCCCCCTCAATAAGAGAATTAACTTGGGTGAATTTTGGGTGAAATTAGGAAAATAGTGAGGGGATTGAACTTATTTTATATAAAAATTTTATTTTATTTATTTTATTTTTTTACCAAGTGCACCTGTTTGTTTTAATATTTGTTTTAGTTTTTTTAACATAGAAATAATTTATTTATTTATTTTGTATAAAAATAATTTAACAATTTCATCACTAACCATCTCCCATACTATTATCAAAACAAACATACTTTTACTTAATCTCGTCACTAACAATCCCCACATTAACAGTCTCTTCACTAACAATCCTCTCACTAACAATCTCATCCAACTTAATCCGCCAAACAAACTTGGCCTTATCTCCTTGCGTTCTAATTTGTTGGTCCATTTTAGGGATTCTAACTTTTTAAAGAAGCATGGAATCATTACACTTAAATTTAAAATTTCAAATATTTTCCCACTAATGTCCTTATCTTTTAAAAAATTTCATATATTTATAAGGGTGAATTGCACTAATAGTTCCTATAATTTAGAGCTTGTGTCACTTTGGTCCCTGACTTTTTTATTATGACACATTTGACCATAAATTTTGAAACTTGTTCCAAAAAAGGACAAGTGAAGATATTATTAGATTTTTCAAGGGTAAAATCGTCAATTTGATAAAATATAAACTAATTTGACAAAAATAAATGTTAAACAAATATTTTTGAATTTTTAAAAATTATTTCTACCCACTAAAAATAAAATTATATAAAATTGATAAATCTTTTAGACATTTATTTATTTTTTTACCAAATTAATTTTTATTATGTGTTTGGATGATGATCATGTAAAATTAATTTTAAAAAATTAATCATGTAATTTTTATCAATTTTACATAATTTTATCATTGGTAGATAAAAATAATTTTTAAAAAGTTACAAAAAAAAATTTGACATTTATTTTTGTCAAATTAGTTTATATTTTACTAAATTGACGATTTTGCCTTTGAAATTAAGCTATGATGTCTTCAATTGTCCTTATTTGAAACAAAATTTAAAATTCAGGGTCAAATGTGTTCCAATTGAAAAGTCAAGGACCAAAGTGACACGAGTCCCAAATTATAGAGACTATTTGTGTAATTTGTCCTATTTATAATGACTCAAAAGGGATAGTCTTTGACATTTTTTTCTTATTTTTTTTTTCCCCTTTGATAGTTTGTATGAGAGTAAATTACAAATACACCCACTGAGGTTTGATTAAAATACGAATCGTCTACTGTGCTTTTAAAAATTACATTCCACCCTCTGAAGTTTCTAATTTCATAATAAATCATCAAGTTAATGAACAGTTTTTAATGATGTTAAAAATATGTTTCAATTAATAATTTAGGTAATTTTATTATTGTATAGGAGAGCAATTACGAATTTCATTTTTTAGTTAATTCTGTTAAATAAAAAATTCTAATAAGGGGGTATTTATAATTTTTCAAACCACAAAGGACAATCTGTATTTTAAGCAAACCTCAGAGGGTGTATTTATAATTACCCGTTTGTATGATGTGAAAATAAAATTTTCCATTTTTTTCTTTTTTCCTTCAATTGTTGGATAAAAAGGCCTTTTATTTTTAAAAAATAGCATGAAGTTCTTTTAAACGATTCAAAACACATCCGATTAATTTAAATTTTTTTATGGATGATATATTTGACAAACCCTACAATGTAAGCGTTTGATTTGTTTAGTCTTCTACCGATTCCGAGAAGAAAATTCTTATTTTGAGATAATAATCTCAAATAATTAGGCCTCATTTGGCAAGTAACTGTTTTAACTAAAAAGTCAAAAAATCACTAAAAAAATCAAAAAGCCAACAACCCATAACAAAAAGTCAAAGATTCATTTTTCTCTCTATTTTTGGCACATCTTTTCGTAAAAAGTCAAAAAATCATCTCAAACATACTAGTTTTTTTTACATCACATTTTAGCTAAAAAGCCAAAAGGTTATTAAAAAAGCTTGTTCCCAACGAGGCCTTAATTGAAATAAAAGCCGAATATCATTAATTTTAGTGAAATAGAACGAAATTATTAATTTTTAAAAGTTTATATCCGAATATCATTTGTGATGTGTATTGAGAGTTTGTACGGTGTGTAAATATAATTACCTAAAAATGATACCTCAATGAAAGCTAATTTTTCCAAAATAACCCTCAAAACTCCACCCAAAAAACACAGAAGAAAGAAACCAAAAAATGGAAAAATAATTTAAAAACAAGCCAAGGAAAAAATAGGAAATTCGAAACCCTTAGGCTTCTAATGAGCACGAGAAAGCCTAATCCTTTGTAATTTACCCTTGAATTTTTTTAAATTATAATTTTGTGTTTTTTTTTGTGTGTTTTTTTTTTTTTTTTTTTTTGTGTAAAAGTGTGATCGGGGTTGATCCCCTGATATGAATAAAATGACAAGGTGGTG